>JARHVA010001840.1:420000-645000 GCA_037957365.1 Torreya grandis
TATATTATCCATGAAATCCAAAGCATTGCTATGAAGCTAGATTTTGATAGAATCTAGAGATTCATTAATTTTCATATAAAGTTATGTAAATACTTCCTTCCAAATCTCCTCAATTGAAAATGTGGGTGTAAATGATGAAGGATCATGCTCATGAGGGATCTCATGAATAGGATATTCAAGGAGAGGAATATATGTTTAAATGGGAGTAGTATCTATGGGGTGAGAAGGAGGTGCCATTAGTAGAGAGGGATGAAACTTCTTGCATGGGTGACCTATGGAAAGAGGAATGACTAATGTGAGTGTCGATTATGGGAGATCAAGAAGGTACTACTAGACACTATAGTAACAATTGGTATGATAGGAATCACACTATTTCCAAAGATAATATACCTCCTTATATTTAGGGATATACTTTGGTAATAGCTTAAAGGAGTTATAGGCTTATCTTTGGGTTGAACAATGGCTTAACATAATGTATCAATATATTGCTTATGTTTTTTGAAATGAGTGCAAGAGTGGTTATCTATCTTATGGAGGAAATAAATATGTTTGTTAGTAGTATTTCGGGCCCTAATAGATAAATAGGTAGAAGTTGAAGCTGGGTGTGGATGATATAACTAGAAATATTTTGTCTAATGACTAAAAAATTTTTGGATATCATAATAAGGTTGACTGGCCCATTAGGCAGACATGGGATCAAGCTTTGACAAAGTAAGAAGGCCATGACCAAGGAAAGGTGGGGATGGAATATAAACCTGAATAGGCTCATTTGAATGTATATTAGGAGTAGAAACTAGACTAGGCTCATTTCAAGGTGAGGTTGGCTAGGCATAAGGTTTAAGAATGGTAGCTAGAATATCCAAATGAATTAAACTATAAGGATCTTGGTATCTAGCAAAAAAATAAGGACCTATTGTGGCATGATCCACTAACATGCTGCTAAGGGGCTCTATTATAACTAGAGGTGTACCATGTGATAAATCCATCTCTAACCTATGATAAATAGGAAGAAGACTAGTATTAGATACTATAAAGGAATGAATGCTAAAAGATAAATATAAATACTAAAATAAAGAAGTATGATATCGAAGAATTTCAATATTTATAGATTAGATGACTCTAGCTAAAAATGGGTCATCTAAATCATATTCATCATCATAGTTTGGTGTATGTAAGTCTATGGTACATGTAGGTATGACTTTATAATCAAAGGACATGTGATGGATATAATGTCTAGTCTTGGTTAAGACAACATGTATGTCATCGACAGGTGGTTAATGAGATCGAAGTTGCAAAGAGGGAGGAAGTTAGGTGATAATGTGAGGGGATATATCATAGGTTTTGATATTGAGGTTAATCTCATTAGGTTCATCATCATTATAATCTAAGAGGTTAGGTAGAATGTTCCCAATTAATTCAGGGTAACCATTATAACCTTGAGTGGAATTGACTAGATAATTGAACAGTTAAGATTCCCTAAATGGGATACTAGGAAAAGCTTCAAGGGTAGGCATTTTAAAGACACCACATTATTATAATTATTTTAAATTTTAGGGGTTTTTATCTCCTTGAATCTTGTAAATAGCTCCATTATGGGGGAATTTGATGCATTGGCATGTGGAGGAGTTGATTACTCTCATATGATGATTTCAAGGTTAACTAAGAAAGATGTTATAAGAGAAGGGAAAGTTAATGATAATAAATTTAACGTGAATGGTAACATGAGGGATGGTAATGGGAAGAAAACACAACCTATAAGAGGCATTTAACTTCTATCATATCCCTAACATATGCTACATGTGTATTTGAGGTTGCATTCAAAATATCTAAGTGTATTAATTAAATAAAAGGAGGTAACATAATTACATAAACATTCATAAATTAAGACATTATTAACTTGGATATCACCAATTTAAAAGCTAATGAACATAGGAGGATCATTCGTATAAAATATTGTCTCATCAAGAATTATGGAAGTGATAGGAAACTTAAGTGAAAGATAAGTATCCATTTTTTCATGATGTATGGACATCTCTTCACATTATTGAATTATAATCAGTTTTGGTAATTGGGAGATAATGTGAGGGGATAGATCATAGGTTTTGATTTTGAGGATAATATTATTCAGTTCATCATCATCAAATTCTAGGAGGTTAGGTGGAATGTTCCCAATTAATTTAGGGTAACCATTATAACCTCGAGTGGAATTAACTAGATAATTGTAGAGTTTGGATTTCCTAAATGGGATACTAGGAAAAGGTTCAAGGGTAGTAATTTTAAAGACACCACATTGTTGGAATTGTTTAAAATTCCAAGGGTTCATGTCTCCTTAAGTATTGTAAATAGATCCATTATGGGGGAGTTTGATGCATTAGCATGCAGAGGAGGCAATCGATCTCATATGACGAGTCCAAGGTCGATCAAGAAAGATGTTATAAGATAGGGGAAAGTTAAAGATCATAAATTATATATGGTGATATGAGGGATGGTAATGAGAAGCCAAATGCAACCTATAGGAGGAATTTACCTTCTATCATATCCCTGACATCTACAGGTGGATTTGAGGTTACATTTAGAATATCCAAGTGTCTTAATGAAATCAAGGGAGGAAACACAAGTACCTGAACCTTGATCAATTAAGGCATGCTTAACTTGGATATTGCCAATTTGGATGGTAAAGAATAGAGGAGGATCATTTGCATGAAGTAGTATATCTTTTGGAATCATGGAAGTGATAGAAAACTTAATTGAAAGAGAAGTGTCCACTATTTCATCAACATGTATGGACATCTCTCCACATTGTTAAAGTATACTATATTCGATATGTGAAGACATTATTCATAGTCACTATTCATGGTGATATGGCATGCAAGTGATATGGAATATGGTATGCATGGTGATGCATGTCTATATGGAATATGGGTGATGTGGCATATAAGTGATGTGGCATGATGGTGATGTGGTAGGTATGTGATGTAGCATAGGTGCATGAAGGGTCTCAAGTGTGATTAGGGTGATATGAAAGGATTGGGGTGTAGTTTTCCACTAATTTAAATGTGTTTGTATTGAGGCATAATGATCAAGTATTGGTAATGGAAAAATTTATAAAATGACCCATGATTCACATGTGTGGGAAAGTCAAAAGGTAATTGCAACACCCTTTGGACTTGTGTGTGCACATGGATGAAGAAGACAAGATGATCACTATTAGTGATTGACCTCACATGTGTGAGTGGGGCACAAGTCTTGGAGTCATATGAGGTGGCTTGGATCTTATCTAAAGTGGATCATCCACTTTGTTGACCCTTATAAATGAAGATAATATGGTGACTATTGCAGTTTGGACTCATTTTTGGAATTGGGGCACAAGTTTTGGAGCCACATAGAGGTGGCCCTTGATATTGTCTAAAGGTGGATTTACTTTTGTGGACTTTTTCACATTAGGATAAACACCACTAAGGATCATTTGTTAACCTAATAAAAGTATGCTAAATTTTTAGGGCCACTATGTGTTTCTCTCTCTCTCTTCTCTCTCATTGTAAAATTCTATAAAGCATTATGTTCTCTTTTGTATTTGTTTATCCTTCCATTTGAGGGATCACTCTTGGATCATTGTTATAGGTTGGGAGCTTATAATTCATGGAATATTATCTCACCTATATACTTATTTTATAATCACCATGCATGCTTAGTGTTTAGAGCTTATAAGGCTTGGTTGTTATCAAGGCTTACCTAGATGGTTATATGTAAGTATGGAGATCCTTGAGGTTAGAGGCTGGAAGGCTATGTTATCTTGACTCACCTAGTTGGAGATTTGGAGCTTTAAGGATTGTTAGCTTAGATCATGGAGATGGATTTTTATGCTTGGATCTCACCTTGGATGTTATGGTTGTTATCATAGTGAAAGAGATACATGTTTTAGCAAATGAGTTTACTAAGAGGATGCTATTGTAAAAGAGGATTTACTAATGAAATATGAAGTTTAGAAGCTACCATTGCCTTGTGGTATTTCCCTTGTTAGTTTTGAAAGGGTTTTCACATATATATTGTGTAATGTGTTCTCTCTTATGTTGTGTTTGATTGTAGCTTATTTTTATTTCTGCATTAATTACTTGTATTGTAGGATGTCTATTTCCTAGCAAGTGGTATTAGAGCCATGGTGGCTATTTTATGCAAGTGGGAGCTACAAGTGGAGAGACCAATATGTGAAAAAAAACATATTTTTTTTATGGTAGGTATTTCTCTCTATGTGAAATATAGATGAAGAATGGAGGAGAAGATAAAAAAGGTTTTCTAGATAAGTCAGAAACCTACACAGTATTCCTAATGAAGAAGAAATTCTATAGCTTTAAGAACAAGCTAGTTTCCATTGGTGAGTAGATGGAGGGTGATGACAAGGCATGTAACTTGTTGTGTTTCTCAACTAGTGAAGGGGTATAAGTTTTGGGATCCTAATACCACAATGTGTTATTTGAGATGTTCCATAACCATAGAAAGGAGGAGGTACAAAGAAACCTAATATTATACCTATAGAAGTAGTTTAGGATGGATGGAGAAGATCAAGTGATACCTAAGGTTCCTAGAAGTAAAAGGCCAATGTTAAATCAATCTAAAATTTAGTGATGTATTGAGTAAAGTGATCAGTGGTTGTATTGTAGTAGAAGTGATTAGTGAAGAGGGTTGTGGTAGAGCTGATGTGAATAGCTAGGTAGACTGATGCATGGAGTAACTATACATATGAGTTGGTTTGACATGCAATAGAGTAGGATGTAATTAGAATGTGGGATCAAAAACTTGGTAGGTGAAGTGATGCATTGATTATCATGATGACTTACCTAAAAATATTGATAGGTGTGATATTGAGCATGGTGGGTAGTAGTTTGTTGTGTAGAAGTTAAGTGTTAATTTATATGAGTTCTTCTCTCTCTTGTTGTAAAATACTATTAAGAGTGCTGTGTAGACTTTTTTTTCTTAAATATTGGAGTAACATGTTTATTACATGTTTATCTCATGATAAGATGGAGTATCTAGAGGGATATGTGGATGAGATAAAGAATTTCTAGTTTATAGATTGAAGACTATATAGGTTGAAGCAGATGTGCAAATGTAGTACAAAGGTAACTTCATGGAGAGCTAAGGTTTCATTAGAGGTTGTTTATATGGATTGATGACATGTTGATAGTAGGTCCCAACATGATGAAGATCAATAGAGAGATGTCTTGGGTGACTAAGATGAGATGAAGGTGGCATAAGCAAACCAAGGATGAAGTTACATAGGGACATGAAAGCAAGGAAGAAAATATCCATCTTCTTACGGTTTTTTGAGTTGTCTTCTAGAGTGTCTTAGAACAATGGAGGAGAATACATGGTTGTATTGTGTATTGCATTCATCGATAGTAAGAAGTCTCATGTATGCCATGGTGTGCACTAAATTAGATACTTTTAAGTAGTGGGAGTAGTGAGTGGTTCATGGTAGAATCTTGAAGAAGGATGGGTATGTGGTGAAGTGGGAGTCACTTCAGGTCCTAAAATTTGCTATGGAGGAGAAAATTTTAACAAATCCAATTAGGAAACAATTTTTAATACTAAAAAAAATTCTACTAGGTTTGTTGTGTGGGAAATAGTGGGCATGGATGGTAGCTAGATAATAGAATGCACGTGTGGTAAATCTTGGGTATATTAAATTCAAGTGGGATATTTTTAGGTATGAAGCCAATATTCATAATCACTATTTATGAACACTATTAATGGTGATATGGCATGTGAATGATGTGGCATGTGGTATGCATGGTGATGTGGCATGTGGGTGATGTGGCATGTAGGTGATGTTACATACTGGTGATGTGGCATAGGACCATGAAGGGTCTTAAGTGTGATTAGGTTGATGTGAAATGAGTGGGGTGTATCTTTACACTAAATCACATGTGTTTTCCTTGAGGTATAATAGTCAAGGGTTGGTAATGGGTTGAATTTATAAGGCCCCCCATGATTCACATGTGTGGGAAAGTAAAATGGTGATTGTAAAACCTTTTGGACTTATGTGTGCACATGGATGAAGAGGATAAGATGATCACTATTAGTGATTTGCCTCACATGTGTGAGTGGGGAAAAATTCTTGGAGTCACATGGGGTGGATTGTATCTTGTCTAAAGTGGAGCATCCACTTTGTTAACCCTTATATTTGAATATAAGAGGGTGACTATTGCATTTTGGACTCACTTGTGGAAGTAGGGTGTAGGTTTTGGAGCCACATGGAGGTGGCCCTTGTTCTTGTCTAAAGGTGGATCTACTTTTGTGGATTTTTGCACATGAGGATTAACACCACTAAGGATCATTGTTCACCCACTCAAGTGTGACACATTTTTGTGGCCACTATGTGTTTCTCCCTCTCTCTTCTCTCTAATTATAAAATGTTGTAAAGCATTATATTCTCTTTTGTATTTGTTTGTCCTTCCCTTTGGGGGATCACTCTTGGATCATTATTGGAGGTTTGTAGCTTGTAATGCTTGGAATATTAGCTCACCTAGATGCTTGGGTTGTAAGCATAATGCATGCTTAGTGGTTAGAGCGTGTAAGGATTGGTTATTAAAAAGGATCACCTAGATGGTTGTATGTAAGCATGGAGATCATTGAGGTTAGATTTAGAGCCTGGAAGGCTATGTTATCTTGGCTCACTTGGTTAGAGATTTGGAGATTGGAGGCTTGTTATCTTAGTTCATGTAGATGGATGTTGATGATTGGAGCTCACCTTGGATCATATGTTATTAGCATTGTGAAAGAGCTGCATGTTACAACAAAGGAGTTACTATGAGGATGCTATTGTAGGAAAGGATTTAATGATACAATATGAAGTCTAGAAGTTTTCATTGCCCCATGATTTTTCCCCTGCTAGTTTCACAATGGTTTCCATGTATATCTTGTGTAATGTGTTCTCTCCTATGTTATGTTTTATTGAAGCTTGTTTTTATTTATGCATTAATTACTTGTAATATAAGATGTATATTTCCTAACACTATCTTCAAATCTTGATATGGTATCTTTTCATCCTATTAGAGAAGGATGAGGGATGCTCATTTCAAATAGTAATTACATTAGATGGTTTCAATTATGAGGATAAGTTATCATTAATTCTAAGAATTGTATTTGAGATGGGAGATGAGAAATTTATGCAATGGGATCCCATTTGTCATAACCCATGGAAGGATTTCTAGATATAAACATGTAATATTTAAAAATCTCTAGGGAAAGAGGATTGGAAGTGAAATTGAACTTTTGTTGATAGGGTGTAGTTGGTTTGGGTTGATTACAAATGGATTTATTGAATTTAGGTGGTGTGATGGTTGGTTGAGGTATTTCTTGTGGTTGGGTTGAATAAATACTATTGGATGTTTGGGGAATGTTGTCTTACTATGTGGATGGTGGGGGAAGAGTGGAGATGTTATGAGAGGTATAATCAAGTTGTGTTGTTGAGAGTGGTGCTTGGAAGGTTATAAGTTCCTATTGACCCAATTCCATTAAATGGGATGGGGAAGTGTCCTAAATAATGCAAAATGATTGAGAGATGTATTGCATAGGTTTTAGATTTGAGTCAATAAAAGTAATTAATATTTTCATGTTAGTCATATTAACCCCATTTTCTTAATTAGTAGTGAGGTATATAAGAATTTCAACATTGTTTGTAGGAGTTAGATTTTTGATGCTATCTTGATGGTTGGGAAGAGGATTTTTATATATAACAAGATGAACATTAGCTTGGTTTAAATATTGGTTTTTGTTTTGAATTTCGTTGGATTTAAAAAATATGTGATATGCTTGTTGATGTTTTTGAATAAGTGTTTCATGATAAAAGTTTGGACCAAGAAGAAAATCCATAGCTAGATTGTGTATTTGTCTACAAGCCTCATGAGAGTGGCCTCTATTTGCATGAAACCAACAAAAAATATTTGGATCATACCATGATTTCATTGGGCAAGTGGGGTTAAGATATTATGGTATATGTCTTGGAAGACACTTTTGAATCTCAGATAGGGATAATGGTTTATGGACATTAGTGTGGTTTGTTTGAGAAAATGTACAAGTAGGAGTGTTTTTGGTATGGGAACATGATCCATAGCATTATTTGGAGAGATTGATTGAATGTTATAAATAATGTCATAGGTATCAATAACACCATCATTACTTGCATGATCATTTTTATTTTTAATGAATATATGATTTTTCATTGTAGGTTGAGATCATTCAAATTGATGCATGAGGATGTCTTGTCACTTAGCTTGGTCAAGGGATTATTCCAAAGTTATTGGAGAGAGATTCCTAACCCAATATTGTAATTTTGGGTATAGAGAATTAGTGAATTGGTGGAATATGTTATCATCCACCATATTATCTCACATTTGTTAGACAATTTATTCCATTATTTGATGAAGTCTTATGCCATTTTAGTTTCAATTCGTTTATAGTTTATACAGTGGGCTAAGTTATTCTTGAGAAGACCACTAGTTTGAAATTATTGGACTAGTGAATTAACCAAGTCTTAAAGGATATTGATAGAATAGGGTTTCAATTGATTGTACCAATATAAATCATCTCCTAAAAGTGTTTTAGCTAATAGTTTTTTAGTGGAAAAGGTATTAAGTTTGACTCTATTGTACCCAGTGTACCCCTATTCCTTTTTTTAAGAATAGGAACCCACTATTTTTAGGAATTTGTCTATATCCCTATCTTGAAAATATTTCAAAGGGAAAGGCATTATGTACTGAACTAATTTTGTTATTGATCAAACATATGAACATATTTTTTTTGACTAGGTTAGTAATGATTTTTAGAATTTGCATGTATACAGGACCCAACTCATCTTATTTGATAAAACTCCTTAATGAAACTACTTAACACAAAAGGGTCTTTAATAATTTTATTCACAAGATTTGGTTAATGAACTTTTCTAACCTATATTGGTCTTCGGTGATATTATTTAGATAATTCAATTGGTGAAATTGTTCATAAATATGTTTAATATAATTGTTTCTTTGGAATAATTATTCAGAGGCCTATCTTTGGTAGTTTTTAGACATTCATATTTATATGTACTTATACATGAATTTACTCTTCACAATTTTATCTACAAGGAATTTTTTAGAATAAGTGTTTGGGATTCCTATTTATAGGACCTCTAAAGTTTTATTCACCTTGTATCAAAGAAATTTACCATTTACTCTTCAATACCTATTCTTGAGGAACCATATTTCTAAAGTTATACACTTCAACTTATCTGGGTCTTTGGAAAATTTGTTCGACAAGAACTTTTGGAAAATTACTCAATATGAAAAGGCTCTTCAATGAAAGTGTTCATAGATTTTATTAGATGAATACCTATGACACACTTTGGTCTTTGGTGGTTTTATTTAGCAAAATGGTTTGGTGGGAATACACCACATTTAGGTCTTCAACAAGATTTCTTGGCACTTTTGTTCAAGATACTCATCTACCTCATAAACATTTTTATATCTTGATTCTTAACTCTTGACTATCAGAAGCCTCATGGCTCAATAAACTAAATCTAAGGAAGTGACCAAACAACACTTGGTAGTGGCAAATGATGTGGTAATCCTAATAAAAATCAACATTGCTTACATGGCATACCTGCTCAATGAAGTGGAAAAGTTTGAATTGAATAAATAAATCAAACTTATAGATGTTGGACATTATTGGTGCATGAACTGGAAATCAATAACAAAGCTATATCAAAGTAGTTCAAATGATGATGTTACCATTTGATCTCAAGCTAAATCACAGACTTAATTTCTCCCTTATGATCAATTCCTAGATACTAATGTTTCCAACCTAACATCATACTCAAGAGAGTGAGTGATTAAATTACAAACCAAACTAGTATCATCATAATTTAATAACAATGACATCATCATCTAGAGAATTTTAAGGAAATCTACCCCCTTTTAGGTTTTATATCAAATAGTCAATTGAGTATAAAGATACATTCTTTGAACATGCAATATTCAACAATGATTATATCAACTACTAAGTGTATGCACATACCCATAAAGAAAATTTGACTTTGGCTTAATGTAAATTGGCTATAGACCTACTCCCATCCAAGCATAAAGGGCTACACTTTGTAGCAATGAATCTCAAGGTCATGCCTTGCATTGACCTCCTATGAGACTTATTATTCATCAGAAAGATAACTAGAGGAGCATTCCTACACCATGTGGAACACAAAATAGTCATTGTGTGCATCTCTAGTGATTCATTTCAAAGGTACCTCTCCATCCTTGTTGTATATGTCACTTGTGATTTTTATAGGGTAATAATGTGGAAGAAAGAAAAATCAATTAAGAAGACACTCAAAAACTAGATGCTCCATGGAGAAACCATCAATTTGAAGGATAAGTAGCCCACACTAGTGACCAAATTCAAGATGTGAATCTAAATTAGGATGGCCATCTTGAATAGGTTGTTTGGATATCCAAGAATAAAATTCCTCCACATGGAGTGGGTTACATTTTTGGATTTGATAATAACCTCAAAGTTGACATTCACTCTAGGAAAAGTGATTTGAGTAAGGCTACGAGACTACATATTGCACAAGGACAAGAGGCCTTTAAGAGGTTATTTATACATGATGTCATACCTTCTTGACATAGTCCTTGACACATTCTACATTCATAATGGGTTACTTTAGAACCTTGTTTTAGACTATATAAATAATCATATATATGACTATTACTCTTTCATGCACATAAACACATACATTCATAGCATTATGGACATCTCTGAGGACATCTACCCATAATTATGGATGGTTATTTATGATTCCCCCTACCTAAAATATCAAAGAATATTTTAGATACATTATTAATTAGAGGAGACTACTGGTTGTACCCTAATTACATTGTTATCATGGTTACAGTCCATATGGTAGCACCTCTATGCCTTCCCAAGTATGTCCTCTATAAATTGGCAAAGTAGGAAATGGCCTACTAATTATGTTGGGGTATTGACGAGGACATGCACAATAGAAAAAAATATTACTTTTATGGTTCCCATTTGATAAATGGAAGTGTGTGCTATACCAATAGAAATCACTTCTATGAGGAAGGTAAGTATAGAGAATACTATTCCTTGGATACATTACCACAAAGGGACTAGGATCCCCATGGTTATGTGCATAATGATATCAACAAACTTGGCATCAAAGTTCAAAATGAGCCCTATGATCATGATTTATTATTCCCCAATGCCAAAAATGATGACCATGTCAAGGAGAGGGCACAATGGATTAACTTGAAAGAATACCTCTTGAAACTTACTCAAGGGGAACCTTCCTTTTATATAAAAGAGTTACAAACTAGACTCCCACTAGCTAAAGGATGGGATTCACTATAATTTTGGACTAATAAACCTTTTCAACTAGAAAGGTATCAATATAAACCCTCATAGACACCCCATATGATAGTCAAGGTAGTAAATAAGGAATTAGGGGTGTCTGATACCTCACCTAGGGCAAACCAAGATGAACCCATTTGTCTTGATTCTTCATATTCTAAGCATCTTATGCATGAATATGTTGCATCAATTTCAGAGGTTGATGCTATGGTTATCTAAACTAGACAAGATGTACCCTCCATAGCTTCTAAGATGATCATTTTATATACAATGAAGCTAAGGGCTCGACCCCCTCCAAAAAGCCCAATCATTGAAGCATCATCAATGGAGCCAACAACACAAGAGGTAGTTAGAGGAGAGTCCACAGACAAGGAGGCATAATTACAAAGAGCTAGGATCCTGAGCCTCTAAAGTACAAAGGTGAAAGTACAAATACATAAAAAACTATTAGGTGAGCAATTATCCCCTTCAATTTCCATTACATATGATATTTATCATGTTTCTCTTTCTAATATTGGTAAATTTGATCTTATTTCATTCAATCGTTCTAGACTTCCTCCTCTCTTAGTACCCAAGGTGGATGTTTCTCCTATATGATCCATTACTCAACCAATCATACTAGTTCCAATGGTAGAATATCCTACTTCTACCCTTGTTATTCCTATTTCCCCAATTGATATTTCTCTAATTACTTCTTGTACATCTATTCCTACTATTCTTATTGTTTCTCCTTGCACTACTATATTAGCCCCCACAAGAACTAAGAAAAGGCAACAAATAAGGTAAGTGGAGAAGTATCAATTTCCCAACTCCATGTCTCATTTGAAAAAATAGGTCTTCTAGTGCTTCCTCCTAGTTCCTCTCAAGATATAATTGTGATAACAACGAAGAAGGTTGACAAGAAGCTAGTTTACATAGTCCATCCATTACCATAATATAGTGGAGTGGACTAGTCTAAATAACTTAGATTTCACTTCTTGATCCCCTTCTAGAGGAAACTCTGAGGAAGACATCAAGATAAATATTGGGTGAGACTATAATTTTGAACACTCAACCCACAGATCTAGGCTAGATAGTCCTCTCATAGTGGGCAAAAAACATATAGTCAGAGGCTTCTAAAATGCCTAATTTAGTAATTATATAATTTCCCACTGTAAGTTTAGTATTGGAAAAATATACAGGGAGTGTGTAGAGGATTATAAAAAGGAAGTTGAAAGATGAGACTAGGAGAGTAGTCATAGTAGAGGATATGAAAGAAATGTTTACCTTATCCAAGAGGAAAGACATAAAATTAGGGTAGTTATCATGCATAGAGGATTTTAAATCCTATTTTGAAACACAAAAGGATGCTCTAGTAGAGATATATGAAGGAATCAAAATGGTGAGGAGGTAACTATAAAAAGAATTGGAATAAATAATAGAACACTTGAAAACCATGCATGTTCCAGTGTAAATAGAGATGGATGTCTAGAGTGCTACATCTAGGTTGTATAATATTTGTGAGGCTATTGGTGGAATGAGGGTAGAATTGACACTTCATATAGTAGAGACTAATAAAAATTTTAATTCTTTGAATATAGATGAGATTAAATTGAATTTTCTTATTCTTTTTAAAACTAGGAAAGTATATGCACACCTAAATCTAATAACACCATTGGAGGCTACCAATAAACTCAATTTGGTAGTCATCAGGACATAAGAGGGTAAGGAGTGGATTGATTTAGCTGAGTCAATAGTTCCTAAATACTTAGAACATGAAACTCTCATCTTGCATAATTTGGATGAACTAAGACTTTCATAGGCCAAGGATTTCATAGGAAGGCTTATTAATAGGGCCAATTTTGACCAAATCTTACAACAAGCTTGAGAAAAATTCAAACATAATATAGAAGGGAAGACCCTAGAGGAAAGGGAATCTAAGATCAATTTTTCTATGAAAAAGGTCACATAAGTTGAGATAATTAGAACTAACTTTAGGACTACAAAGACTAAGCTTGCAAGGCTCCTAGAATAGGTAAATAAGGTATATAAGCCTCCATTACTTAACATGGACATAATTAGATAATAGTATGACATCAATCATAAGCATTATTGGTTTTTGGAAGTAAATAATAATGCTAGTACTTCAAATCCTAACTTGACACAAGCATCCATTTCAACACCTCCAACAACCTTGCCTATCATATAAACACCTAGTCAACCTTGATTTGAAGGCTAATTTTGTATATATACATGTAAATAATACTTAATTTTGTATTTATAGTTTACTTACACTTAGATCATAAATTTAAATGTACTTGAACTATTTTTAAGAATGCATACATTGTATTGTTTTATACAGGCCAACTAATCTTGACATAGTTTTAGTCAACCATGAGCATGCAATCATGCAATTTCTAGGCTAAAATTGGAATTGAGGTTCTAATAATGTCATGTAACCATGAGATTACATGCACTTGGAGGATGAGGCATCCCATCCCTGAGTCTATATATTTACATAATTTCATATTCTAGAAAGGTTGGAATATTTTATTAATACAAGAAGAAATCAATTTTGATTATCATGCAATGTATTGGTATTCTCTCCTTTCATTATTGTATTATTAAGGTTTTGATTTTTTGGATATCATAATACAATAATTTTAAGTGTGTAAAAGCTATGGATAATTTTTATTGTTATATTGATGTATGCTAACCTTAGATATGCAAAAATCTATTGGAAGTTAGTACATTTCATTGGTTAATTAGGAAATTAGTCCAAACTATGTTAATATTCTTAGTGTGTAGGAGTGTTTTCTTTTTAGTATAGTTTTATAAGCATGGAAAATAGTTTCCTTAGATGCCTTCTTGGTTTGAGCTATAATATTACAATTAAGGGTGTGCAAGAATAACTCTAAAGTGAATAACGTTGAGTTGAGACCATCAAATTTCCTATCCATTCCTCCCCAAACTTCATAATTGTGTTTGGTTGTGAGTGTGTAATAGCTACAAGTAACAAGTAATAGTTATGAAAGCACTTGTCCACCAAGAAACCAACCTAGGAAGTGACCTCTTGAGATCATAAAATAGACTTTTTAACTCTACCCTTCCCTCATTTTCAAGTTTATTTGATAGATACCTATCCACTCTAGATTTGGTATCAACCATTTATTACACTCACTTAGGTTTGATTTATTTACTAAGATTCATTTCACTACAAGAAAACCTAGTTAATAACTTGATGCTCTACTTATTATTTCACCACATCATTATTTAACCCATAACTACAACTCATACTCTATAGTGGAGTTTACTTGCATAGAGATCCTACAGCATTATAGGTTACCTCATTTAAATTTCAAACTGTGCATAAGAACCACATCAATAGAAAGAAGATAGCACTATAAGGAGGGCCACTTGTGTGACTTTCCTAGTGAGAGGTTATCCTCTACATTGAGTTTCACTAGAGACACCCAAGAGAGTTACCAAATCTAGGGCCTAAACTAATCTTTTGGTTTCACCCTTATCAATACATAGAAGGCCTATATTTGCACTAGTTATTCCCAATATACCTATGAATAGAAAACTATTTCCAATTAGAAATATCCATCCCATCAATCAACCTATGGTCCAACAACACCCTTTTATAGTTTGATCTACCATTACCATCCCAAGGGACATGAAATTTTTTCCTAGGAACCAAGAGAAATATCTACCTTCTTTCTCTCCTTTAGTATGAAGAACTATAGAAGAACAAATTAAGTCTTTCAAGGCTAATTTAAGATTAATGAATGTTACTAATGAAGATGTTTCATATAGGATTTCCAATTTACCTTGTAGGATGCTTCCTATGATTGGTATCTCAATATTCAAGAGAACTCAATCACTTAATGAAATGCATGTTAGAGCACATTTATTACCCAATTTGGACAATATATCATCCCTAGACTAGTGTATCAACATTTTACCATCATGAACAGGGAACCTAATGAGCCAATTTGGGATTTCAATGCCAGATCTTAGAAGATGTACACTTGGATTAATCTAGAGTATATACTAGATGCACCATTGGCTTTGGAAATGTATAGAAATGCTCTAGACCTAATTGTTATAGTGTTATTATAGAGATTTATTGCTACCACCACTCTAAATTTAGCATATAAAGAGGCCATCAAAATTTATAGACAACTAAACCTTCAAATACTTGACACTCCCAACATCAATGCTAGTTTTATATCCCTAAATATAGTCCCTCATGTTAATCAAAATGTCCATGTTTTCAATAAGAATGAACTATATGTACTACCTCCTCTAATGTAGCAAACACCCAATTAGAATTATGGTTATATGATTAACTAGGTTTAAATGAATGGTCATCAACATAACAAACATTCAATGTCCTCTAACACTAAAATTGTATAGGGAACTAATTAAACCAAAGCAAAACTTATTTTATCTAAATAATGGTCCATAAATTGAGAAATGACTTTATAAACATGTTGAGGAAGATGGGAAACATCACAGCTAGAATAAAAACTAGAATTTTAAGTTTCAAAGATATAATAGGCCCTTAATAGGCATAAAAATAATATAGAGAAAAAACCAACAAGTTTTTAGAAATCAACATAATATAAATAACTCTACCCAATTAGTCTAGAGTCTATAATACATCATAACATGGTGAACTTGATTTTTTGGAATTCTATGAAATGTTTGAGATATTCTAAATGGAGATGGTAAGGCAAGATGATGAATAATCCACCAAAGTTCCATCCATAAACTGACTCTTTAAACACTACAATGGTGTTTGAAATGCATGAGCCTTTATTCCTTGAAGAAGATAATAATGAACTAGAGGATTACTATGATGAAGTGTAGGCCTTCCAAAAATATCAAAAGAGAAATTATAATATAAGGAATAAGAAACCCTTTACAATGTTTACCCCTTTGAATAACACTACTATTCCATCATATCTAAGATCTGACAATAATCCACCTCCCCCAAAAATAAATGAATAAATTTAGAATAAGGAGTAGGGAAAATGAGGGTATAACATTATTAAAGACATGAATAAGATTAGATTTAACATTACTCTTCATGAATTAGCCTATATTATATAACAAAAGGATCTCCTATGGAGGTCTATTATAGAGAACACAAATGTTGAGAAGACAAAGGTTGTTCATACCAATGTCATATAAAAGAGTAAACCTAAAGTTCCACCTTTATTATTGACTATCTGAGAATTTAGAAAGAACATCCAAAATTGATCAGTAGATTCTAGAGCTTCAATCATAGTGATGCTTAATTCAATCTACCAAAATTTAGGTTTGACTCCAATCACATCAAAGAGAATGGTTTCATAATTGGATAAGACTATGGTCCCTATAATAAGAGAAATGAATAATGTACAGATATAAGTAGCATCTGAACCATGAGTAAAAATGATGATCAACATACTGGTAGTGGATATTATGAAAGGATACAAATTCCTCCTTAGTAAATACTAGTCTAAGATGTTGAATGGGTATGTAGCAATAAACTTATATCACATTTGGTTGCCATGGATAAGTATTCCAAACAAGTTTTGAATCTAGTGAGAGTCAAGAATGAAGCACTTGATTACTAAATACAATAAAAATAATGAAGAAGTAAGTTATAAATCTTCTAATTTTTGGATCTATACCTTCATTACAAAGCATGAAGTTCAAGACCCAAAAGTCTAGGGACCTTCTCAATTGTGGACCCTCTACTTTGACAATGTAAGATCCAAAAAAGGATTATGCATTAGCATTGAATTAATGGACCCACAAGGAAAGAAATACTTGGAAACTTACAAACTACAATTCCCTTTCAACAATAATATAGTGGAATATGAGGCACTAATCTTGGAACTACATTTTCCCCTAAAACATAATGTCAAACAACTACTAATTTATGGAGATTCAAAACTAGTAGTCAATCAAGTCAAAAACAAATACCAGTGCAAGCTATCATATCAAAAAAGGTATAAACATAGAGCTTGGGATCTGAATGAGTCTTTTGAAGCCTTCAACATAATGGTTATACTTAGAGAACATACTAAAGATATTGATTCATTAGCTACTTCAATTGAAAACTTGGCACCCCTACAAGAGTCCAAGGTAAAGATTCTCCATTAAGCTAGTACCTTGTCTATTAGTTACAAATAATGTGGAGAATTTCTAATTCTTTGATGATAACCAATATATTGTCTAGTTATTGACTAACTTAAGATAATTTGAGTCTCAAATCATTTATGATAAGGAAATTATTTACCTATGCCAAGAGGAATTAGGGGGAGAGGGAATTATTTAGTTAAAGGAAAACCACCTCCCTCTAGGAATGGTTTCCTTAGAAAGGACATCTAATTTCGATCTTCAAGCTCAACAACAAAGGTGGCCAAAATTAAACAAATCTAAATTTAAAATGGATAATATAGGAGATGAGTATGACTTACATTATGTCATTAAACATTAATCTCAATTATACTATAGTGGAAAATTAAATACTAAAGAGTTTACTCACTCAATACAAGGATGTGATTGCATGAACATATAAAGACTTGAAGGTTTTCAAACCAAGGGTCATCGCCCATATAATTCTACTAAAGTCAGACCATAAAACATTTAGGAAAATGCAAAGGCTAGTAAATCCTATCTTGGAACCTTTTATTCAAAAGGAAGTGAAGTTATTGAGTGAAAAAACATTTTTCCTATCAAACATTCTACGTGGATGGCTAATTTAGTTCTAGTTAGGAAGAAGAGTGGAGATATTATGCTTTATGTTGATTTTAAAAACTTAAATAAAGCTTCTGAGAAATATAATTATCCATTACCTTCCCTAGATGAAGTCATCTAGATGGTGAGTGGTTCAGACATGATTTCTTTCTTGGATGGATTTTTAGGTTATAACTAGGTGTTGTAGAATCAAAAGATAGAATGGAGATAAAATTCAACAAAAAATTGGGTAATTATGCATATAACAGAATGCCATTTAGCCAAATTAACATAGGTGCTAGGTTTTAGTGATTTATGGACCATGCCTTTTGATGACTGATAGGCAAATGTATAATTATTTACATGGATGACTTCAATTTTTTTTCAAAAGTAAGGACTAGTCATGTAGGTCACCTATAATCAATCTTTGAAAGATGCAAAAAGTTTGGTATTTCACTAAAACCCCAAAAGACCATATTTTGTGTCATATAAGGTAAGCTCTTGGGTCATATCATCACCAAATACAAAATTACAATTGACCTAGATAAAATTCAAGGAATATAAAATATTACTTTCTCAAATAGAAAGAATGAACTCAAATATTTTTTTGGGTAGATAAACTTCATAAGAAAGTTTATATAAAGTTTTGAAAAAATCATTAGACCTCTGAATGCAATACTTAGATAAGATGCTAAAGTGGAATGAACAACAGAGGCTCAAAATTATTTTCAATATATTAAAGATGTAATATATTAGGACCCTATATTGATATGTCCAAAATTCACCAAATTATTCTTCTTGTATTCATTCACCTCAAAACATACTTATGCTACCATGATCACCCAGAAAAAGAGAGAGAACATCCTATCGTGTTCATGAGCACAAACTTGAAATAATTAAGTCATGTAATCTATGATAGACAAGAAAATATTTACCCTCATCAAAGTGGTAAATAAATTTTAACATTACATCCTAAACAATAAGATAATTTACATTGTATCAGATCCTATTGTTAATCTCATTTTAACACAAAACTAATTGGGATAATATAGAGGAAAATAGATGGAAAAATTGTAGGAGTTTGACATAGAAATAAATATTTTCAATATAGTTATAATTCAAGGCATCATTCATCTCATGACTTACCCTAAACCACACATCACTATTGAAGAGGTTTTTGAAAACTAAGTATCTAAAGGAGACTAGTATACTAACTTTATCAATACATATTCATAGGTACCTACTCCCCAAAGTTCAAAAGATAACAAAAGAGAGATTTGAGACTCAAAGTGGCTCATTACATGATAAAAAAAGGATATTATATATAAGTAATTATGAAGGCATCTACCTAAGATGTGTGTCATGAGAAGAAGCTCAATAACTTCTATAAAAATTACACCAAAAGATAGGCATTGGTCATCCCTTTGAAAACACCATAGCCCATAAAATACTCAAAATGGGTTATTATTGGCCAATCATATTCAAGAATGCACATGTTCACATTTGAACATGCCATGAATGTTAAGTCTTAGAAAAAATAGAAGTACATGTTGTATGCAAAAATAAATGCAATTGATCTATTAATCAATCCTTTCTTGGAGAAGATAAATCCTAATTATACTTATGATTGTTGATCAATTAGATATTTGGGGTCATGACCAAGATGGATTCACTAGACATAACCAAGGGATATCTTACCATAATAATATCAATATAGAGGGATATAAAGCCTCTACTCAAACAACACCATGTAATAACCTTATTTAGGTCCTATGTTTTCATATTCACTAAGTATAATGAAAATTAAAATAAAAATTTAATCTAGTTTCACCAAATATTGTGGAAAAAAGTGGGGGTAATAAACATGCATAGAATATCTATACTCATGTAAATGTATACAAAATACTAATACATGTGAGAAAAATAAAAATTCAAATCTATCTACTCTTGCAAAGGAGGAACAAACTTAATAATACTTACCTTTGAATGTAAACCTATTGAGCCTCAATCTCTCCCTTGGCCAAGGTGATTCACAAGATGTTATTGTGGTATGTAAGGATGATAAAGATAAGTCAGATCTAGGCTACACAACTTCTCTATGCATCAAGAAGACTTCTCCACAAGTCAAGATCCATATCTCCAAAGAAAGTATTAAAACCCTAAGATATGATTCTCAAGTATTATGGTGGATAAATAGATGCACAATATATTCTTCTTCTTATTATATTCCTCATAAATGATAGAAATGGATGTGTATATATAACTAAATCTAACCCTAAACATTTTTGAAAGTTTAGCTGACAAGGTTAGCCCAATTGACTCTATATCATTATTGATAAAAACAAATTAGGTCTTGTTTTACGTTGGCTAAGGGCTAACCTAGACCCTAAATATGCCTTATCAATTAGATTGCAGGGTTGATGGGGATAAAAGTGTAACATAAACTATCAAAAAGGGTTTTAGGATTAAGAAGGGGCTAATAAAGGTGGAAAATGGTTATAAGAGGGTGAAAGATAGGAGACAAGACTTAGGGAAGTGTTTAGGAGATGGTTGTGTAGATAGAAAGTGGTGGTATAGGGACAACAATACTATGAGGAACAAATGGTCTACCCACCTATTTCTAAGTGCACCCTTTGAGATGTGCACTTAGAGATATTGAGACTCGATAGATTCCTATAATAGATAAAAAATCAAGAATTGATAAAGTTTTAATAATATTGTGTATACATTTGCCCCACTCAAAGCTCATCATGTGTCACATAGGTGTAATAGGAGATGGTGCTTCAAGAAAAGAACATAGAAACACATAATGCTAAAGCTAAATAGATTGCAATATGAAATAAGTAAGATAAATGAAAGGACAAAATTGAAAAACACATACCTTTACATAGCTTAGTGATATAGATAAGAAATAATATGCAATAAATGTGAAGGTGTCCAATGTAAGGAACATTAGGCAAACTTGTAGAAATTAGCAAAAAAGATAAAAAAATTGATTTTTTTGAAAAATATTCATGTAATATGTGAAATAATTCTATAAAATGTTAGGATTATAGAACATCATATGGTTTGGAAAAAGAGCTAGTAGAAATAAATATATGATCAAAAAATAGAATCTAGTGGTAAATATTTGATAGGTAAATAATTTTTGAATAAAAATATAAATAGGGTAATAAATAATTCATTTATTATTTTTATTATTCTAATAAAATAGATCTCTAAGAGATCTAGTTTGATACTAGAGAGCCATCAAGGTGAAGAGATGACAACTGAGATGGGGAGGATGCTTAGTAGTTGTAACGAGTGCAACATAGGTAAGCAAATGTTAATTTCAAATTTGGTTAGGTAATTTTAGTTAAAATTGAACTAGATATAGAAAAGTGACTGGTAGGCAAAATTTAGGCACCAAAATTATCCCTAATAAATTTTTAGGTAGACTAGGGGTAGAATGGGATACTAGGTAAGAAGAGGTCAGACCAATAAATGCCAAAGGCATTTATGGTAAATGGTCAAAAAGTCACCACTATGAAAGAACAAAGTTAGCTTGGGTGACTTAGTTTTTAAGGCAAAAAAAATATAGGGGATAAATGCATAGCATTAGGATAACATAGTAATCTAAGGGTGGTCGACTATGTAGCAGTAGGCCAACATAGTTTGTAAGGAATAAATGGCCAACTATGTACTAGAGGGTTGATTCAATTGGTGTAAAAGGGCCAATAAAGTCTAAAAAAGAGGGTCAACTATGTACCACAAGGTCACTATAGTATGATAGATCTAAATAAATGATGATTTAGTATAAAACAAACCAATTTATTTGGAAATGTCAAGGGATTATTTAGTATCAAATGGGTACAAGGGTAATTTAGTATTAAATGGGCCAATTGTGTAGGAAAATTAGAAAACATAAGAAATTAATTCAAACCAATTGATTAATTAGTTAATTTATGAATTTTGAAGAATGTATTTTGATTATTTAGGACATGGAGATCTGATACATCCTTTATTTTTTGATATTTTGTAGAGTTGCCAAAGATATTAGTGTTTAATAGATGTATCATGGCTACTAGATTTGCTAGATCATTTGAGTGATGTGGATAGAGCTCGACTATTAGTATTGGGATTCAAAGGAATTATAGAGATGAGATAGATCCAATTAAGTGTTGATCTCATTTTCATGTTCCTAAGAGCATGGGAACAACTGACCAATAATTTTTTATGGGAAGTGGATGGGGACACCATTGAGGTGGGTATCACTCTAGAGGACATCCATATATTGCTTAGACTTCTTATAGGAGGGACACTAGTGATAACTGATACATCAAAGGATTTAGATAAGAGATGAGCACTAGCCCAATGGGATACATGATTAGATAGGATTTACCCTAGGTTGAGGGTGAACTTATTTGATGTTTACATCATGGCCATTCTATAAATTTGGAAGACAATGATATGACTTGTGATAACATGAGTATTGTGTCATAAGTTAGATGGCAAGGTACTATTGTATGTAATAACCTTATGTTAGTCTATAATAGATCAAAGATCACTTTATAATTTTGGGGATATCATCTAGGTCCAACTCATGCATGATATGTATGGGATGTTGTCCAGAGGGAAGAACACCATGGGGCCTATAGTTTTCTTGAGTGCATGGATATATGAGAGATTCCCCATGTATCAGTCAATTGGGTTTCCCTCTATGGTTGATGATAGGTTTTACTTGAGTTTATAGGTGGATAAAGGAACATGTAATGTGGGTCATTCCCCATGCACTATATCTACATATGATCACACGAGGGGAGATCATGTGATAGCCTTATACATATATTACTAATATATGGCCTAGTTGATTGACCATTATTATAGGGTTGACATGGTTATTGAGAATGTGTTATAAGGTATTCATGAAGCTGTCTTTTATTTCATGAAAGTTTCATTGATGTCATTATGTGTTGACATTATTTTTTTTAATGTTGATCTCATAAGTCTTACTTGAGAGACCTAGTAAGAAGGCATAGACCTAGTAGCATGGTGAGGTAAGGAGTATGAGACTTCAGAGTTGATGGATGGAAGTATGTGAGCTTGGTATGAGTGAATTTTATATATGGATGAGGTATTATAAGAAGTACAAAAAATTTCAAGGCATGATCATGATCTAAGTATGATTTATAGTGTAAGGCCTAGTGTATAAAGTGACATATAATGGTCTAATCAGAAGTCAAGATCATTTACAAAGGTAAAAAAATATCTTGAGAGAATTGAAATAGGTGTGATAGGTTTTTTTAAGTGTGTTTTAAAAGTTTGATATCATTTATTGAATAATAAAACATGAAAATTGGTGATAATGTCACCTATGTGCACAAAATGGGGTGTTGTAGACCTGAGAAGGAATTTCTTATGCTTTTTGGCATGTGAAAACTTTTCATGAGATCATAATAAATTCATGGTAGTTTAGGAAGGTCCTTATATTTATTTTCATAGCATCATTTTTGGAGTTGAGTGGTAATCCTTTATGAATGATTGATAATAAGGGAAATGAGTCAAAACCCTCCTAAAACCCTCATAATGATCTGATAGGAAACATCTTGTTGTTTATACATTATAATTTTTTTTACATATTTTGATGCTTGAAACATGTAATCTACTCTTCCAAGTTTCTCCAGGTGGTTTTGGTTTATCTTCACAATGAGTAAAAGCTACAAGAAACCCTTTGATTTTAGGTATTTTGATGTAGTAGGTAGGGTTGACTAGGTCAAATCATGAAAATGGATGGAGGATGATGTGAAATAATTTTATTTTATGCCAAACAAAGTTTTTGAGCAGGTTATAGACCTAAAATTTTCTAAACTAGTTTTTGAAGATGTCTTATCGCTAAGTAGGCCTAATAGGTAAGACAATGAAAAAAATAGGTAAGGATGGGAATGAGATTAGAGATTGGTTATAGAGGAATAGGTATGCATAAAAATAAATTCGGTAATTATTAAATACCCATTAATCATATAACCTTGTTTTATAATTTTTTATGATGCTCATACACAAGTACTAAAGTTGTCATCAAAATGTTTTGTCTAACATAGTAAAGTCTGTGTAGAGTGAAGTTGTGAGATTGGTATTTAATACCAATATTGATATATAAACATGAAATATATGTTTTAAATTATTATATAAGGATTATTAAGTTTAATTTAAACCCATTTTAAGATCACAAAAGTGTTTACATAGATGTTCTAAGGTTTAGTTTCCATGACTATCTTTTTGGTGTTATAGGCAATTTTTTGTGTGTGAGTGAAAATGATGTTACTGAGTCATTATTCACTAAGTTGAAGGATAAAATTCCAATTAAAGTGTTATATAGATCTCATAGGTTAATTTAAAAACATTATTATTAATGATAAACTCTTATTAAGGTAGGAAAAGTTAAAGTCTTTTGATTGGGTTATTAAGGCCTATGGGCAGTTCTGAGTAAGCTTTTAAAGTTAATCAGTTTAGGGTCTTTTGTCCTATTTTATAAATTATAATTAAAATTATGTTTAACCTGAGGTAATTAATATTAAATACATGTTTTTTTTTTGGGTTTATGTGTAAAATTTGGTTGTATGCATCATATTTGCTAGACAGACTTGTTGGCAGTAGGAAGGCCTATTTGCGAGTAAGTTCAAGGAGTGAAAAGAGCCAAGGAGTGAAAAGAGCCAATGGTATTTTCAACACAAGGTGAGATTATTATGGGAATATTAAATTTACATGTGAAATTTTCATCCATTTTTTGGGGCTCAAAGTTTTTCAATTAGGTCTAATTTAAACATGTGCTTAGAGAAGGCCTAATTACATTATGTCTCTATTAGGCCTAATGGTGCTTTTGGCCCTTAAGGGTAATGATTAACCTATGTAGGGTTTTTAAATTTTTTAAAACATGTTTATTGATATATTTAAATTGTGATACAAGTGTATTAAGGTTCTTGGATGACCAATATGGGTATGAGTAAGAGTCAAGTATGAAGACAAGGCCTAATAAGCTTATTTTGACTAGTTAGAGAATTGAGCAAGTAAGCAAATGATATAGAGTTTTTAAGAATAGGTAAAGGGTTTTTATATAATTAAAGATATGTTTTTAATATTAAATTAATATCTAAATATGTTTATATATGTGGTGATCAAGTTTATTTGACCTAATTCTACCAAGGAAAGGGCTAGTTGAGCGAGGTGACCTAATAGGATGTTTGAGAAAGAAAAAAGTGTGAGAAGAACAAAATAAGGAGTTAATATTTAATTTAGTGATAAATAGGTGTAAAATTATGTTTATATATTCAATATATGTTATTTTTTTATTGGTTACCTATGGTGTTGTGCCCTCCTTGTAGGTTGGAGCTTGCTAAAGGACTAGCTGAGTTGGTACTTGACTAGTAAGGGGTTGGTGCTCCTTGTGGGTTTGGTACCTCACTAAATAGTTTGATTAATTGATTATAGTATTATATTAAAATATTTAAATCAGTGAATTTTATCCCTGAAGAGGGTTTCCCACATAGATCTTGTGCTCATGTGTTGTATTTCCACTTATTGCTCATATCAATAATTGTTTATGCATTACTATATCTCTAGATCTGTTTGGCTGATCAGTGCTAAATGATATATGGAATTGAAATAAGAGTTTACATAATGATTTAATCCCCCCTCTTAGTGTTTATACCTCCAAAAATTGGTATTATATTCAAGTCCCTTGAGTAGACCTAATAGTCTAAGGGAGATTTTTAGAGTACAAGTATGGATTTTGGTAATGAAAGTGTCTTCTATGATTGCAATGAGAATCCACACTTAGTCAATAAAATATGCTATGAATTTTTTTAAAAATATAAGTTTAATATGGAATAATTCACCTAGATTAGAATGAAATTAAAAACTCTAGAGGCACAAGTTGAGCAAGATGCAATCATGATAAGGACTTACTAGAAGTGTAAGGAAAGTAATAAAAAATTTAACAATATCTTGGAAAATCAAAGATCCTTTTATGATATGAGAGGTCTTGGATTCATATAAGAACAAAAGGAGTCAAATAAATGTCAGGTTATAAAATACTTTAATCAGTCAAGGAGTGATGAAACTAGTAGAATCAAGACCTATGGAGAAGTTGTCAAATTCAAAGTCAATCATCAACAAGCCAAGAAGATCTTTGCTCCATAAAGAGGTATCAAATGTAGTTGTGTATCATCCTATGTTAATAAAAATACAAATAAGGCTAAAAAATCATAGTATGTGGATTATTTTAATAGTTATTATTTTTGTTGTGGTAAATTTGGAAATAGAGCTATTGACTATAGATGGAGAAGTAGAATTTTGTTATAACTGTAACCAAAGAGGACACATTTCAAGAGAGTGTAAGAAAAAATATGTAAGGAATAATAGTCAAATTGAGAATTTATGGAGTCTTGACACTAAAGAATATAAAAATAAAGTAGACCCTATAGAAGAAAAATAGGAAGCTAGAGGAGAAGATTCTATGATAGCCCAAACTACCTTTCATACTCAAAATGAAGATTTGAAATGGTACATAGACAGTGGCTATTCAATTCATATTATAGGAGATAAAAGAAAATTCATCACTTTGAATAAGAATTCCATAGGTTTAGTAAGGTTTGGGGATAACACATCTACTAACATAGTTGGCTAAGGAGATTTGAGCTTTGAAAATGGGAAGACTAAGATAGAAAATGTGTTATATGTAGATGGATTAAAACACAACCTATTGAGTGTAATTCAAATGTGCACCTAAGGACATACCTTAAAATTTCATGATAAAGGATGTGAGATAAGGAGAGAAAAATTAGGAAGATTGATTGCTAAAGAAAATATAATTGAGAATAATCTCTATGTACTAAATGAGATCACAAAAGAGAAGTAATTCATGAGCAAGGTAGATGAAATTTAGCTATGGAATAGGTGGTTAGGTCATATAAATTTTGATAATATAGTCAAGATTAACTCCAAGGGATCTATGAAGAACATGCCAAACATATCTAAATGTGCATATGCTCTTTCTAAAGCATGTCAACATGGTAATCAGACTAGGATGAGATTCAAGTCTAAAGAATATTCCACTACTAAACCTTTATAGCTAATTCATACTGATCTATGTGGTCCTATAAGAATTCAAAGTATTCAAGGTGAAAAATACTTCATGTTAATTATATATGATTTCATAGGAATGACTTGGGTGGCATTCTTGAAGGAGAAGTCAGAAGCTCTAGGAAAATTCAAAACATTCAAAGCTTTGGTTTAAAATGAGATGAATGTGAAAATCAAGTGTCTTAGGTCTAATAAAGGAGGAGATTTTTGGTCAGATGAGTTTGATGAGTTTGATGAGGTCAATGGAATAAGAAGATAGTTCTCAACTTCTAGAATACCTCAAAAAAATGGGGTGGTTGAAAGAAAGAATTTGATGGTTAAAGAAATGACAAGGACAATGTTGAATGAATCAAAGTTATCTGATGGATATTAGAGAGAAGCTATGAGTACTGTAGTTTACACTTTAATAGATGTTAGATTAGACTCAATGGTGATATGATTCCATATGAGTTATGAAATGGTAGACCTAAATTTTTTGAACATTTTAAGGTCTTTGAGAGTAAATGCCATATCAAGAGAGATGATGAGGACTTAGTCAAGTTTTATTCAGGGTTTGATGAAGGCATTTTCTTGGGATATTCATCACTAATATATGCCTATAGATGTTTCTTAACCAAATTTGAACTTGTATGTCAAATGGGGACCCCTATAGGTAAAACTTGATCTTTAGATGTTTTTAGGGCCTAATATAATGTCATGAAGTATGTCATAGCTCATTGGGTGTGATTTTATGTGTAACTAGCAATGGTCATAATCTTTTTAGTCCTAAGAGTCATTTTGGGGGTCAAAAATGAGAATTAAATGAGTTATAAAAAATCCTATGAAAAATAAAAGGTTTAAAAAGGAAATTTAATGCCCATGTGTCATAATAAGTATTACTTAATTATTTCTAATTAAAAAGTGGTAGGTTCTCTAGAAGAAAGAGCAATTTTCTTAGAAAAGGGAAGAGTTTAGCACTTATACGACCCATAATGGAGTGAAAAACATGGGAGAAGGTTTTTTGATGACTCTTAAACTTCCTAAAACTAATTTACACACTTTAAATACACTTTAAGTGCTAAATTTGAACTGAAACCATTCTGCTCCTTCATCTCCTTTCTAGGCAAACCTAATTAGTCAGCAAGTTTGTGCTTAGTATGATGAGTTAGAGAACTTCTAGGTAAAAAAAATTTTGGAGATGAAATTAAACTTAGATAGATTCATTTTCATAAATTTTTTTAAGGATTTGTCAATTGTGGTTTATGAATCATCTCTAACAAGTTAACTATGTTTTTTTGCTCACTATTTCCTACACCCTATATGTTTTGCTCTTGTATGGATAGTTATATACAATACAATTGGTGATACTGAATCTATATGATGTTTTAAATATATTCTCATGATTCACATGCAAATTTTTTGCTTTGAAAATATCTCATGGGCTAATTAGTTTAGTTTACAAGTTAATGTTCCAGGTGGAATGGCAATCAAGTTCACCATTGTAGAATTCTTATTTCTCTACAAGGTATTAATATGTTTTTAATATGATGTTATTATTGTATTTAATATGATTAAAACCTATATTTTTCCAATATTAACACATAATATCAAAATTATGAAGAATACACAGTCACATATGGAGACACAATCAACTTTCCACATGTTCTTGACTACAACCATGGTGTTTTAAGTTGTGAAAATGTTCATGAGGGTGTTTGATAAGTCCATAAATTTTTGAAATATTATTAAGGAACATTACATCAAAAAAAACATATTTAAATGGTAAAAGATCAGACTGTGATGACTAATGCTCCTACATAGCTCCATAGTTCTACTTGCTTAATGCTGAGGTACATCTACAAGATATAGCCCTATGAAATAAATGTGTTTGATATTTTTGAGAGATTATTAAAGGTTTGAATAAATAATTTTATACCTTTGAATTTTTTTAGACTAGTTGTATAGCTATAAGCATGTATGTGCCCATGTTTTCCCCTCACCATTAGGTCTATAACATTACAAGTGTATCTATTAGCACTATTCAAGAGCAAACACACAAAAATGAGGTTTAGGATTGGGTTGAGGTCATTCAAGTTTAAAATCATCCATTTGAGAACTTTTATATGGTTTAGGATGGATTATGAGTCAATTCATATGCACACTACCATATCTTACTCTCACTGTCTATGCCATATTTTCATATGCATTCACAAAGGTCTATAAATGGAAAGGTGAAAGTCTAAATTGGTTTATGGGCTTCACCAAGGTTTGGAGACATGGAGAAACTACATAAATTCAGTTATGTAGGTCTGATATCAATTGTGAAACTAGTTCATTATAAAAGATACCTCATGCCATATCCTTATAAACCCATCTATAAATAACCACCTACAGGTGGTGTTAACAGAGCTTAGGATACTTGATGGAGGAATTTGGATAGGATAGAACATTATTTAAGTCCTAAGTGTGAATTAAATATCATGGTAGAGGTTTTTGAAGGTAACATATGGGAAAATAAACTTATAAGTTTGTGTCTTTAAGTCAATGATTCTATTTAGGGACTTTTTCCCTAAAATCATAAAATAGAACACCTGACCTTTTCATAGAGATACCATGACCAGGTTATCAAAACTTTTGGTGCATCTTAATGTGATTTTATTATAGTCATAACATAGGAGAAGGATCTTAAAAAAATTTAAGGGAAAATTATTAGTGGAAATTAGTTTTTGGGAGGCCCAAAGTTGACCTTTGGCCATAAAACTCAGACAATAAGATATATAGTTTTGAACATCAAAATCCCTTCATACCCAAAATTGTGAATAAGGAATGTATCCATATAAGATGGAAACATTTATTTTATGATCATAGTATTAATATATATTCATAAAGTAATGTTTTGAGAGAAAATTATAATTCTATGTTTTGGGCCCTATATACACCTATAGGTGTCTCTCACCTGGATGTTGATATATAATGGACTGTGAAGTCTTAAAAATGCATATTATGAGCTTGGATATGGAAAATTATGAACAGAGAGAAATTTTTTAGATTAAATTTATTCATAAGACTTCATAGGGTTCTTATGGATTACATGACACAAGTTTCAAGAGTAAAATCCACCTACATGACCCCACACAATCAACTGTAGCTGACTGTGAGGGGTACAGAGTAAGGGGTTTGGGTTATTGATGTGGATATAACCCAAGTATAGAATGAATAGGTAAAAATAATTCAAACTAATATTTTAATGTCTCAAATTTTTTGTTTCAATATTTTAAAATTCTAACTCAAGCAAAGTACACCTACAGGTACCTCACCCAAAGAATAAATATAGTCAAGTATCTTGACTAGTTAAGTGAAGGACATGACTTGAGAGGTTTTAACATGGGATGTGATGAATAAGGTCTTGGAATGGGTTGGAAAATGGAATTTACATCTCATGATATCAAAATTTAAGTAATTAGAGTATAAAAACCCTTTTCAAGTGCATCACATAATCCACATGGTAGAAGCATTCACACACTCTACCTTCTAACAATCTGTCTTGCATTTTGGAGGAATTAGAAGGTAAAAAAATAAAAAAAGGGATGAAAATTGGTAAAAAATGTCTATATGAATTATATAAACCCCTAAAATATATATTTGGTTTGATAAAATTTGGGGAGTGCCCTCTATTTTGTCTCTGATAGAGAGTACTCCCTTTGTGCATAAATCCTATAGTCTGTGAGAAAAGGAGATAAAGGGTGAAGTAGGAGATAAAGGATCCTTGAAAAAAGTTTTGGAAATATAAAACACACATATGAAAATATGTTAAACCAAAAACATAAGGGAAATGCCTAAAAATGAGGTTTAAACCCTCAAGGTTGTATTCAAGACTATTAGCCAAGGCTTAAGCCTAATATCCATATTGGGGGTCAATGTAATTTATAGCCTTGGGTGGGAATTATAAATTATTGGATAATTTTAATGGGATCATAATAGATTTTTAAAATCTTTTATAATGTATAAAAGTTATAAGGAATCCATTTTTGGCTCAATGACAACATTAGGCCTGTGCAAATGAGAAAACAAGCTTGATAAGGCAACTTTAAATGCTCACATCTTATATAAAGTTATGCATGGAGATACAAGGAGTTTTTATAGGTTATCATTGGTCCTTAAAATAACTCTTAAATATTTTTTTTAGTGATAAAATCATATCTTTATGAACAAATCTTAAGGGCTTAAAGGACCTAAAACCCTTATAAACCTTTGAAAATGACCTGATTGGGAAAATGAAGATGGAAAGATACTATAATGGAATATAATATAATGGAAAATGATTGGATGTTTTCAAGTACTCTTCAAGGATACTCCCCATACTTTTAGACTGTATATAACTATATGAATGGAGTATGAAACTTGGTTTCCTTGACTATTTTATACATTGTACAGGTTCTAAGAGGTTTTAAGAGATGAAATAAAATTTGGAAGGAATATATAAACTTATTATAACTCAATATGGTAATTTAATGCTTCATAAAATCTCTAAAATATGTTTATAAAAGCTTTCATCTTAGCCAGTCATAATTGGCATAGTGAATGTGATAGTGAGAAGGGTGAAAACTTTAAGTGGAAGCCTTTTTAAGGTACACCTAAGAAATATAAGGCCATAATGACCTTTAAAAATTTCATTCACTCCATTTTATGTATTTTAATGTGAATAAAAATCCATTTTTGAATCCAAGTGTGCAAGGTGTGTGAAAGAGAAGTTTTATTTGATTATAGGCAGTGATGGCTTACTTTTAGAGGAATCTAGGTGATTAAGAATGCAACCAATGCATGGAAGAGCATGTATACAACCCCTCCCTCTTATTATAATCATGATATCTATCCCTAGTTAGTTTTGGGATGTTAAAATAATGATGAATGACAAAGGTAGTTTTCTTGTGCAAAATGAGAACTCTTATGCCACATTTCATGAGTTGCATAGTTTGGAGAGCCATTTATCGTATCAAACATTGCATGGTGTATATCCTACTTAATTATTATGTACATGTAACTCCTTATCTTATCATGATAAGTTTCTTTGTGACCTTTGTAATTCTTTCTTCTCTTTTCTCTCTTAAGTTCTATAAGAACTAGCCATTTTATCTATTGTAAGGATGCTCCACCTGAGTATGGCAAAGCCCTACTCATTTAAATACCATTGATAAATAAATAATAATAATTTTACCTCTTCTATGATTTTTCATAGTGTGTTTACTTTAATTATTGATATTTCTTAATGATGACTATTGTTTTCTTAACATTATTGTCTCATTTTCACACCTATTTTTAGCTTCAAAACTTCTTCTTATAGGTCATGTGAAGTGTTTTATGAAATATCAAGGTTTATTGAGTTAGTATATTGAATATTTCCTTTCTAGGTGTCTTGTCTAGTCCTCCTATCTTAAACATTCATCATAACCTCATAATGAAATACTGATGTGAAAAGATTCACATTAGAGAAGTGTATTCCTAGTTAGTCTCTTGCTCTCATGTGTGATATGTGGTTGGTTGGTATTTATAAATTTATTTTGTGTATCAACACTTTTTGGATAGTTTAATTTTAGTTTTCTCTCCCTTTTCCTTACAAATATAGGTGTAGTAGTGATCTAAAAGTGGAACATCAAGAGATTTATCCCTATCTAGAGATTCACCTCATTCTTAAGCTACCCATAGCCTAGATGCATTTCAATTGTGCCACTTGGATGAGGATAGCTAAGACATCTCCTCAAAGGGTGAAAATCCAAGTGATAACAATGATATAACAAAAGGTTATAAAATATAATGGAGAGCACAAATGTGAGGTTGATGAGACAAAGAAATCATATTCTCAATCAAATAATGATGAAAAAATAGAGATAGATGAGGATGAAGAAGAAATTGAGGATAGAAAGGAATCAAAAGGATTACCTCAAATGTTAGATCATTGGAAAAAAAAGTGTAGGTATACAAATAAGGGGAAGGATGGTGAATGATGCTAATATTGAAGATACTTCTTTATTTTCAAAATTTGAACCTAAAAGCTATATAGAAGCAAGTGAATATAAGTTTTGGTTAGAGCCAATGGATGATGAGTTAAATAAAATTGAGAAGAATGAAACTTGGGCGTTAGTACCTAGGCCTAAATATAAAAATGTCATTAGTAAAAAATGGGTTTTCAAGAGAAAATTGAATGATAATGGAGAGTTCACCATAAACAAGGATAGATTTGTGTGCAAAGGATATGCTCATGTATAAGGAGTGGAATTTGAGTAAATATTTACTCCTCTATCAAGGTTAGAGGCCATTAGGATATTTATTTCCTATTTAGGTTTCAAAGGGTTCAAGATATACCAAATGGATGTCAAGTCAAATTTCCTAAATGAAAACTTAGAAGAAGTATAGATTAAACAACTTGAGGGTTTCTTATTGACTGATAAGAAGGACTATGTCTGTAGGTTGAAGAAGGCTCTTTATAATCTAAAACAAGCCCTTAGAGCTTGGTATGCTAGACTAGGCAAGTACCTTTTGGACCAAGGTTTCAAGAGAGGAGTTGTAGATACTAAATTATATGTTAAGACTTAAAATGATGATCAGCTGATAGTTGTAGTTTATGTGGATGATATCATCTTTGGTGGAACTAATGAAAACATGACCAAGGCTTTTTTAGAGGTGATGAAGTTTGAATTTGAAATGTCTATGCTTGGAGAACTATCCTTTTTTGGACTTCAAATCAATCAATCTAAAAAAGGTATGTTCATTTCATAGGTAAAGTATATAAAAGAGATGTTAAAGATGTTTTAAATGAAAGATTTTAAGGATGTAATTACACCTATGGATATAATATATAAGCTAAGCAAAGAGGATGAATCCTCAAGGGTCAATTAAATAAAATATAGATCCATGATTGGGAGTTTATTGTATACTACTACCTCTAGAATTGACATCATGCAAGAATTAGGTCTTGTGGGAAGATTCCAATAAGATCCCAAGGAAACTCATCTATAAGTAGTCAAGAGGATACTTAGATATCTCAAAATAATAATAGAGTCTAGTTTATGGTACCAAATGAGTAAGAAGTTTGATCTAGTAGCCTATAGAAATACATATTGGGATGGCAGTCTAGATGACAAAAAAAGCACTAGTGGAGGAGATTTATTCTTAGGTAAGTGCCTAGTCTCATTGTTAAATAAGAAACAACCATTAGTAGCTTTATCTACTTGTGAATCTAAGTACATTGCAACAACTTCATGTTGTACTCAAGTGTTGTAGATGGGACAAACCTTGAGAGACTACAAGGTAAAGTTTGATGATCCTATTACTATTCTTTGTGATAATACTAGTTGCATATGTGTTTCAAATAATCTTATCATGCATTCAAGGACCAAACACATTCTTATCAAGTATCATTTATTGAGAAAAAAACTAAATGAATAAATCATTATGCTTAAATTTGTGTCTACCAAGGATCAGATTGTAGATATATTGAATAAGCCTTTTCAAAAGGATACTTTTGAACATTTAAGATAGGAATTATGTGTGATTTATATTCCTATCAGTCACTAAGTAAGACAAAGTTATTAAGGGGAGCTAATAATGATGTTTTTTTAGCTCAAAATAATAGGAAATAAGTACACAAGATGTGAGGTTAAAAGGGGAGTCATATCAATTTATCAAGAATAAATTATCTAAGATATGCAATATGATAGGGGGAGTTTTATAACATGATCTTTAATTTATATATGTTGAAGTTTTATTTTAGGTATTTTTTTTTCATTAATGTCAAAGGGGAAGATTTATTTGCTTTGATGAGATGTATCCCAGTAAGAGAAGCCTCTCTGAGTAGGTGCCATAAATGAATGGTTGCCATCAATGAAAAAGGGGAAGATTATTGAGAATGTGTTATAAGGTTTTCATGAAGTTATCATTGATTTCATGAAAGTGTCATTGATTCCATTCTATATTGACATTGTTGTTCTTAATGTTGAGCTCACAAGTTTTACTTGAGAGACCTAGTAAGAAGGCATAGGCTTAGTAACATGGTGAGATAGGGAGTATGAGACTTGGGAGTTGATGGATGGAAGTATGTGAACTTTCTATGAGTTCATTTGATATGTGGATGATGTATTATGATTAGTACAAGAATTTTTAAGGTATGGTCATGATCTAAGTATGACTGGCAATGTAAGGCCTAGTGTACAAAGTGACCTATAATGGTCTAATGAGAAGTAAATATCATTTAGAATGGTACCATATCTCTTGATAATATTTATATATGTGTGAGATTTTTTTTTAAGTTTGTTTACAAATTTTGAGATCATTTATTGGAGAATAAATCATGAAAACTAGTGATAACATCACCTGTGTGCATAGAATGGGGTGTTGTAGACCTGATAAGGAATTTATTGTGCTTATTGGCATGTGAAAATTTTTCATGATATCTTGAGAAATTTATGAAAGTTTTAAAAGATACCTATCTTTATTTTCTTGGAATCAGTTTTGGAGTTGAGGGTCAATCCTTTATGAATGATTACTAAGAAGGGAAACCAATCAAATCCCTCATAATGACTTGATAGGAAAGATATTGTTAGTTATGGATTAGAATGGTTTTTTTGACCTATTTTTATGTTTTTAAAATTCAAAGGAATATTCCAAGTTTCTCCATGTGGTTTTGGTTTATCTTGATAGTGAGTAAAAACTATAAGAAACCCCTTATTTCTTGTAATTTTGATGTAATAGGTAGGGTTGACCAGGTCAAAGCATGAAAATGTATGAAGGATGATGTGTAAGAATATTATTTTATTAGAATGAAAGTTTTTTTTTATCATTTTATATACCTAAAATGTGATTAAATAGTCATGGAAGATGACCTATCGCTAAATAGGCCTAATAGGTAAGATAATGAGAAAACTAAGCAAGGATGGGAATGAGATTAGAGATTGATTGAAGAGGATTAGGGATGGATAAAAATTCATGGGTTAATTATTAAATTAAAATTTCTAATATCCACTTTGTTTATAAGTGTTGATGATGCTCATACACAAGCAAAAATTTGTCATCAAAATGGTCTATCTAACATAGTGAAGTATATGTAGAATGAAGTTATGAGATTAGTCTGCAAGACCATTATTAATATACAACCATGAAATATATATTTTAAAATATGATATATGGATTATAAATTTTGATTTAAACCCATTATAATATCACAAAATTTTTTACACAGATGTTCTAAGGTTTAGTTTCCATGACTATGTTTTTGGTGCTACAGGCAATTTTCTGTGTGTGAGTGAAAATGATGTTACTATGTCATTTTACACTAATTTGAAGAATAAAATGCACATTAAATAATTATATATATATCATAGGTTAATTTTAACAAATATTTATGCATGATAAACTCCTATTAAGGTATGAAAATTCAAATGCTTTTGATTGGGTACTTAAGACATGTGTGCAGTTCTGAGTAAGCTTTTGAAGTTGATTAGTTTGGGTTATTTTTACATGTTTGATGAATTATAATGATAATTATGTTGAAATTGAGGTAATATAGATTATATAAATGTTTTTTTGTTGTTTTTTTATGTATAAAAGTTGGTTTTATTCATCAAAGTTGTTAGATAGACTTTTTGATAGTAAGAAGGCCCATTTGTGAGTAGACCTAATTGGGTGGTTAAAGGAGTGAAAAGACACAAATGGTGTTGGAGAAATAAGGTGATATTATTATTGGTAAATTAAAGTGACATGTGAATTTTTTAATCCATTTATGGAGGCTTAAATCATTCCATGGAGGTCTAAGTGAAGTGTGTGCTTAGAGAAGGCCTAATTGCATTAAGTCTCTATTAGGCCTAATCGTGGTTCAGGCCCTTAAGGGTAATGAATGACATATTTAATGTTTTTTTCACTTTTGAAACATGTGTATTGATATATTTAAAGTGTGATACAAGTTTATAAATGGTTTTTTACTGACTAATATGGGTATGATCATGAGTCAAGTATAAAGACAAGGCCTAATAGACCTATTTTGACTAGTTAGAATTAAGCAACTAAGGGAAGGATATAGAGTTTTGAAGAATAGGTAAATGGATTTAAGATAATTATAGAGGTGTGATTAATATTAAATTAATATAAAAATGTGTGTCTATATGTGTTGAGAAAGTTTATTTTACCTAATTTTTCCAAGGAAAGGGCTAGTTGACTGAGAAGGCCTAATAGGCTATTTGAGAGAGAAAGATGTGTGAGAGGGATAAAAGGAGGTCATCTTAAATTAATTGATAAATATATGTCCAAATGTGTTCAAATATTCAAGGTATCTGAGTTATTTCTTATTTATATATGGGGTTGGATCCTCCTTGCATGTTGGAGCTTGCTAAAGGACTAGTTGAGTTGGTGCTTGACGAGTAAAGGGTTGGTGCTCCTTATGGGGTTGGTGCCTCATAAAATAGTTTGATTAATTGATTATAAGAATTTATTAAAAGATATAATTTTTTTGGTTTTATATCCAAAGAGGGTTTTCCACATAAATCTTGTGTTCATGTGTTGTGTTTCTGCTTATTATTCATATGAATAATTATTTATAGATTACTATATATCTAGATATGTTTCACTAATTAGTGAATGATATATGGAATTGAAATAATATTTTTCAAATTTATTCACCCCAAATATTAGTGGTTATAAATTAAATAATGGGTTGGATCATGGGCCACTACACACCATGGCTAGACTCACATCTAGTGACACACTTACCAGAATAGTTTAGATTCCCCATTCGATGGCCCCTCTAGTAGTGATTTATTAATAGGAACAACATGCTAGAGAGATGAGATGGAGGCGATGAGGGGTACCAATGATCAATACTCAAAATTAGATACCATGGATTGGTTGAGCATAATAATAATCAATAATATATCTAGTAGGGGGAGATGTTATGGTTGTGGGTGCAGGTGCATAAAATTCACCACAATAAAGGTATAAAATATCACCACATAGATATTGGATATGGAGGAATAATCAAGGCGAGGAGACATAGGTGTGAGTTACATCATATGGGGAGCCAAAAACTAATCCAAGACATATCTAATACATAGAGGCAACCATTAGGAGAGGATCAAAACATGCTTAAGTGTTAACATCTAGGTTTGTACTGGTGCATAGGTGGCCTAAAAATGAGGTGCTTGATGGGTGAGCTAATGGATAGATGGTGATTAGGGATGTCAACACTAGTAAACACATAAGGATATATTATGAAATTTATTAATGTTGTGCTTGATTTGATTAGTTTGGCACAATTTGATAGTTGACTAAAGTAATTTTTAAAGGCATTGTTATGATAGTGGAGATACAATTCCTTAAAAAATAATGACCATGAAATTGGGACACCCTTATTTTTATTTTGTGCACACAACCAATGATACCAAATGAATGGCTTAGTTTAAATATTTATAGAGGTCATAACCACTTTTTGTGAACATGGATTCTGATGTAGATCAAATAAATTTTTAATTTGAGTGAGCCAAGTGAGTGGATCATTACCATCAAATTTGTGCATGTCCACTTTTGGCAACATTGACTTAGGGCCAAAATTAGTGTTGGTATTTTTTGGAGGAGGAGAGATAAACTAAAGTGGTGGAGGGTTATTTTACAATGGTTAAGCTGACAAATTACTTGGATTTTTATTGTAATTGATCCATAATGCTATCTAATTCCCATCTAAACTCTGTAATTTCCCCTTGAACCATATCAAAATCATCTTTTTAAACCATGCCCTATAACTCTAACTTAATTTGTTGAACTACCTCTAAAATAGATGGTTTAGAAGCTTCAAACTCTATGTCATCCTTGTGAAGAGTTTTTGGAGTTTATATCCCTTCCTACATCTATGATTATTTAGACCATCCATACACAAACCCTAAGAGGCTTTTAGCCCTAAAAAAAGTGTACTAATGGAATACACCATTGTGATCATCTTGCCAAGATGAATCCAACTACTACTAGTATTCACAAGGGTGAACATTTTTGACCAAAAAAATTATACTAGTAGAATATACCATTGTGATCATCTCATGGAGATGAATCTAATAACTACTAATTTTCACAAGGTAAAATAAATTCCATACTTTTTTACTAGAAAAATGTTTTTTATTATTTTTTAAATAACCTCATGAACAAAAATATGGTGATGAAAAAATAATTCCTCCTAGATCAAAAGTTATGTTTTTTTGGCCTTCTAGTGCTTAGGATATTAGATCCTAAGAAAATAAATAATTTTTCTACAAAAACTTGCCCAAATTGAAGCTCTGATACCACTTATAAGCAAATTACTTAGATGATTCACATTAATATAATTATATATGGTAGTATTAAGAGTAAAATAAGTAGATCCACAATAACAATTGGTGAAAGAGCAAAATAATTGAATATTATGACTAAGCTACTTCAAGGAGGAAACCTCCAAAATAATGAAATAAGAAAATAATTCACAATATGATGATAAAAGACTAACCACTACCTCTTATAAATACTCTAATTATCCATGTTTATTTCATAGGCCAACCATACTATGAAAATCAAGAAATGAAACAAGTTATTATGAAGGTGTGTAAGCCACAAGTCAACCACACATATCCCTGACCTCTAAAAATTTATCAAAATGCTTAATAAGATAAACCATGTATTTTTTAAATAATTTTTTAGTCATCTTTTGATTGTTATTACTGTTCCAAAATATGGGATTCATAATTTTCATCACCTCCAAAAAATCATCCCTCTAAAAATGATCTATGATTTCCAAAGATAAGTTTTGTCAAACTATACTTAGTTTCATCTACAATTTAGATATAATAGTATCATAAAAGAATACATGTTATAGTTATTTCTTTAGATTAAGTTCCCACAAGATCAAGTCTTTTGTAGAAAGTATACATTATAATATCCTTGTCATTAATGATGACACAAAGATGATCATTGATATTCGATTTCAAATAGATTTTAAGATTCCTTAAATCTATCAAACATTGCCAACTGCTAAAAATAAAGCCCTAAAACTTTTCATTCAAAGTGTATAGTATATCTAGAGATTGACATACTTGTTTTCTCAGCCTATGAAGTCAAAAATATAAATGGATTTCTCCTTATCGTGTTTCATTAAATAGTTCATTTCCTTCAACATTGGGAGAATTCCACATAGTTTCACAATGTTTCCAAATCTATTAAATGGTACAATAATATTTTTCCTTAACAACTTCTCTATGATATTTACACATAAAACCTACTAATGATGGATATTCTTAAAAAGATTAACATGTAGGTTCATACATAGAAATCCATCTTGTATCAACATCTTTCAGTAGTTTTTTACCATCATTCACTACTATTACAAATTTTTAGAACTCTAAAAATATTTTGGACTGCTTGGCATATAAGCATGTAAGTCACAAATGATCTTTTCCACTTTTGTGACATTATAAAATTTGATAATATTTTGTATGCAAGATTCATCCTATGTTCCATGTAATGAATTGGAATCATATATGAGGAAACTGATGTTTGTAGCCAAACACACAAACCATTTTTATGCCACTGCATAAGTAATGCACCATTAACCCCAACACATGCCAATTTTGTATTTATTGTATAATCATCCATCCAAACTTTAAATTTCAAATTAGATACAACCAATTTGTGAATGTTTTTAACATTACAATTTTATACCATTTTATGAACTACTAGTAGATGAGGTTACCTTGAATAGTTCTCAAAAGTATAAACATGCATGCAAACCCAAGCTTTGTTGTTAATTATTGTGACCTCATCAATGGATAGTGAATTTTAAAATTAATAGTTCAAATCATCCTCAACCATTGATAGATAATTTCCATTTCCCAAGCACTTCTATCTGACTAATATGATTATGAATATATAGAAATCCATTATGTTGAAATAAAATTTTATAATCTAAAAATTTATAAATAGGTATACCTTTTTTTATAATATGGTATATAGTATAGAACTATATATATTTGGATTTTATATTGGAGTGTATAACTTTTAAAAAAATTGATTTGATGGTTCCCCATTTCTCAAGAAGATGTTTTTGATGTTTCTTATCATTTTCATACTTACATGCATATCTTACATGCATGCATTCTTCTAAATTTTGACACCTGTGTGTTCTTTTTATCTATCCATCTAGGTATTTCACTGTCACATATATTTTTACACAATGTTTCTCAATTGTGTCTAACTTTAGTTGTATTTTGTGTCTTTCCTAGTTTCCAGATACATATTATATATCTGCATTCTATTGGAATATCATCAACATTTTTAGGCTCTAAAGGTTCAATAAAGGTAAATTTCATTACCTAGTCCACCTTAAAGGACCTTTCAATTGTCCATCTAATTTTATTCCTTCACACATATTTTAAATGGATTTTTTAATCTAAAATTTGTGTTTGATGAGAATCAACAATCTCTTCTACCACTTGAGTGTCATGATCATTGTCATAAAAAATAAGAGGAGCATCTCCGAGTGGTGGCATGTTATCATCAAAATAATATTTAGGGGGCAACATTTTATTTTGGTTAATTCTTTCTTGTGAGATACCATCATGATTAGTGGGGATTTTTGTATGTAAAATTATTTTAATATTATTGAGTAATTAAATTTAAATTCAAGACAAAGTAAAAAAACAATAAGTACTTATATTTTGAGTGTATTGTGGTTATGTGGGGTTTTTTATTAGCTCTTTAAAATAAGATAATATGCTCCATTTTATTGATAATTAGCTTATCCTTTTACCATTTCCACCATATGCCATGATGATTAAGGATGCAACACTTCAGTTCTATCATTTGATTATAGTTTTAGAATTATAAAAACTAATAGTGGGTGAATTAGTTGTCTTAAAACAATACTCTAATTTCACTTAACATTAACAAAGAATTCATTCACTTACATACATCAATCAATACATACACACGGATATATGAAAGTAAACAACATAAGGACATGAGATATATGTGGGAAAACCTCTAGGGGAATAAACCCATTGAAACAACACTTGGGAAAATGTCCTATAATAAATGGATCAAGACTTTAGTGAGGTAATAACCCCATAAAGAGGACTAACCCATTACTAGTCAATCACAAACTCAACTAGTCCTTTAGCAAGCTCCAACCTGCAAGGAGGATCCAAACCCCTAGGTAACCAAGAGCCAAATCAGTTACCTTGAATCCTTGATCACCCTTGGATACCTATTTCTCACTCAACTGAATATGACCACCTTCTTTTGTTCTTCTCACACTTCTTTCTCTCTCAAGCAGCCTAATAGGACTTCTCATTTAATTAGCCCTTTCCTTGAAAGAATTATATCAAATGACCTTGATCAAAACCTATAAACACATAATTATATCTTCATGGAATATTAAACACACCTCTTTGATGATCTTCAATCCCTTTACCTATTATTCAAAACTATATATCCTTTACTTACTTTCTCAATCCTCTAACTAGTCAAACTAGGCCTATTAGGCCTTATCTTTAGACTTGATTCTTTATCATACCCATATTGATCATACAATAAAATTAATAAACTTGGATCACAATTTAAATATATTAATACACATATTTCATAAGTAGAACAAACACTACATAGATCATTACCCTTAAGGGCCAAAACCACCATTAGGCCTAATAGAGACCTAATGTAATTAGGCCTTATCTAAGCACACATTTAACTTAGAACTAATTATAACACTTTTATCCTCAAAAAATGGATTAAAAACTTCAAATTTCACTTGAATAGACCCCTGTTAAGTTCACATTATGTCCCCAATACCATTTGGCTCTTTTCACTCCTTGGCAGAATTAGGTCAAATAACCTTACTAAACACCCATAAACACATAGTTAGATATTCATGGAATATTCAACACAACTATATGATAATATTAAATCCATTTACCTATTATTAAAAACTCTATGCACTTCACTTGCGCTATTCTCCAACTAGTCAAAATAGGCCTATTAGGCCTTATCTTTATGTTTGACTCTTGCTCATACCCAACTTGGTTGACCAAGAAACTTAATATACTTGGATCACACTTGAAATAGATAAATAAACATGTTTCACAAGTGGAAAAATAACTACATATGTTGGTCATTACTCTTAAGGGCTAAAACCACCATTAGGCCTAATAGAGACCTAATGCAATTAGGCCTTCTCCAAGCCCACATTTCACTTAGACATTCATGGAACACTTTAAACCTAAAAAAATGGATTAAAAAATTCAAATGTCACTTTAATATACCATTTATAATATAAAATTATGTCTCCAACACCATTTGGCTCTTTTCACTCCTTGAAGCACCCAATTAGGTCTACTTTTAAATAGGCCTTCTTACTACTAAGAAGTTTGTCTAGAAAATATAATGCATACAAAAAAAATTACCACATAAAAAACAAAAAATCACATGGATATAATATAAATTACCTAATTTCCAACATAATTTTCATTATAAGTCATCAAATAGGGAAAAATACCCGAAATTGATCAACTTCAAAAGCATACTCAGAACTGCACATAGGCCTTAAGAACCCAGTAAAAAACCTTTGACTTTTCATACCTTCATAGGAGTTTATCATGAATAAAGATGTGTTAAAATTAAACTATGAGAACTATATAAAAATTTAAAGGGAATTGGATCTTCAAATCAGTGAAAAATGACTTGGTAACATCATTTTCACTCACACATTAAAAATTGCTTGTAGCACCAAAAGCACAATCATGGAAACTAAGTCTTAGAACATCTATGTAAACACCTTTGTGATATTTAAAATTTGCTTAAATTAAAATTAGTAATCATTATATAATAGTTTAAAAATATATATTTCATGGTTATATACCAATATTGGTCTTACAGACCAATCTCACAACTTCACTCTACACAGACTTCATTGTGTTAGATGGACCATTTTGATGACAATTTTTTGCTTGTGTATGAGAATCATAAAAAAATATAAACAAATGGTATATTAGTAATGGGTATTTAATAATGACTTCATGCTTTTGGATCAATCCCTATTCCTCTAAAACCAATCCCTAATTTAATTCTCATTCTTGCATAGTTTTCTCATTGTCTTGCCTATTAGGCCTATTTAGCAATAGGTCATCTTTCATGACCATTTTAACACATTTTAGGTATGAAATTTTTTAATAAAGTTTCATGGGAATAAAATAAGAGTCTTACCCATCATCCTCCATCTATTTTCATGCTTTGAACTAGACAACCCTACCTACTACATAAGAAATCCTAAAAATAAGAGGTTGCATATAGCTTCTACTCACTGTCAAGACAAACCAAAAATAAATATAGAAACTTCGTAGAGTAATTTACATGTTAAAAACATAAATATAGGTCAAAAAAACCATTTTTATCCATAACCAACAAAATATTTCCTATCGGGTCATTATGAGGGTTTTGACTAGTTTCCCTTATTAATAATCATTCATAAAGGATTGCCCTTCAAATCCAAAACCAATTCCAAGAAAATAATATAGGGACCTTAAAAAAATTAAATGAAGTGATTATTATCTCATTCAAAATTTTCATGTCCAAAGAAGCACAAGAAATTCCTTTTCAGGTCTATAACACCCATTTTGTGTACACAAATGACCATATTACCAGTTTTCATTCTTTCTTCTTGAATAAATGATCTCAAACTTTGTAAAAACACTTAACACAACCTATCACACATATATATTCTCTCAAGAGATATGATATCTTTTTAAATGATTTTTACTTCTCATTATTCCACTATATGTCACTTTAAACACTAGGCCTTACATTGTCAGTTATACTTAGATCATGATCATGCCTTGAAAATTCTTGAAATGCTCATAATACCTCATAAAAATGTCATATGACCTCATATAATGATCAGAAAATATCAAAATTCATCACAAAAGTCTCATATTGATCACCTCAACATGCTACCAAGCATGTGCCTTCTTATTAGGTCTTCGTGTGAGGCATAAGCTTGAAGAATTGACCTTGAAACTCATCTAAAGGATTATTTGCCTCTCTCTCATGTTTACATAGATTTATATACTCTCTCATTCATGTAATAACATAAATCATCAATATTTACTATGATTTTTATGTAAACACCTCTTCTTAGAGTTAAATAGGCTTCTTAAGACACCTAACACATAATAGTAGCTTACCTTGTACCATGATCCTGAATGACATGACAAAAAAATCAAAGAAATTAATAGGTTGCCTTCAAATTATCTTTCATTAAAGTGACAAGAAGTTAATTTCATATTTTCTTTGGTCATGAGACTTCTTTGACACATATCATCTCACCATGCATGGCCTTGACAAAATTGACATTTGTCTTAACTTTGACATCAATGATAATAAAAATAATGCTTGAAAGACAACAAAAGGAATCATACCCCAAAAATCTCCCCCTTTGTTTTAGATTAAGGTAAAAATAGGTTTTGAAGGGACCCCGAAACCCAAATACAAGGAAAGAAAGATAAAGCATCAACTACCACAGGCAGAACCTAAAAACTACTACAGAGAAGTAGCAAAAACAAGTTTTATATGGACCTGAAACCACCAAAAAGACCGCAGGTCAATACCCAGATTTAACATAGATCTGGCTACACCATAGACAGAATATTACAAAAAACCAGTGAATAGGACTAGATAACATAACCAACAAGAAGAACCAGACTATTCTTCCAGTTCCAAAATCATTTTCACTATTTCTTTACCTTTCACAACAATCTCCCTCTTTGTTATTGATGGAAAAAATATCAATATAGTAGATCATTCTTATTACCTCAATCTGAATCTTTTTTGATACTTAGTCTTTATACCGAACATGAACTTTCTCCCCCATTGACATTAATGATAAAAGGTCATGTTCTTGACAACTTATTTGATCCTTAGACCTAAACTAATACACCTTTTCTTTTCAAATGAGCTTAACACAGATCGAGATTACATACCTATACTTGGATCATGATTGGCTCCCCTTGTCTCCTTGATAATTTAAGACATTTTCAAAATTGTGACTTGATTTGATAAGGTCATCATGCAAACTCTTTATGACCCATCTCTCATGATCACACCTATAGTAAAATCTTATCTAAACATTGAATTTGAAAGTTACCATAGACCATAAAACCCCCCCCTATGATCAAACATCCTTCATGCTTATTACTTACTAGTTGAGTTCCTCTAAGAAGCCTAATAGAGTCACCTTTGCTCTAGTGAACTAGAATATCATAAACTTAGGAGATTCCTAGATCTCCATGTCCTTATTAGACTAAACTTTCTTCATGATCCACTTAGTTTTGAATAGTTATTTGTACTTGACTTCTATAATATTTATTTGAACATCATTCTGACTTGATCTATTTGACTTGACTTCTTCATCCACAATCTAAGCTGATAGGGAGAATTATTGTCACTCATTTTCATCTTGATTAGACTCCACCATGGCAAATAGTACACTTAGACTTGAAAACTAGTCATTGATTTTAACTACCTTGGGTTTCCACTTATTATCTTGTCTTCTTTCTTGTACTTTGGGAGACTCAACTTGGTTGCTTTGTCTTGAGAAAACATGTTTATAGTACTTTTAAATATAACCAATGTTATGACAATTGAAACATATTATTACTCTTGATGGAAACACACCATGATCCATACATCTTGAATGATGACTTTCCTCATATTTACATGCATATTCATTCTTGGAGGGCCTTCTATAATGCCTTGCTCTATGACCAAACTGGCTACATGAATAAAATTATCCATTGAAAGGATTAACAGACCTTAGGCTATTAGGTTACCTAATAGTATTAGCCTTAATTCTATTATAAACCTAATTCTTTGGTTGACCATTGACCTTTTTGATCACATTAGTGTTCTTATTTTGGTATTCATTAAAACCAATGCCTATTTTATAATTAGTAGTCTTTTGACTACTCATAATGTTGTCTAGGTCATTGGTACTCTTTTCAAACATCACAAAGGACTTGACCCTATTTGATGATTATTTCAATTCAATTATCAACTAATTAAATTTATCTACATACCTTGCACACTCATATTCTTTGGCCTCTAGGACTGTAGTCATAATTTCAATTTGACTCTCCACCTATTTGACTATTTCCTCTTGTTCCTTTGAGTTTTTACTCAATCTAGCTTCAAACAAGTTGAATTGCTCATCATAATGTTTGATAAGAGACTTAATCACCCTATTATTGTTTACCATCTTCAATTATTATAGAGTATTCATTAGCTTAACCTCAAAGTCCACCTCATCTCCTTATTCATTTGAATCTCCAATAGCACCTCTAATCCATATGGAATCTTCTTGATTTGATCAACTTGCCTCTTCAACCATGAAGAGAACTTTGTTGACATCAAGGCCATCACCTTCATGTCAATATCAGAATCAATTCTCTCACTCTAATTATATGAGCTTCAATCTTCCTTGGTGTAGAAACTTCTTTTTTTTTGAAGAACTTCTTATCATCATACATTCTAAATATTTTCTTGCTCTTATCAGACCTGTAGGACCATTTATCATTATCATGACCTTCATCATGATCTTCACCATCCTTATAATTATCTATGTTAGGGTGTGGAGCTACAAACTTCACCAAGGAGCATTCATTATCAGGTTCGGGTCTACACAGACACCAGCGTCGGTCAGGAGCAATCGACGTCAGTCACAGGCAGTTGTAGAGACGCCGACATCGGCAGAGGGTCGGCCGACAGTGGTCACAGACAAGCAGCAGGAACCGATGTCGATTACCTGCGTGTCTAGAGAGCTATTTTCGTGGACAGAAGCGAGTGTTTGCATGATAAGTTTGAGTTGAAGTCTCAAGCTCGTGTCTCTATTATTGGCAATACTATTTTTAGAGCCCTTGTTCAAGTGGCTTAACTGCTTGTTGGATGTACATGCTCAAGTATCCTAATTCTATATGTAGAATTAGATCTTCTTAGCTTATTGTAGTTTTGTAGTGGATTATTGTAGTTGGGTGAATTATTGTAATTCATTATAAGAGAAGAACAGTACATAATTGAATCAATCCAGGCTTGTTGGAGTTGATTGTTCTTGAGAGAGAGAGCTCTTGAGGAATAGAGATCTATACATCTAGGAGAGGTGTGGAAGAAAGAAGCTTTCTTCAATTGTATTCCTTTTGTAAAGAGTTTGTTAATACAAGTTTTTAGGGTGTTTTCTTGCATCTCTTGTTCTTGCTATTATCATTTTAATTACTTGTCAATCTGGTTTAATTACACATTTATTGCTGTCACAATTGTAATCTATTTTTGGATTGATCCCCCAACAAGTGGTATCAGAGCCTTGGTTACAGGTTCAAAGCTTGATAATTGGTATCAAAGTTCAGGTTCACTAACAGGTGGTTCAGATCTGTGTAGTGTATATTGATTACAGGTTCTCACAGGAGTTTCTGCAGGGATTTCTGTTTGAGTGGGAGAAGCAATGGCAGATGAAAGTAAATTGAGAATGGAAAAGTTCAATGGAAAAAATTACCAACACTGGAGAATGCAGATAGAGGACTATCTATATCAGAAAGATCTCTACTTACCGTTAGGAGGTGTTGCAAAGAAGCCCAAAGACATGGAGGATGAAGAATGGGAAGTTCTTGATAGAAAGGCTCTGGGGTCTATAAGACTGAGTCTAGCATCCACTATGATATCCAATTTATCATAGGCAAAGTCTACGATAGAGTTGATGACTACGTTAGCAAATCTGTATGAAAAACCCTCAGCTTCTAATAAGGTATATCTTATGAAGCAGTTATTTAATTTGCATATGAATGAAGGTGGATCTATTTCTACTCATCTGAATGATTTCAATGGAATTGTGAATCAGTTAAGTTTAGTGAATATAGTGTTTGATGATGAGATAAAAGCTCTTTTAATATTATGTTCTTTGCCTGAAAGCTGGCATGGCTTAGTAATGGTAGTAAGTAATACTGCATCTGCATCAAATATTTTGAAAGTAGAGGAAATTGTTAGTGTTATCTTGAATGAGGAAATACGCAGGAAAAGCACAAAAGAGACATCTGGGAATGCTTTAAGTTTTGAGAGCAGGGGAAGGCAGAAAGAGAAGAGCAAGAAAGGCAGATCAAGATCCAAGTCAAAGGGGAAAGGTAGATCTAAATCCAAAAATGGTAGAAGGCCACAATGCTGGAATTGTGAAAAGATGGGGCACATAAGCAGAGATTGTTGGTCAAAGCCTAAGGAGGACAATCAACATGAAGGAAAGGAAGAAGCCAAGATTGCAGGTATTGCACAAGATGCTTTAATTTTCTCTCTACATAATAATATAGAATCTTGGGTATTAGATTCTAGTGCATCTTTTCATGCTACTCCTAACAGGGAATATTTCAGTGACTATATCCATGGAGATTTTAGAATAGTGTATCTAGGTGATGATGAGCCCTGTAAAATAATTGGCAAAGGTAAAGTGCAACTGAAGATGCAGAATAGCAACACACGGGTGTTGAGAGATGTGATGCATGTTCCTAGCTTGAAGAAAAATTTGATTTCTGTAAGAAAGTTAGGGGATGAGGGTTGTACAATAACTCTCACAGTAGAATCTTGGAAGGTGACCAAGGGTGCACTTGTTATGGCCAGAGGTAAGAGAGAAGGTACTCTCTATTTGTGTAATTGTGTTACTAACAAATCTCCTTCTGTATTGTCTACTTCAGATGTGGATGCTAAATTGTGGCACTCAAGGCTTGGCCACATGAGTGAGAAGGGGATGTCAATTCTTAAGTCCAAAGGTATGCTTTCAAATTTAAAAGGCATAGATCTAGAGTTTTGTGAGCACTGTGTATTTGGAAAATAGAAAAGGGTTAGTTTTCTCAAAACTAGGTCTACTAAGAAGAGGCATAAGTTGGAGCTTGTTCACATAAATGTGTGGGGACCAGCTCAGGTTGCTTCCATTGGAGGATCACAGTACTATGTATCTTTCATAGATGATGCTACAAGGAAGGTATGGATCTATTGTATTAGAAGAAAATCAGATGTATTTGAGACTTTTAAAGTTTGGAAAGCTATGGCTGAGAATGAAATAGGTAAAAGATTAAAGTGTCTGAGATCAGACAATGGTGGTGAGTTCTGCAATCATAAGTTCAGAGATTATTGTTACATGCATGGAATCCATAGGCAAAGGATGGTTCCAAGGACACCTCAGCAGAATGGTATTGCTGAAAGGATGAACAGGACAATAATGGAACGTGCAAGATGTATGAGATTGCATGCCGATTTGCCCTTACAGTTTTGGGCACAAGCTATTGACACTGTAGTGTACCTGATTAATAGAGGACCCTCTACAGCTCTGGATGGTGGTATTCCAGAAGAGGCATGGATAGGTAAAAAGGTTGATCTCTCATATCTCAAAGTTTTTGGTTGTGAAGCCTTTGTGCATATAGATAAGGAAAATAGAAAGAAGCTTGATGCTAAGTCTATGAGATGCACATTTATTGGCTATGGCTCAGATAATTTTGGTTACAGATTGTAGAATCTAGAAACTAACAAGGTAATCAGGAGTCGTGATGTTGTTTTCAATGAAAGAGTGATGTATTGTGATCAGCTAAGGAAGTTGAATCAGTCTGAGCAGAGCAATGGTGAATTGGATGAGGTAAAAGTCCAAGATGAGCTCGTGAGAAGAAGAAAGAATCACTTACAAGAAAACACAGAGACCGACGTCGGTAGGGTAAAAACTAGCGTCGACATGACAGAAACTGGCATCGGCCATACAAAGACCGACGTCGGCTATACAGGTACTGAGGTCGGTTAGGTAGAACCGATGTCAGCCAGTAATAGGTCTACAGGTGACCGAGGTCGGTCACTATCAGAGAATTTGGGTGGACAGTGTGTTGTAGATGAGTCTCCTACACCCATCAGGAGGTCAGAAAGGGTGAGTAAGCCTCCAATTAGATATTCTCCTTCTTTATTTTATTTATTGCTAACTGATGGTGGAGAACCAGAGAGTTTTGAAGAAGCAATACAGGTGGAGTCCAAGAGTGAGTGGGAGCGTGGCATGGTTGAGGAGTTGGAGTCCTTAAGAGAGAACCAAACATGGGATTTGGTTGAATTGCCAGCTGGTAAGAGAACACTCAAGAACAGATGGACCTACAGGTTGAAGAAAGGTGAGAATGGATAGATGAGATACAAGGCCAGATTAGTGGTAAAAGGATTTGCACAAAAGCCAGGTATCGACTTTGGTGAGATTTTTTCTCTTGTTGTTAAAATGACTTCAATAAGGGTTGTATTGTCTTTGGTTGCTTTTGAGGAATTGCATCTTGAGCAGCTAGATGTTAAGACAGCGTTTCTTCATGGAGATTTGGATGAGGAAATATATATGGAATAGCTAGAAGGATTTGAGGTCAAGGGTAAGGAGAAGTTTGTGTGCAGGTTGAAGAAAAGCTTGTATGGCCTCAAGCAAGCTCCTAGGCAATGGTACTTAAAATTTGACAGGTTTATGACTGAGCATGGCTACAGTAGGTGTCAATCAGACCATTGTGTGTATTTCAAGAGATTTGATAATGGTACATATATTATTCTATTGTTGTATGTAGATGACATGCTAGTTGCAGGGTCTCACATGCAGGATATCTCAGAGCTTAAGGTGAAATTAGCTCAAACATTTGCTATGAAGGATTTTGGAGCAGCAAAGAAAATCCTTGGCATGAGCATTAAGAGAGACATGAAAAATCACAGGTTGATATTGTCTCAAGAAGATTATGTGGACAAGGTGTTGAAACGGTTCAATATGCAGGATGCTAAACTGGTAAGCACACCTTTGGCTGGACATTTTAAGTTGAGTAAAGAACAATGTCCTAATTCATATGATGAGGTAGAGTACATGAGTAAGGTTCCATATTCTTCTACAGTAGGGAGTTTGATGTATGCAATGGTGTGTACTAGACCGGATATTGCCCAAGCAGTGGGAGTGGTAAGTAAGTATATGGCCAATCCAAGTAAGGAACATTGGAAAGCAGTTCAATGGATCCTTAGATATCTAAGAGGAACCAACAGTAGGCACTTGTGCTATGGAGGTTCAGATACTTCTCTACATGGCTATGTAGATTCAGATATGGCAGGTGATTTGGATGGCAGGAGGAGCACTACAGGTTATGTTTTTACTATAGGTGGAACGGCGGTTAGCTAGATATCTAAGTTGCAGAAGGTTGTTGCCTTGTCAACTACAAAAGCAGAGTATATTGCAGCCATAGAAGCTAGCAAGGAGATGATATGGATGACACGATTCATGGATGAGCTTGGTAGGGAGCATGAGAGTTGCAGATTGTATAGTGACAATCAGAGTGCAATCCATTTGGCTAAGAATTCAGCCTTTCATTCAAGAACAAAGCACATACAGCTAAGGTATCACTTCATACGACAGGTATTGGAAGATGGTGAGTTGAAGCTGGAGAAGATCCATACAGATAGGAATCTTACTGATATGTTAACCAAGCCGGTTACAAAGGAGAAGTTGAATCTTCATTCAACTTCTATTGGTCTTCATGATTGAGTTGAAGATGGAGGAGCTAGAAGATGTTGCTGTACAGGTACTGGTGCAACTGTTTATCTCCAAGTGGGAGATTGTTAGGGTGTGGAGCTAAAAACTTCACCAAGGAGCATTCATTATCAGGTTTGGGTCTACACAGACACCAGCGTCAGTCAGGAGCGACCGGCGTCAGTCACAGGCAGTTGTAGAGATGCCGACGTCTGCAGAGGGTCAGCTGATGGTGGTCACAGACAAGCAACAGGAATCGACGTCAGTTACCTGCGTGTCCAGAGAGCTATTTTCATGGACAGAAGCGAGTGTTTGCATGATAAGTTTGAGTTCAAGTCTCAAGATCATGTCTCTATTATTGGCAATACTATTTTTAGAGCCCTTGTTCAAGTGGCTTAACTGCTTGTTGGATGTACATGCTCAAGTCTCCTAATTCTATATGTAGAATTAGATCTTCTTAGCTTATTGTAGTTTTGTAGTGGATTATTGTAGTTGGGTGAATTATTGTAATTCATTGTAAGAGAAGAACAGTACAAAATTGAATCAATCTAGGCTTGTTGGAGTTGATTGTTCTTGAGAGAGAGAGCTCTTGAGGAATAGAGATCTATACATCTAGGAGAGGTGTGGAAGAAAGAAGCTTTCTTCAATTGTATTCCTTTTGTAAAGAGTTTGTTAATACAAGTTTTTAGGGTGTTTTCTTGCATCTCTTGTTCTTGCTATTATCATTGTAATTACTTGTCAATCTGGTTTAATTTTGTGTTTATTGCTGTCAAAATTGTAATCTATTGTTGGATTGATCCCCCAACAATCTATATAAGGTAAATTGTTGTCAAAGTGTCCAATATATCCACAATAGAAACATTTAAAAGGTAATTTACCCTTATAACTACCTGAGCTTGTCTTTAACATTATTTCAAATATAACTATCAACTCATCATCATCAATATCAGAGTCATCATTATCTTTGAATTTTTAACCTTGTGTTTTCTTCTAGTTTATCTTATTTTATACCTTGAATGTATTTTCCTTCTTTTTAGGTCTTCCTTCACTTATCCTCATCTCATAGGCTGTTAGGATGTCATGAATTCTATCTATGTCTATATTGTCTAGATATTGAATTTCTTCAACATCAAACACCTTAGAATCAAATTTGGGACTTGGATACCTCAATAAAATTTGAACAATAGTATATTATTTCAAATATTAACCTAGACCTATTATGATGTTGATAACTTCATCAATTATCAGTAAGTAGGTTCCAATGGTCTCATTTTCATTCATTTTTAGGCTTTCAAATTATCTTCTATGGGTCTACAATTTGGACAATTTGCCTTGGATATCCATCATGAATAGCCTTTAGCTTATCCCATATATTTTTGGTAGACATATAATTCATCACTTTCACAAATTCTACCTTTGGTAGGTCACACATAGTACCATTCATTGCTTTTGAGTTATTATCACTAGCCTTCTTGCCTACTGCATCTATAAGAGGAATAGGGGTGATGTATATCCATCCAAGACTAATTGAAAAAAATCAAGAAATTGAGACATAAAATATGTCCTCATATTGACACTCAAAAAATAATAATTAGATCCATTAAACAATGGATCTTTACTTGTAGAGAAATCACTTTGTGCTTGATTAGCCATCTTTACTTGCTTAGAATCTCCTTTAGGTTGTAAGACCTCCTTAAAAGGAATAGATATAATACCAAATCTTGGAAGTAAAAATAATAAGATTGGGGGGGGGGGTGAATTATTTGTTTTAAAATAGTCCTCCAATTTCACTTAACATTAATGAATCATTCATTCACTTACATACATCAATTAATGCATACACAAGCATCTATGAAAACAAACAACATAAGGACATGAGATATATGTGGGAAACCATCTAGGGGAATAAAAAATATTGAAACACCACTTGGAATAATATCCTATAAGAAATGGATCAAAATTTTAGTGAGGAACCAACCCCATAAGGAGCACCAACCCCTTACTAGTCAAACAACAACTCAACTAGTCCTTTAACAAGCTCTAACCTGCAAAGGGGTTCCAACCCCCTAGGTAAACAAGCATAAAATCAGATGCCTTGAATATATTATCACCATTGGATAGTTTTTTATCACTCAACTAAAGATGACATCCTTATTTTTTATCCTCACACTTTTCTCTTAAACAACCTATTAGGCCTTCTTGTTCAATAAGCTATTTTTTTGGCAAAATTAGGTCAAATGAACTTGATCAAAATTGATAGACACATAGTTAGATATTAATATAATATTTAACACATATATATGATTATATTAAATCCCTTTATCTATTTTTTAAAACTCTATATCTTTCTCTTACTATCTCAATCCTCTAACTGGTCAAAATAGGTTTATTAGGCCTTGTCTTTATACTTGACTCATGCTCACAGCCATATTGGTTGGCCAAGAAAATTAATACACTTGGATAAAACATTAAATATATCAATAAAACCATTTAAAAATTAGAACAGACACTACATAGGTTGTTACCCTAAAGGACCAAAACCACTATTAGGCCTAATAGAGAATTAATGTAATTAGGCCTTCTCTAAGCACATGTTTCACTTAGACCTCCTTAGAACTCTTTGAGCCTAAAAAAATGGATGAAAAAATTTGAATGTAACTTTAATATACTAATTATAATCTCAAATTATGTAACCAACATAATTTGGATCTTTTCACTCCTTGAACCACCCAATCAAGTCTACTCACAAATAGGCCCTGTTACTACAAAGGAGTTTGTCTAGAAAATATGATGAATACAAAAAACTTTGCCAAAAAAACAAAAAAAAAATAGATATATTTAAAATGAATCATTTTCAATATAATTATCATTATAATTCATGAAATAGGGCAAAATACCCCAAAATGATCAACTTGTAAAGCTTACTCAGAATTACACACAGGCATTAAGAACCCAGTCAAAAACCTTTGAATTTTAATATTTTCATAAGACTTTATCACACATAAATATATGTTAAAATAAAAATATGAGACTTATATAACACTTTAATCTGAATTGGATCCTTAAAATTAGTGAAAAATGACTTAGTAACATCATTTTTAATCACACATAGAAAACTGCCTGTAGCACCAAAAACACAGTCATGAAAACTAAGCCTTAAAACATATGTGTAAACACTTTTGTGATATTAAAATGGGTTTAAATTAAAATCAATAATACTTATATAATATTTTAAAATATATATATCATGGTTATATATCAATATTGGTCTTAAATACCAATCTCACAACTTCACTCTACACAAACTTCATTGTGTTAGATAGACCATTTTGATGACAACTTTTTAATTGTGTATAAGACTAATAAAAAATTATAAAAAAATTGGATATGAGTAATTGGTATTTAATTATTATCACATGAATTTTTATCCATCCCTAGTCTTCTACAACTAATCCCTAATCTCATTCTCATCCTTGCCTAGTTTTCTCATTGTCTTGTCTATTAGGCTTGTTTAGTGATAGGGCATCTTACATGACCATTTTATCAAATTTTAGGTATTAAAAATGATAATAAAATTTAATGGGAATAAAATAAAAGTATCACACATCATCTTCCATCCATATATATGCTTTGACCTAATCAACCCTTCTTGCTACATCAAAATTCCTAAAAATAAGGGGTTTTCTATAGCTTTCAGTCACTATCAAGACAAACCAAAACCACTTGGAGAAAATTAGAAGAGTAATTTACATGTTAAAAACATAAAAATAGTTCAAAAAACTATTTTAATCCATAAATACAAGATATTTCCTCTCAGGTCATTATGAGGGTTTTAACTAGTTACCCTTCTTAGCAATCATTCATTAAGGATTGCCCCTCAAATCTAAAAAAAATGTTAGGAAAATAAATATAGGGACATTATAAAACTTACATTATGTGCTTAGTATCTCATGAAAATGTTTCACATTCCAATTATCACAATAAATTCCTTATCGGGTTTGTAACACCCCATTCTATGCACACATATGACCTTATCACCAATTTTCATGCTTTATTATTTAATAAATGATATAAAAATTTGTAAAAAAAAATAAAAACTCTCAGACATATATAATTTATCTCAAAAGCTCTGGTTCCTTGTGGAATTATCTTTAATTATCATTAGGCCACTATAGGTTACTTTGTACACTAGGCCTTACACAACCAATCATACTTAGATCATGATCATGCATTTAAACTTATTCACTACTCATAATACCTCATAAAAATTTCATATGACCTCATATCCTAATCATACACTATCAAACTTCATCACATATGTCTCATACTGATCACCTCAACATGCTACTAGCCTTGTGCCTTCTTACTAATTCTCTATGTGAGGTCTAAGCCTCAAGACTTGACCTTGAAACTCATATGAGGGATTATTTGCCTCTTTCTCATGTTTACAAATATTTTCTATACTCTCTCATTCATGTACTAACATAAATCATTGATATTTACTATGATTATTAGGCAAACACCTCTTCTTAGGTTTAGACTAGGCTTCTCAAGACACCTAGTTCATAATAGTATCTTATTTTGTACCATGATCTTAAATTTGACATGCCATTTACCTTATATAAATTAAAAAGTTTCCTTTAAATTATATCTCATCAGAGAGACAAGAGGTTGCCTTTAAATTTTCTATTATAATGAGACTTATTTGACATATATCATCTCACCATGTATGACCTCAACTTTGACCTTGAAAAAACTAACATTTGTCTTGACTTTGACATTAATGATAATAAAAATAATGCTTTAAAGAAAACAAAAAGGATCATACCTCAACATAAAAATGGATGCTACCATTTAGTTCTTCTATTTTGTTGAAGCACCATTATGATTTTTAGTTTTATTATATGATTATAAGTAAGATTCTACCATTTTGTACTACCATTCAACACTGGTATTTAGTACTCTCATTGTTTCTACTAATTGGTGTCATCATTCAATTTTGTTATTTTGTTCCTCTATTCACAACTTGGATGTCATTATTTGATGTTTCCATTTGGTGCTACAAATTATATGCCACCATTTGGTGCTATAGATTGGATGCTCTTATTTAGTTTTGATGTTCAGTTTTAGTCTTTCAGTTGTACTTACGATATATATTATACCAATCTATCTTATCTTATTTCCTTTTGGGTGCTTGTTTGATATCAGGGAGTGGTTTTTAAAAATATATTTTAATGGTTACCCATGGTAACATATGTACTATATATATGTGGTGAATTGAAGGGTAAACTAAGAAATTATTACAAACAATTGGCATGCTAACCCCAAAAATCATTTACATTCCTAAATTTTAGGTGATCCAGACCCATGTAATGACCCTAAAAATTGCCAAAAAACAAAATTTGAAAATTGGAATGTTTATGAATTAATGAGTATTCATTGCTAAAATTTACCCTGGCCTATCATAATTTATGTTTTATAATACAAGATAATATTATCCAAATTGACTATCCCCATGGCATATAAAAATATTAAAAAAATATTTAAACAAATTCTCTTACCATCATTACATGAATCTATCTTGTTTAAGAATTTATCAGAGTTGTTGCCAGGGTTTGAATAACGTGAATGCAATGGTCAAGTGATCACACGAGACGAAGCTGGCGCACACCACAAAGAAGCTAAAGCAAAGTGAAAACACTGAAAGAGATAATTTTCAAAAGACAAATAGGAGCAAAACCTAATATTTGATTAACTTAAGATGGCCAAAGTGAAGAATACATATAGGAGAGCATGTAAGTAACTCCTCCACAAAAGGTGGTCAAAGCACCCTAATAATAGACTGTAACTCCTCCATGAAAGATGGTGACAAGGTGCTAAGAATAAAGAAGTAACTCCCATACCCAAAATAGCTGATCAAAGGAGTTACTTATGACATTCTTATGACACCTATGACACATCTGTGACACACATCTCCACATAAGATAGCCTATCCCACGAATGTAGGAAAACTCCATGTATGCACAAATATATAATATTCCCTAATTAAAAAATAAGGAAAAATAAAAACCTACACTAACACCCCCCATAAGTGCAGCTTAGGTGGGTAGTGTGGAAATATAAAATGGGTCCCGAAAACTAGGCTTGATGAGGAACCCATGTACAAATGCAATCTCCCATAAGATAGAGAAAAGGAGACAACCCATAGGAAAAAACTCCCCCCTAAAAGAGAGACATAAAAGAAATGAAGAGGCTAGTGGCCCCCCTGAAGATGATGCTACTATAGATGTGGACCGCACCCAAAAAGAGCTCATAAATGAATGAACTTGCTTTCAGTGAAAGGTTTGGTGAAGATGTCTATAACCTGCTCCAAAGATTGGAAAAATATCAAGTCAATGACCTGACTATGAATAAGCTCCTGAATGAAATGCATATGAATCTCTATGTGCTTGGTCCATTGGTGCTGAGTCGAATTCCTAAAAATCTAAATGGTACTCTGGTTGTCACAATAAATGATGGTGGGTTACTTGATAGGAATGCCAAACTTAGAAAGTATCCCCTGAAGCCAAATAGCCTCAGTTGCTACATTAATAGCTCCCTTGTACTCTGCCTCTATGGATGATATAGCAATAGCATTTTGCTTCTTGCTAGACCAACTGATAGGACTAGAACCTAGAGAGAAATTATAACCAAAAGTGGACATGTGAGTCTATGAATCACTAGCCCAGTCTGAATCTATATACCCAATCAAGTCAGCCTCTATGCCAAATTTGTAATGAATCCTATATCTATGTGAACCCTATATGTAATACAAGATCATCTTAGCTACTTTCCAATGTAGCTCATGAGGTTCCTACATAAATTTGGAGACAAGTCCCACTGTATATGATATGTTAGGCCTGGTGTGAGTCAAGTAGATGAGACTACCAACAAGTTATCGATATCGAGTGGCATCAACTAATGGTGAAGAACAGTCAGCCTCAAGCTTGACTCCTGATAGAAAGGGAGTCAGAGATGGCTTGCAATTAGCCATGTGAAACTGAGCCAATAAGTCAAGAGCATACTTAGGCTATGTAAGAGAAATCCTTAAATCTGATTATGAGATCTTGATGCCAAAGAAGTAGTGCAACAAACCCAAGTCTGTCATGTCAAATCTATCCTGGAGAGATGCCTTCACCACTTCAATAGCCGATGAAAAACTCTTGATGATCAAAAGGTCATCAACATATAAAACCAAAATTAGGAGTGAATCATCCTACCATAAGAAGTAGACATTGGGGTCAGAATGGCACCTAGTGAAACTTTCTATGAGAAGGAAGGAATCCATATTGGTATACCAAGCCTGAGGGGCCTATTTGAGGCCATAGATAGATTTCTGAAGTTTGCATACTAAAGAAAAATCCTAAAGAAATTCTAGTGGCTACTCCATGTAGATCTCCTCCTCTAGGTCTCTATGAAGAAAGGCACTCTTCACATCCATCTGGTGCACATCTTAGCCATATGTTGTGACAATAGCCAAGGTGAGTCAGATAGAAGTCATCCTTATAATAGGTGTAAAGGTCTCTGAGTAGTCAATGCCTGCTACCTATGAGAAACCCTTGGTGACTAGTCATGCCTTATACTTATCAATTGACCTATCTACTACAAACTTGGTCTGATATATCCACCTACATCGAACCATCTTCATTCCCTTAGGAAGTGAAGTCAAGTCCCAAGTGTGATTTTTGATTAAGGAAGAATATTCTTCCTCTATAGCATTATCCCACTCAGGTACGCTTGATGCCTCTTGAAAATTCTATGGATCTAAAATTGATGCAAAGAAGGCATGTGGTTCTCTCTGATAATCCCCCTAGTGCATCTGTCAGCTATAGGATCTCTTGCCCAAGTGCCAGAACTCTCAAGTGTCTATTTGGCCCAAAGTGGCCTAGAAGTGCGTGAGTCAGGTGCTAACTCCTCATCCTCTGACTGACTAGAGGTGGATGACTCTTCATCACTATCCTCACTATCTAAAATTGAAGAAGAAGATGTCTCTGGCTTAAGAACCTGTTGTGGATGATTTGAATATGAGGAATCATCATGAAGAAGTATATCTGATGAGAGAGAAGTGTCAAGTGTTGAGTTTTTAGGACTCTCTTGAAAGTAGACACTTCTCTCAATGAACAACTCATGAGTGGTTAGATCTAGAAGGTGATATCCCTTAACACCATCCACATATCCTATAAATATGTAAGGCTTAGACTAACATTCCATAGCTTTGCATTTCTTCTTCGGTATACAGGCCATGGCTGGGGATCTAAAAACCCTAAGGTGCTCAACATCAAGTTTCCTTTTATGCCAAGCTTCAAAGGGTGTTATCCCTTTTAAAGCTTTGTGAGGAACCCTATTTTGAATGTAGCAAGCACAATTGATGGCTTAGGCCTGGTACTATGGTGCTAAGAATTTAGAGTGAATCATACAGCTACCCATCTCTTTTAAGAACCTATTTTTGCATTCTGTAACCCCATTCTGTGAAGTACTATAAGTGACTATGCGCTATAAATCAATCCCCTCTTGTTAAGGTGTGGAGCTAAAATCTTCACCAGATGAGTGGATGCTAAAGTTGCTAGATTCACACAGTCACTGATGATGGCAAGGAGTCGACTAGTAGCTACCGATGTTGGTCATGTATCAGCTGACGTTGGTCATGTGCAAACAAACAGGGACTGACATCAGTCACCTGTGCATCTAAAAAGTCTATTTTTGTGGATGAATAGATTGTTTACATGATTAGTTTAGCTATTAGTTGTAAGTCTATGTTTCTATTTTTTGCAAGACTATTTTAAGCCTTTGATTAGGAGGTGTATCTGATGGTTGTGAATGCATTGCTCATGATCCCTAATCTTATATAATAGAGATAGATCTTCATAGCTTGTATATGTGTAATAAAGAACAGTACAAGACATATTGTATATGTGTGTATCAATCTAGGTTATTGGAATTGATTGTAAACTCTTGAGGGAAAGAGATCTGTACATCTGAGAGGTGTGAGAAGAAAGTGTGATTTTTCTTCATTGTATTTCCTTTTGGAAGAGTTTAATACAAGTTTTCAGGGTGGTTTCTTGTATCTCTTATTCTTTGCTATTTCTGATTTTAGTTGCTTTCAATTCTGGTTTAATTTCGTGTTTAATTGCTTACATAAAAGTAATCAAGTTTGTTGGTTGATCCCCAACAAGTGGTATCAGAGCCAGGTTGACTAATAGGTGTTTTAGATCTGGTTAGTGTTTGTTGATTATAGGTCACTCATAGGGGTTTTTGTTTGAGTGGGAGAAGCAATGGCAGAAGAAAGTAAACTGAGAATGGAGAAGTTTAATGGCAAGAATTACCAATTATGGAGAATGCAAATAGAAGATTATCTGTATCAAAAAGATCTATACTTACCATTGGGTGGGGTTGATAGAAAGCCCACATATATGGAAGATGAAGAATGGGAAGTTCTTGATAGAAAGGATCTTGGATTTATAAGATTGAGTCTGGGATCTACTATGATTTCCAACTTGTCACAGGCAAAGACAACGATAGAGTTGATGGACACTTTAGCAAATTTATATAAAAATCCCTCAGCTTCAAATAAGGTATATCTTATGAAGCAGTTATTTAATTTGCAAATGCAGGAAGGTGGATCTATATCTAATCATCTAAATGATTTATATGGAATTGTAAATCAATTAAATTCAGTCAAAATAGTTTTTGATGATGAAATTAAGGCTCTTTTAATATTATGCTCTTTACGTAAAAGTTGGCATAGTTTGGTAATGGCAGTTAGTAATACTGCATCTGCTTCAAATATTTTAAAAGTAGATGATGTTTTTAGTGTAATCCTGAATGAAGAGACTCACAGGAAAAGCACAAGGGAAACATTAGGTAATGCTTTAAGTATTGAAAGTAGGGGAAGGCAAAGAGAAAAGAGCAAGCAAGGGAGATCAAGGTCTAAGTCAAAGATGAGTAATAGATCCAAATCTAGAAATGGAAAAAGAAAGATAACCTGCTAGAATTGTGGAAAGAGAGGACATGCAAAGAAAGATTGCTGGTTGAAGGTTAATGAAGAGAATCAGCATGAAGGTAATGAAGAAGCAAAAGTTGCAGGTATTCTTGCACAAGATGCTCTTTCACTTTCTTTGCATAATAAAATAGAATCTTGGATTTTATATTCTAGGGCCTCTTTCCATGCTACCCCAAATAGAGAATTTTTCAATGATTATGTCCAGGGAGATTTTGGAAAAGTTTATTAAGGGGATGATGAGCTTTGTAAAATTGTTGGCAAAGGAAAAGTGCAGCTGAAATTGTAGAATGGCAACACATGGGTGTTGAAAGATGTCATGCATGTCCCAGCCCTAATGCAGAATTTGATTTCTGTAGGAAAGTTGGGTGATGAGGGTTGTATAGTAACTCTCACAACTGAATCTTGGAAGATTACCAAGGGTGCACTTGTATTAGTCAAAGGTAAGAGAGTAGGTACTCTCTATTTATGTAATTGTATTCCTAATTATTCTCCTTCTGTATTATCTACTTCAAATGTAGATGCAAAGTTGTGGCACCAGAGGCTTGGCCACATGAGTGAGAAGGGAATGACTATTCTTAAGTCAAAAGGTAAGCTTTCAAATTTGAAAAGCATAGATCTAGATTTCTGTGAACATTGTGTTTTTGGAAAACAAAAGAGAGTAAGGTTTGTTAAAACTGGGTCAACAAAGAGGAAGCACAAGTTAGAGCTTGTTCACACAGACGTGTGGGGACCAGCTCAGGTAGCTTCTATTGGAAGATCACAATATTATGTTACTTTCATTGATGATGCTACAAGAAAGGTATGGGTTTATTGCATAAGGAAGAAATCTGATGTTTTTGACACTTTTAAGATGTGGAAAGCTTTGGTTGAGAATGAAACAGGTAGGAGATTGAAGTGCCTTAGATCTAACAATGGTGGTGAGTACTGTAGCAATAAGTTTAGAAGTTATTGTTATATGAATGGAATACATAGGCAAAGGATGGTTCTAAGGACACCTTAGCAAAATGGAGTTGCTGAAAGAATGAATAGAATAATATTAGAGCATGCACGGAGTATGAGGTTGCATGCTGGTTTGCCCTTACAGTTTTGGATAGAAGCTGTGGATATTGTAGTTTACCTGATTAACAAAGGACCCTCTACATCTCTGGATGGTGGAATTCTAGAAGAGGCTTGGATAGGTAAAAAGGTAGATCTTTCATTTCTTAGAGTTTTTGGTTTTAAAGCTTTTGTGCACATTGATAAGAAAAATATAAAGAAGCTGGATGCTAAGTCTATGAGGTGCACATTTATTGGTTATGGCTCTTGAGATTTTGGATTTTGGTTTTGGAATCTAGGAACTAACAAAATAATTAGGAGCCTTGATGTTGTTTTTAATGAAAAAGTGATGTATAGTGATCATCTCAAGAAGTTGAAGGATTCTAAGCAGGGCCATGGAGATTTGGACGAGGTGACAATCCAAAATGAGCTTGCAAAAAAGAATTATCATAGACAAGAAAACACAGAGACCAACATTGGTCAGGCTGGAATCGACATTGGCAATAAAGGAACTGATGTTGATCAGACATTGACCGATGTTAGTTAGGAAGGAACTAGCATTGGTCATGTGGAACTGACGTCGGTCAGTTACAGGCTTGGAGGTGACCGAGGTCGGTCACTATTAGAGAATTTGGGTGGATAACAAGCAAAAAATGAGTCTCAGACACCCATCAAGAGGTCAGAAAGGGTAAGTAAACCTCCAATTCGATATTCCCATTCATTATTCTATTTATTGCTTACTGATGGTGGAGAACCAGAGAGTTTTGATGAAGCAATACAGGTGGAATCCAAGACTCAGTGGGAGCTAGGCATGAATGAGGAGATTGATTCCTTGAAAGAGAACCAAACATGGGATTTGGTTGAGTTGCCAGCAAGAAAGAGAACACTAAAAAATAAATGGATCTATAGATTGAAGGAAGGAGAGAATGGATAGATGAGATATAAGGCCAGGTTGGTAGTGAAAGGATTTGCACAGAAACTAGGTATTGATTTTGGTGAGATTTTTTCTCCTGTAGTTAAAATGACTTCTATATGGACTGTATTGTCTTTAGTTGCTATTGAGGATTTGCATCTTGAGTAGCTTGATGTTAAGATAGTGTTTCTTCATGGAGATTTGGATGAAGAAATATTTAAGGATCAGTCAAAAAGATTTAAGGTCAAAGGTAAGGAGAAACTTGTGTGTAAATTGAAGAAAAGCTTGTATGGTCTCAAGCAAGCTCTTAGACAATGGTATTTGAGATTTGACAGGTTTATGACTGAGCATGGCTACAATAGATGTCAATCTAATCATTGTGTATATTTTAAGAGATTGGATAATGGTAGATATATTATCTTGTTACTGTATGTAGATGATATGCTTGTTGCAGGTTCACACATGCAGGATATCTCTGAGCTTAAGGTAAAATTAGCTCACACATTTACCATGAAGGATTTGGGAGTAGCAAAGAAAATCTTTGGCATGAGTATTCAGAGAGATAGGAAAAATCACAGGTTGATTTTGTCTCAAGAGGATTATGTGAACAAGGTGTTGGAGAGGTTCAATATGTAAGATGCAAAATCGGTGAGTACACCTATGGCTGGACACTTTAATTTGAGTAAAGAATAGTGTCCTAATTCACATGATGAGGTAGAGTACATGAGTAGAGTTCCATATGCTTCCGTAGTTGGGAGCTTAATGTATGCAATGGTATGTACTAGACCGAATATTGCCCAAGTAGTGGGAGTTGTCAGTAAGTATATGGCCAATCTAGGGAAGGAACACTGGAAAGCAGTTCAGTAGATTCTCATATATCTAAGAGGGACCAGCAGTAGACATTTGTGCTATGAAGGGTCAAACACTTATCTACATGGTTATGTAGATTCGGATATGGCAGGTGACTTAGATGGCAGGAGAAGCACCATAGGATATGTGTTTACTGTTAGTGGAATGGCGGTTAGCTAGATTTCAAAGTTGCAGAAGGTTGTTGCCTTGTCTACTACAGAGGCAGAATACATTGTAGTCACAGAGGCTAGCAAAGAGATGATATGGATGACATGGTTCATGGAAGAGCTAAGAAAGGAGAAAGAGAGTTGCATATTATACAGTGATAGTCAAAGTGCAATTCATTTGGCTAAGAACTCAGCCTTTCATTCAAGAACCAAACATATACAGCTTAGGTACCACTTCATAAGATAGGTATTTGAGGATGGTGAGTTAAAGCTGGAGAAGATTCATACAGATAAGAACCCTATTGATATGTTAACAAAGCTGGTAGTGAAGGAGAAGTTGAATCTTCATTCAACTTTTGTTGGTCTTCAAGATTGAGTTTGAAGATGGAGAAGCTAGAAGATGTTGCTGTATAGGTACTGGTGTAGCTGTTTATCTCTAAGTGGGAGATTGTTAAGGTGTGGAGCTAAAAGCTTCACCAAATGAGCAGATGCTGAAGTTACTAGATTTACACAGTCATCGACGATGGCAAGGATTCAACCAGTAGTTGCCGACGTCGGTCATGTATCGGCCAACGTCGATCATGTGCAGGCAAACATGGACCGACGTCAGTCACTTGTGCGTCTAAAAAGTCTATTTTTGTGGATAAATAGATTGTTTACATGATTAGTTTAGCTGTTAGTTATAAGTCTATGTTTCTATTTTTGGTAGGACTATTTTAAGCCTTTGATTAGGAGGTGTATCTAATGGTTGTGAATGCATTGCTCATGATCCCTAATCTTATATAATAGGGATAGATCTTCATAGTTTGTATATGTGTTAGAAAGAATAGTGCAAGACATATTGTATATGTGTGTATCAATCCAGGTTGTTGGAATTGATTGTAAACTCTTGAGGGAAAGAGATCTGTACATCTGTGAGGTGTGAGAAGAAAGTGTGATTTTTTTCATTATATTTCCTTCTGGAAGAGTTTAATACAAGTTTTCAGGGTGGTTTCTTGTATCTCTTATTCTTTGCTATTTCTGATTCTAGTTGCTTTCAATTCTAGTTTAATTCTGTGTTTAATTGCTTATATAAAAGTAATAAAGTTTGTTGGTTGATCCCCAACACCTCTATGGTGCAAAAATGCTCAAACCTATTGTTGACATACTCACCTCCATTATCAGTTCAAAGAACCTTGATGGATTTCTCACTCTATTTCTCAACAAGAACCTTGAAGTCTAGAAAATTTTCACACTTCAGACTTTTGTTTGAGAAAATATATCCAAGTTTACCTAAAGAAATCATCAATGAAAGTGAGGATGTACTTGGCCCTTGTGAAAGATGGTTTGGGAAAGGGTCCTGATACATCACTGTGGACTAACTCCAAAGGTTGTGAAGCCCTCCAAGCTTTGCCTTTGTCAAATTTTGCTTTGAGATGCTTTCCAAGGGAGTACCCCTCACAAATTCCTTTTGAGAATCAGACACGAGGCAAGCCAATGACTATGCCATGTTTGCAAAGTTGCTCAAGGTAGCGGTAGTTAAGGTGGCCAAATTGCTCATGCCATAATTTGCTACCTCCATCTGAATGAATTAGCAATGTTGTTAGATAAGAATTAGGTGCAAAATGTGAGGTGTATAACCTTGCTTAGTGATTTGCCCTACCCACTGCCACTGTAGTATCACTATGTAACTCCCTGATAGCCATTAAATTTGGTGAAAACTCAACTCTCATTCCCAGACCAATGTGAGTGATTTGGTACACTGATAGAAGATTGGTTAAAAGAGAAGGAACACTTAGAACATTATTGAATGTTCCTCCTTCCATTTCAACTGACCCTCTCCCTACAATGAAAATTGATGTGTCATCACCCAAACTAATTGAAGTCATGCTACAAGGCTCTAAAGATGAAAACTCAATTAGGGTAGAGCCCATGTGGTGAGAAGTACCTAAGTCAATGACCCATGAAGATTTAGAAGCTATTGTAGCTACAAGGGCCTTGCCCTTTTCTTTCTCATTACCCTTGCCTTTTGTCTTAGTAAAATCTTGGGTAGATGAATTCTGCTTGATGGACTCAAGAACACCTATGTTGTGCTTCTCTAGAAGATGAGGTAGGTGATCAATTTGTTTCTTCATGAATTTGTGTTCATCATGCCCTATCTTCTTACAATAGGTGCACTTAACCTTCTCCTTCTTAGGTTTAGCATTAGAAGAGGAAGACTCAATGTTGTTTTTGGTAAGATTGTTGTTTTCTTTCTTCTTTTCTTGGTCCTTGTTCTTTTTCTTCTTCTCCTTTGTTGAAGTCTTATCCTTACCATTTCTAGCTATGAAAGCTTTGGGTTGAGTAGACTTCATTATGCCCATTTGAATTAGCTTATCTTGCTCCCTAGTCAAGTCAGCAATGAATGAATCCAAAGAAGGCATTTTCCATGTAGTGCCAAGGGCACTTTTTGTGGCATGGAAAGTGGAGACAAAGACTGAATAGCTTAGACCTAACTTTGCAAGAATAGAAAGGATGAGTTGATCATCCTTTTTCCCTATCCTGCATTCTTTTAATTGAAATTTGAGGGCCTTGAACTTAGTGAAGAAGTCCTGTAGGGTGTCAAAGTTGCTAGGACTTAGACTTATGAGTTCGTTTTTGAGCTCATGACGTCTCATCTCATCAAGCTTCCCAAATAAGGTTTCTAGGGTGTCCCATATGTCTTTGGGAGTCTTGGAGGTTTCTAAATGGAAGAGAAGTTTTGGATACATGGACAAGCTCAGTAATCCATAGGCTTCATCACTACGGTTGTACCACTTGACCTTTTCAACATCAGTGTTAGGTTCTACTTCAGTACCCATGGTGATCCTATACAACCCTTTAATTCTAAGAATGATTGACATTTTAACTTTTCATTTAATATATTTAAAGGGTCTTAGGAGTTTAAGTTGAAAATAATCCATTTTAAGCTGAATTTAGGTGAAGTTGTGTTGATTGCAAGTTGTGAAATTATGCAGAAAGGAGAATGAAAGCAAAGATTGCAAGTGCTGAAAAGCAATCACACGCCCCCAAAATGTTGATCCCCAAAAAAATATGTAAGCGCATGCTCAAAATATGTTGGGATCAGCTGAGAATGCATCTTAGAGCAATTAGTGCAAGACTTTAAGCAAACAGGACATTGTACTCAGCTAAAAATGCGTCTCGGGAGACACAAATTTTTGGCACTTTATAAAGTAGTGCATTTTTGTAAATTATCTAGCCTAAGTTGTGGAAAATTGAAAACTAAGCACTTTTTCAAAAGATGGCACTCAAATCTGAGCTACTGTTTGCAAGATTTTAAAGTTTTAATTTCTCGTAAACTAGTAATTTTGCAAAAAATAGCACTAAAACATTAAGAAAATGCTTGTTTTGAGAGAGAAAGTGGCCTTACAACCACTCATTAGACTCAGCATGGAGTGAGGAATCCAAAAGAGTTTTTTTGAGGGGGAATTAGCCTCCTACCAACCCAGGCCTCACCCTTCGTCTTCAACAGGAGAAAACTCAAACTTAAAATAAAAACCTGAAATTGCCCACAATGTAAAATACAGCATTAAATCTTCATTTTTTAACCAAATTAACTGATTTAAGATTTGAAAAGTCAAGTTTGACTAAGAATTTAAGAAAAAAAGGCATATTTTACCAAATAAACGCTGTGTAAGGGCCCACATGGAGCACCAAAATGAAAAAGGGTGTCAATGTGGAATATACCAAATTTTCCAGCTGCAGTCCAAAAACAACACTTTTCCAGCAAAAAAAGATGATGCCAATGTGGGATAAAGAGTCCCCAAGCCACTCAAAATTTGTAGATTTGATGCAAGGAACAGAAATGTGATGCCAACTTGCTGGAAAAAGACTTTTTGTTGCTATTGAAAGAACCAAGCTACTAGAGAAAAATTCCTGACGGTTGTAAAAGGATGCCAAGTGCAGCTGGTCAGATCTCAATGCAAGAGAAAAAAAAAACATCAGGGCCTCCCTTTACCAGACAATGCCAGAGTAGCAAAAACCAATGCCAAGTGCAGAGCTACCAAAAAATGGTGCCACTTCTCCAATAGCTATGCCTTAGATCTGAAATGCCATTTTGACACAACAGAGGTGCATAGTAGCTGGAAAAAACTTGCAGATCCAGACACCATGAAGGCAGTCCACAGGAAAGATAAATGCAACACAAGAAATGATATTGAAAGGCTTTTTTAGATTAGATCTGGAAATAAGAAAAAGAACATAAAGAGAACTCCACTCCTCACGTTTTCAAAATAAACTAATAGCATAACCAAACACATGATTACCGCGGTGGCTCTGATACCATATCGGAGTTGTTGCCAGGGTCCGAATAATGTGAATGCAATGGTCAAGTGATCACATGAGATGAAGCTGGTGCACACCACAAAGAAGCTAAATAAAAGTGAAAACACTGAAAGAGACAATTTGCAAAAGACAAATAGGAGCAAAACCCAATATTCAATTAACTTAAGATGGCCAAAGTGAAGAATATATATAGGAGAGCATGTAAGTAACTCCTCCACAAAAGGTGGCCAAAGCACCCCAAGAATAGATTGTAACTCCTCCATGAAAGGTGGTGACAAGGTGCTAAGAATAGAGAAGTAACTCCCATACCCGGAATAGCCAGTCAAAGGAGTTACTTATGACATTCTTATGACACCTATGAAACATCTATGACACACATCTCCACATAAGCTAGCCTATCCCACGAATGTAGGAAAACTCCATGTATGCACAAATATATAATATTCCCTAATTAAATAATAGGGGAAAATAAAAACCTACACTAACAAAATTTTCCTACAATTACTGATTTTTGACATATAGTCAAGAAAAGAGAGGTTAAGATATTATCAATTGAAAACTCAAGTACACAAATAGATAAAAATTAAATATTAATATTTTAGACAAACCTCCATACAAGGTAAGGGCCATAGAGAATAAAATTAATCAAATGGCCACAATCAAATTAGTTTTTGAGACATCTCCTATATTGATTTTATTCACTCCTTAGGGAAGAGTCGTCACTAATCTTATAGAGTCACTAGTATGAATTATATAAAATATCTTGGAAAGAAATGTTATATCTCTCCATCCAATTAAATACATCAATACAACATGGCCTCTTCTAAATAATTATGATGAAAATACATCATGCGAATATCACTGGGCACCAAACCACATAACAAATAGATGTATTAGCCTAAAGCACAAGATAAAAGATATAATTGAGGCTAATATTATTGATGTGGGCTCACCCATAAAGGCTCTAAAAGCAAAAAAAAATAGAGGATACAATACTAATTATATTTTTATATCCTTTTCAAAAGTATATAACGAATGAGGTAGGAGGCACATTAGGTTTTCACTATATATACTAGGCACATCTACCACCAGATTCATATCACTTAGTTATAGAATAGGTACATTCATTGCATAACATTATTTGAATTTACCATACTATATTTATACCTAGACCAATTATCACATTTTCAAAATAGGAGATTGTGAATGATGACACAAAATTACATGCACTCTTCATATAAGCATACATAGACAACCATCCTATTTAGAGTGTTATGGTTTATAATGTGTTAATCATAAGCATGTGCACTATGATAATCTTAAAATAATTAGGTTATATAGAGTGGGATATATTACCCACAATACATTCATTATTGGTTTCAGTGGCCATGTTTAGAGCTCCATCATGGAGATTGTGTTTCTATTACAGGTTGGACTGACACACATAGCTACTTAGTTCCTAGTCATACCTAGTGCAAGTGTATTAGATATATTATTAGGAAGTACATGATTATAGTAGATATGAGCCATACCATATATAGTACAAAAATTATTGAAGTACATTCATGCTAATTTTGTGGTTAAGATTTAGGGTATCCCATATGAGTATCCTCTATCCATCCCACAAGTAGTTTCAACAAAGACACCAATTTATGTTGTAATACCATTACAAGATATTGCATGGTTATCAATTATAGATGAGAGTATAAATTCTATGCATACATTGTATAGTTTATTAGAGCCATAAATATAGGCTAGGTCTACTCCTATAGTATCAACACATATACATACTCTCCCACATAGACCATTACTAAAGAGACCCCTACATCAGAGATATGTCATATATTCTATGGGATATTACTCTAATTAGTTTATGTTAAGATCAATATTATTAGGTTTTAAGGGTTATCAACATAGGGATCCTACATCACCTAGAACTTCTTATTCTGATAGATGGATTCCTAAGACCCCTATAGTTCATAGGGCATCACATTTAGTGTCATAGATTCATAACATCACTACACAAGTAGATTCAAACATATATTACTCTACACAATACATTATGGGATCACAATTTCCCTTTCACATAACATGCATGATCAAAATTACCTTGTTTGACATAGGTCATATTGATAGTGAGTCTCCCATGAGATTCATTGGTTTGTATGGTTCCTACCCTTGTACATACCTTATTCACTTTTGCTCTTTGTACACAGTTTATTATTATTTAATTGTACATATCTTATATCAAAGTAATAAAAAAAAATATAACATGTAAAAATACAAAAAAATTCAAACATTTTGATAATAAATAATCTATACATTATATGAATTGTTATGTTTAAATTTATACTACTTTCTAGATATTACATATTAAGAGTTATATTAGTATAATAGGTTTTATCATACACATATGATTCACTTGTTATTTTTGAGTGCTTGTAGATTACATACATGACTCTATTTCAATACACTAATCTAGAATTGATATCATCTATCCACTGGGGGAATATACACCGATCCAAGTTTATTTATGTGATACATCTTCCCATTTAGAGGCATCTCATACACAGTTGTTATTACTAGGTTTTATCCTTACATTCTATATATTCCATTTTACACATTGATATATATTGATATTGATCATTGATACTTATTCCTTATATTTTTTCTTAATATCACTAGCTAGACTCAATATATATACATCCTAGAATTTACATAGATTTATACTACATAATTATACATGATTTCATTTCTATCTATCTTAGTTTAGAGTTGATTATGTTTCCTATGCTTCTTCCATTTTGAGGGCATTTGGATATACCATTATTATTTGGATCTACCCTGCTTCTATGTTTATATGCCTTGGACATGTGCCCATGTCCCCTATGTGCTTTTTTTCTTGTATATGCTTACATTTAAACATGTCATTCTATGTGTCTCTATTCCAAATTACTTGATTGATTATGTATGTAGACATTTGAACATACCATTGTATGTTTTCTATGATAAAATTTAGTGACATGTGCCCATGTATCTTATATTATATACCATTGGCCTACTTTTGCATGCCTCATGTGATTTATATAAATGATTCCTTATATGTATCTTCATAATGACACTTGTTTTTACTTGTTACATAGACCAATTTTTGATACGATGAGGGACTTCATGCATCTACCCTTCCTACTTAGGTGCCATGATGAAAATCATGCCCCTTCCCACTAAGTAGCTATTCCGATTTGTTGTTATACATATTGATTATATCTATCTTGACACCCTTATGCAATGCTAGATTACAACATACATCTTAAATTACCTACGTATGCTCAGATTCTTTTACATTATGATGTCATGTTTGCACATTATATTGTAATATCATGTAGTTATTATATAAATGCTCTAGCTAACACATTTTACATAACCACATATTTTAAGGATAGTTCTTATGCAAGTTCCATAACTACCTATTTGCAATTTGGCTTGTTAAGGCCAAACTCAAACCCCTACCACTAAATTTTTTTCATTGACCACAACAATGTTCATTAGCTATCATTTCAAGAGGGAGTTTCATGTATTTTCACTATCATATCTTGTTTTAAGTGGTATTAAGTAGCATCATAATGTCTAAGGATGTTTGGAGGTCTTTGAAAAAGAATTCAAGTGGTCTTATGATCTAAAAGTGCTCTGATGAAGATGATGAAGAGTGTAGTTGATAACTTATCAATTTTATAGCATATTCAGTATATGAAAGGTATGAAATAAACTATAAGTTTTGAAGGTGTGTTGAAGATACATAAAATACTCATTCAAGCCTTTTAAGAAGGCTATAAGCTATTCTTCATCGTACTTATTGATAATTATCCTTGTAAAACCTTGTATAATACCTAAAAAGAGAGGTTTGGGTCATTAAATGATAAATTTGGAGTCAAAGGACACTAAAGTATCCATATTATCTATAAACACCTTCATATTCATGACTTTACTTTAGTCACATGATGTCATACTTTGAAAAGATCTCCTTCACAAGTCTAAGCATAGTTTTGCTCCCCAAAAAGCTCCCACATGTCAAATTTACCCTTATTTTGGTGTCAAAATACTTAATTCATGTTTTAATATGTCAAATGAACTGTACTCTTCATTATGTTACCCTAAATTGGCAATTCAAAGCCTTAAGTTTGGAGAAAATGTAAGAAAAGGGCCATTTTCATTGAGTTTCATGTAGGGAGTATGGATTTATACAACCTTTTCCATATATTAGAGGTCAATATATTGAAAATTAAGTCATTAAAGGTGTTTCATAAGATATTCATGGAAATAAGGTTTCATACAGGCTCATAACCAATTCACATACATCACCTAGCTTTTTTGCACATCAAGAGAACCCTTCAAGTTTACAGATGGTATGGCCATGAGGGAGAATTTCAAGATCTAGAATTTTGGGTAGAGAAGGAGGTTTGAGAGATATTACATATATGTAAATTGGATATAAATTTATATCTCTCTTTCATGAACCATCCTTCACAAGTTAAGACACTCATCAGATCTTCTTCATTCAAGCAAAACAACTAGTTTTCTGATATTTTTATTTACTTGGGAACCATAATAGAAAAGTGGAAGTTTTTTGAGATTATCAAGAGTATGAGACACCTTATAATGATATTTTTTCATCTTATTTACACATGTGAGGTCATATGGATATCAAGAAGGCATACATAGCTAAATCTATAGTTTACAAGGAATAAAGAGAGATTATATGGTTCATAAGAGAGAAATATTATCAAGTTTGTTGGAATTTTATTTTTATGGGTTTAATTCATGTTGTATTTCCTTCATTAAAGTGACAAAAACTTTTATCTAGGTTAGTCCCCCCTCAAACACCATCAATCATCATTGAATCTTCTCTTAGTCAAAGTTTCCTTAAATCTTCTCTTAGTCAAAGTTTAGCAAAGGTTAAGGAAAGTTATAATTACTTATGGTATTTGATGATTCCTAGGTTTACATTTTAATAAAAAATGGTTATCTGAGACCTCCATATTTATCATAGTCATTGATGTTTGGTTTTCATTGATGTCAAAGAGAGCTTCTAGTACTAGTGCATTAATGATAAAGTGATCAGATTGATCATCTAGAGAGTATTTGACTTAATGAGGAATTTTATCAATGATATTTATGGTATGGAAATGTTTTAGATATCATATATGATGTTATGAGTGCTTATGAAAGTGAATGAAAGTCATCAGAATAATCATATGAATGTCTAAGCTTAAGTAGTCATCTTGACAGATAAGATTGAGTAAGTAGTTTGATGACATAATATTTAACACATATGAAAGTTTTAAGATTATATTTTTATATTAACATATGTGAGGAGATAATATGGTTCAAATTTTAGGTTTGGACATTAAATGTAGCAAAAGTTATTAAGGTGCAAAGTTGGCTTCTTAGGCAGAGTTTACTCAGTTCTCATACTTAGCTAAATTTGTGATATCAAAAATCTATGGTGAGCATTTCATAAAATAAAATATCTAATGAAAATAATTTAATTTTATTGGATAAGGATCCAATGGTGTGGTTCAAAGTTAAATAGTCAAGATTGCTCATGCTAGTGACATGTGCCATAATCATAAAGTTTAAGTAATAGATCTAACAACAAGTATGAAACCTATTACATAGGGATCAATGGTGAGCATATGATCATTTAGTTAGAGATAAAATATTAATATTAAGTCAATAAGTCAAAGGATGCTTATATTTCATGTAGAAATGCTAAGTGGCATAAACACATTGACTAAATGGTATAAGGTGCATAGAAGGCATGCAAAGTTACCAAGTGGTACAATCACAGAAGCTCTGATCAAAGATCAATAATGATAATTGAAAGGTAAAGACGAAGATAATTAGGAGTCTATAAATGGTGTGTTTTTTTGAAAATTTATCATGGAAAATGAGATGTAGACAAAGTTTTTGATGTTTAGTATTTGATCAGTGACCATTGGCATTTGAATTAATAAAGGAAAAGCCAGTTTACTATTTCTAAGTTATATATTTTGATCTAAGATGAATTTATTGATGAAGTAAAAAATTAAAGTTGTAATATAATTCAAATAAAATATATATAATCTAGTTATAATTTTTAATTGTTTGTACATTCAAATTTATTAATATCTAAAGTTGACTATGTGTTTGACCATATTCTGCAAGTGACTTGAGAAGGATAATTGAGTTGTTCCTGATAGTATTCTGATATTTCAAGATGGTATAACTATTGGATAGTGTTTAAGATTACATTAATTCTATTCTTTTGCATTTTTTAAGTTTTACCAATCCATATTCAATATGAACAAAGGTCTAGAAGTTGACTATATTTGTTGAATGCACTGACAGTTTGAGTGACCATCTTACAAAGGTAAGTTAAAGGTGTTATGCATAGAATTGAAGAATAAAATGAGCATGGAGTTGTTGTATAAGTATCTAAGGATTATGAAAAATAATTATTTGTCATATTTTATCCTTGATCAGATATGGAGAGTCAAAATAGTATAGCTATATTTTGACTAAATGTGACCAGTCTGCATGGTCATTATGAGAGAGTAGAATTGAGTGCTTAGAGCATATTTTGAAGTTTATAAAGAACATGGAGGATTATAAGAGGTAATATAGGTTTAAAACATGTGATATAATCATATTGATATGTAAAATTCTTGTGTGTTTGCTTTAGAAGTTTGAGATTGTGTTTTTTATGTATGAAGGCCTAAAGAGCAAGGATATCTAATTAGTAGGTTTAAGTGCAGAGTTGGTGTTATAGATGGAATGGAATAATATGGGAGTAATAAAGGGGATATTTGAATAAGTTTTGATGTGTTTTAATCATTGGTAAAAGATTAATGTGGTCGAATTAATCTCACATGTAACATGTGAGTATGAACGTCTAATTGTTTTAGGTCTCACCAAAACCTAATAGTGGTTTGAGGCTAGTGAGATAATGATCAACATATAAAGAGTGTGGTTATCACATGTAAAATGTGTATGGACATATTATTAATTGTGTTTCAAATATTTAAAGAATCTTGGCTGACCAAGATGGGTTAAAATAAGAGAGTGATATAAGTACAAGGTCTTATTAGACTAATAATGCTAGTTGTGTGTGTGTGGATTCAAGCAGAGAAGAGAAATTTTGAAAGAGAAGGTAAGTTGAGTTAGTACCATATGATTTAAAAAAATATTATACATGTGTATATGATCAAGTTTATGTAGGAGGATACATAGGTCATTGGACCTAATAAGACTAGAATAAGCAATTTGAGCAAGTTAACCCTAGAGGTAGCTTGAGAGAGATTGGAGGTGAAGAATGTAGACAAAGGTGATCATAATCAGTTAAAGAGTAGTAATAGGTGTTCAATATGATCTATTCAGGTAGATGAGAAGTTGCTTGGTTTACTAGGGGGTTAGTTTATCTTTACAAGATAAAGCTTGCTAAAGGTCTAGTTGTTATGGGTGCTCAGCTAGATAGGAGTAGATGTTCCCTATGGGATTGGTGTATCACTAAACTAAGGGATGGGTGTTACTTGATCATTTGGTTCTGGTATAAATTTTTGATCTTGTTTTATAAGATTTTGGTCCATCTTTTAGTGTTGAATGGGTTTTATCCCCTAAGAGGGTTTCCTACATATATGATGTGTTCATGTGATGTATGCTCTTATGAATGCTTTAGATGTATGTTCTTTCATGTTTATGCTTCTTGATCAAGATGATGTATGATAAATGTTTAAGACTTAGGAATTGAATTAGATTATCTTGCATCACTAATTCACCCCCTCTTAGTGATTGTACTTCTAATAATTGGTATCCGATAAGGACCTTATGTGCAAGTTTAACCACTTAAATGTGATCCAAAGTACAAAAATGGCTAAGTAATTGAAGAAACAAAATCTTGAGATAAGATAAACGGTGAAATTTTTGGAATAACATATTGGTCATATTGAGATTGGGAAGAGTAATTATAATTTTAATAATGATGAACATGAGATGAGGCTTGAGGAACTTAATGAACAATTCATGAAACATAGTGAAAATATAAGTCATCTTTAAACCAATTTTGAGAGATTATGTGAAATAGTTGAAGAAGACAAGATGACCATGTAGGATCTTGAGGATCAATTAAGGTTTACAAATAAAAATATGAGTTCAAAAGAGGATGAATGTAGACATCTCAAAACTTAGTTAGAGGAGACAAATTCTAAGTTGAGTTCAAAGAATGGTGAGAATGATGAATCAGAGTCTAATATTGATTATATAAAGATTATTGAATAAAAAACATGTATATTTAAGGATGACATGGCTAAATAAGTTAAGATGGATAAGGATACTATACAAGTTCTCATAATTTAGTTAGAGGCTACAAGTTCAATTATGAGAGCTAAAGAGGATGATAGTGTTCAATTGAAGACCAAGCAATATTCATTGAAAGATGTGCATGAGCAATTTGTTGTCAAGGTAAACAAGACTAAGAAAGATCAAGAGAGGTCAGCTTAAGAAAAGAAGGATTCAAGCACCAAGATCAACAAGAAAAGATCCATCAGGTAGCCAAGTGCCATGAGTTATGAAATATATTTTAATGGTCATTGCTATGCTTATCATAGGTTTGGTTATAAGGCAAGAAAATGTAAAAGGAAGAGTAGTTGGTCAGCTAGAGGTATGGATAATATAGTCTAATATAATTTTCATGACATGGGACATATTTATATATTTTGACCAATAATTCATGGGAAAATACTAACCCAGGTATAGAGACCTAAGACAATCAAGCTTGAGCATAATGAACCTAAGAGATAAGATGATATGTTTGCTGAGATCCATAATATTCATCAAGAATAATATATTAATTATGTTATTTGTTTCTATTATCATCAAGTTGGTCATATTGCAAGATATTTTATATGCAATATCTTAGGCCATAAGAAGGTGCATGGACATCCTAGTGTGCTCAAGAAAGGTCAATCCTTGGCATGGATATATAAAGAAGTGAAAACCAAGAAAACTAAATCAGTTTAGTTGAAAGATCAAGGTGGACTACATTCTAAAGCAAAAAAGGAACCAAATATGAAAAAGGTTTAGGGATGTTAAGAGAATATGTCATATGTTGAGATAGAAAAGGAGAATCAAAAGTCAGTTTAAGTTGAGCTCAAGGAGAAGACCAAAGTGCTAGTTGAGACTAGTTTTGAGGTGTGTATGGCTACAAGTGAACATCTTACTATTATTGATCGTGTTTTATGCAAAAAAATTTAGTTGTCAATGCCCAATTATGAGGTTATTTATTTAGTTGAAAATGTATGTCATGAATCTTTGTTGTGTCTATATGTTGTCAATCTAATCTTAGAAGAAAAGGAGAATAGTATAGTAGATGAGCATGTTACTTCTCTTAAGCCTAAGAAGAATAAGAACTATCAGTATCATATAACTAAGGAGGAGAAGGAATACGAGGAGTTGTGGGAAACTCCTAGTTTCACATTATTATAAGACATTATGGGTAAGGGTATCTCTATCTAGGCTTCAAAGAGACACGTGATAACAAAATGAATCATGGTGGATGATATTTAATATTTGGTTGATGTTGCAAGACAAGAAAGGTCATAAGAATGAAGATGTTGGTTCTAAAGGTCTATAGGTAGAGAATGGAGGTTTCTAATTATCTGATCAAGGATGGTGAGTTATCAAGATATTCTATTTCATAGAAAGTGTTGAAGTGTTACTGATAGACCTAGTTCATTGAGAAGACTTGAATAAGATGTGCATGTTGTGAGGGGGAGCATATGTGAAGATGCTTTAGTCCTAATAGAAGTTTGAAGATGTTTGCTATAGTTTTGAATTTAAGAAGATTGATATGATGACTTGATCAAACCAAGCTATGTATTTTGACAAGGTATTAGATATTCATGCAGGAGATGGAGTTTGATGTTAGTGGGAGAATTCTAAGCTCTATGAGTAGTTTATCAGGTCCAAGGATCATATAATTCCAAGTTAAGATTGGTGTATGTCAAAGGGGGAGAAATATTAGAATGGAAAATTTCAAATGAGTAATAAGTCATTCTGAGGGTGTTTTTCCATCAATGACAAAGGGGGAGATTGTTGAGCATAGTCATTGATGTTAAAGAGAGCTTGTGGTACTAGTGTATTAATGCCAAAGTGATTAGATTGACGGTTTAGAATGTGTTTGAATTAATGAGGCATTTTATGGATGATATTGATGGTATGGACATGTTTCAAATAACTTATGATATTTTATGAGTGCTTAGAGTACTTATGGAAGTGAATGGAATTCATCAGGACAATCATATGAATGTCTAAGCTCAAGTAGTCATCTTGATAGATAAGGTTGAGTAAGTAATTTGAAGACATCATATTTCATACATGTGAAGGTTTCAAGAGAATATTGATATATGGATAGATTCCAATATGTTAGTATATCATATGGTACAAATTTTATCTCTGGACATTGAACATAGTAAAATTTATTAAGGTGCAATGTTGGCTTCTTAGGTAGAGTTTACTAAGTTTCCATATTTATCCAAATTTATGATATCAAAGATCTATAGTGAGATTTTAATTGGATCATAGATATAACAACAAGCATTGAATATGACTAGATAAGGATCCAATGGCATGAGTTAAATTCAAATACTCAAGATTACATGTACTAGTGACATGTGTCATAATTATAGAGTTTGAGTAGTAGATCTCATGATAAACATGAAACATGTTAGATAGAGATCAACAGTGAGCGTATGATCATGAAATTAGAGATAAATGACATGAATTAATTCAATAAGTTAAAGGATGATAAATTTAATTTATAAATTAAAAGTGGAAAAAGAACATTAATTGAATGGTATAGGTTGTGTAGAAGGCACACATAGCCTCTAAGTGGCACAATCATGGAAGCCATGGTCAAAGATCAACAGTGAACATTGCAAGGTAAAAACTAAGATGATTATGAGGATATATATGGTATGTGTTTTTTCAAAAATTTTAGGGAAAATGAGATTTAGATAAAGTGTTTGATGCTTATCATTTGATCAGTGACCATTGGCATTTGAATTAACAAAGAAATAACTCATATGTTATTTTTGAGCTATATATTTTGACTGTATGTGACCAGTCTGAGTGGTCATTCTAAGAGAGTAAAATTGAGTTCTTAGAGCCTATGTTGAAGTTTCTATATAATATAGAGGTTTATAGGAGTTATTTAAGGTTTCACCCATATGATCTAATCATATGGATATGTAAAATACTTGAGTGTTTGCTTCAAAAGTTTGAGACTGTGTTTTCTATGTATGAAGGTCTAAAGAGCAAGGAGACCTAATTGGTATGTTTGAGTGTAGATTTGGTGTTATATTTGGCATGAACCAATATGGGAGTAATAAATGGGATATTTTAAATAGTTTTGATGTGTTTAAATCATTGGTAAAGGATGAAGGTGGTCTAAGTTGTATCGCGTGTAACATGTGAGTATAAAGGCCTAATTATTTTAGGTCTCACCAAGACCTAATATTGGTTTGGGGATAATGAGGTAGTGAACAACCTATGAAGAGTGTGATTCTCACATTTAATGTGTGTATGTACCTATTATTAAGTTTTGTTAAAATATGTAAATCATCTTGGTTGACTAAGATGGGTTAAAGGAAGAAAGTAGTATAAGTACAAGGTCTTATTAGACTAATTGTGCTAGTTGAATGTGTGTGGATTCAAGTGAAGAAGATAAATTTTGAAAGAGAAGGTAAAGATTATCAAGGACCATCTCAGTGTGAAAAATATTAAACATGTTTATATGATCAAGTTGATGTAGGAGGACACATAGGTCATTAGACCCAATGAGCCTAGAAGAGGTAGTTTGAGCAAGTTAGCCTTAGAGGTAGATTAAGAGAGGTTAGAGGTGACGAGTGTAGACAAAGGTGATCATAATCAGCTGAAAATTAGTAAATAGTGTTCAAGATGATCTATTAAAGTTTCTAAGTGGGTGCTTGGTTTCCTAGGGGGTTAGTTCCTCCTTGAAAGGTAAAGCTTTCTAAAGGTTTAGTTTTAGTGGGTACTCAAATAGATAGGGGTAGTAGCTCCTTTTGGAATTAGTGTCTCACTAAACTAAGGGATGTGTGTTCCTTGATCAGTTGGTGATAGCCTAAATTTTGAATCTTATATTATAGGAATGTAGTCCATCTTGTAGGGTTCAGTGGGTTTTTTCTGCCAAGAGGGTTTCCCACACATATGATGTGTTCATGTGATGTATGCTCTTATATATACTTTGGATGTATGTGATTTCATGTTTATGTTGATTGATTAAATTGATATATTCTAAATATTTAATATTTGGGAATTGAATTAGATTATATTGTATCACTGATTCACCCCCCACCTATTAGTGATTGTAACTCTAACACTCCAAAATGGTATAGTTGGTTAAGGCATATGCCTATGCTCCCCTAATCACCTTCATTAGTTATATTTATAGTAGATTCATGCTATTTTAACCTCCCTAATGTGTTATCTCATTTCATTAAATTTCACACTACCTTTCATAATTTTTATAGGCTCATCACTCCATCTACATTCTCATATCCATGTTAATCACCATCATATCACCTTCCATCCACTTAAGTTCCATATATCCATTGTGAAATAAGAGTAAAGACTATTTAGAAACCATCATGGTCATGAATATGTGTTGTAGACCCTAAAACCCTACTAAACAAAGGTTAAAGATCATCTACAATGAAAGGAAGTACATTTACAATATTTTTTTGAGGTAAATTTGAAGGAAAGTATATGGGTTAAGGTCTCTATCAAGAAAGATTTGTACTCTTATTCACTTATAATAACATTATAATCATGATGGTGACCTCATAAAACACTTCAAACATCAAAAATTATATACATTCCATACATCAACAATAAGAATCTCCACCTAAAACCATGATAAGAAAGGTGAGATGAGAGAACCAAACTTGGATCAAGTCAAAAATATGAGGATAGATTTAAAATAAATAGGATTTCAAGGGAAAGTGAGAGTATTAGAGACCTTTGAGGTCTATTGGTATCAAATTCAAGACCTAAAACTCTACCATAGTCTTTACAAGGGCCTAAGTTTCATACATTATGAAGATAGAGAAAAAATTTATATGATTCAAAAGGTAGAGCATTGAGTTAGAGAGCACAGTGTGATAAAGTGATGCTAATAAAAATTGGATCAAAGTAAAACCTTGAATTTGATCAAACTCAAATTAGGACCTATCTTCATGTGGATCACCACTTACAATAGGGTTTAAATGGTTTTAAAGTATGTCAATACTATATCAAACCAAGATGTAAAGGTCTTGTTATGCCTTTAGGTTCAATGGATTTTCTACCAAAGTTTGAGAATAACTTAAGATGATTAAGAATGACAAGTCATCAAGTATAAATTACAAAAATTGTCTCAGTCTACACATAGTCAATTATTACCGATAACCTTTTCAAGACAAATCTATCTCCAATATTGTGAAGATGGGAGAAAAGTAGTCTAATGAAGGGGTTCCATGATCAAATGGAGGATTATAAAGACAATGAATATGTAAATAATTTCAAGGAATAGAGAATATTATCCTAATCAAGTTTTTTCTCCAAGATAAATTTGAAATGACCATGCACAACCAATGCTGGGGTCAATTGTATTGACTTATCCACATACCCTAAAGGTGAAATTTAAGACACATTCATTTAAGGAAACATATGAGGTCAAATATATATATTAAATTGGTTATTTTATGTCTTTATAACTTCACTAAGATATTTCCTCTACTACCAGCTCATGAAAGTACAATATATAGGCTTGTGTACATAATCAATTGTGAAAGCCTGAGAACACCCTTGAAGAGAAAATATACTAAAAGAAGATGTAAGAGGAAGGTTACCAATGAATAGGGAGGGATAAATAGTTTTAAATGGTTATATAATGGATATCAATAAATTATAACCCCTAAATCCACACCTATAATAGTCTTGGTAGAGTTAGTTGCATTGAGAGTCTATGAAGAGAGATGTAGTGATACAATGCATAGGTTCAATAAGTGACTAGTGGAGGCTATGTAACACTACAAGAAGAATTTTATATCATATTAAAAAACCTTTTAGAATAATTATACCCAAATACAAAGTAAAAACATGAAAACATAGTCCTTTAACACCAAAATACAATCATGCCTACCCATAGTCAATAAACATAGTCAACTCCATTGATAGTTTTAGGGAAATTTGTCATTTTTAGTCATTCAAAGGTGGAAATGGCTTCTAAATTTTGGTAAAATTATCATTAGGACTATATAAATATTATTATGTGATCATATAGGTCACACTAATAGTGGAATTAATCATTGTTTTATATAAAACCTAATACAGTTTGTTAATAGTCATAATTGAGACCATGAGGCCTATTTGATGTTTTACATTTATGATAGATAGTTTGAACTTAATGAAGAGGTTTTTAGACATGGAAAGTATGATTATATTTTAATTATATGATTTTTAGGGTTGAAAATAATCAATTTTCAATTAAAAAGTCTTAAGGGCTAGCTAAGGGAGAAAGATCTAAAATAGGCCTGTGTGCATAGTCTTACACTATTTTTCTCATTTCAATGTTCATTTAAAGTATCATATTATTGATATGGATTTTTAAAGGTATATTAATATCTCATGATAAATAATATCTTATTTTTATCAAGCAAAGTCACCAAACTTAGTCACCTAGGGGTTAACAAGCTATGACTACTTGCAAACCCTAGGGTAGAGAGATGAAGAGAGTACAGGGATCTAAGAGGATGGAGTCTCAGATTGATGAATTTTAACATTATTTGAAAAAATATCGAGGTTAAAATTCAATCAGACATGTTGTTTAAGGATGAAGAAGCTTGTAGACCTTTGTTGTCTTCATATACACATAGGTAGGCAGACTAAGCCTATAGGCAACCACTTGAATAAAAGAGCAAAGTTGAAGTTTAACCATTTGAAGATAAAAAAAGGTTAATATAAGGTATCAAGGAGGGTTTCATGATGATTTTGTGAACAAAATTCACCTAAATGCCACTCAAACCTCCAACACCTAGATTAGGCCTAAAAGCCTATTTTAGGCTTAGAAGGCCTATAATACTAAAACACTTATAGAACCTATCAATAAAATATGACATCATGAGAAGGTATGATGAATTTATACATGTATTATAGAGGTGTTTTAAATTATAGATAAATAAAAGAAAAGTTAATTTTGTCATTGGGAGTAAACTCTAACTACACAGTCTACACAGTCAATTCGAGCTACCTATTCAAGAGCACATATCTTTCACCTCAAGAGGACTTTGACCAAATTATCTTAGAATTATTTGAGTAACCATATGGAATTTAAATCCATTAATTATTGAGGTTTATTGAGGAGTTTATATTTATGAACTAGCACTAAGACTATAAAAAGGTGCAGAATGTGTGTAAAACCCTACAAGTCAACTTCTCTACGTATCTTTTCACACCTTTTGCATGGGAACCCAAGATTATCAAAAATGTTGAAGGGGTATATGGAATAAATATCCATGGGAATAAGTTCTAGTTTGGAGGTTTGTACTTTATGAACCATTGTTAAGAGGGTTCAAATCTAAAACCCTCATACAAATGAATTCTGAGAAAAATTAATTTTATTGCACTAAAAACCCCATGAATCACCCTATAAAATCTTGAAAAAATAAGTTCACTTAGAGAGGCTCCTAATTGTGCTCCCATGTTGTACAAAACTATATAGACCTATCAAAAAATAGGTTTTTTTAAGGAAAAAGTATAGATACAAAGGTACAAGGTAGTTTAAGGAAATGAAAATAAATGGAGAGTGAATATTGACTATTTTTTAAACTTATCAAACCATAAAATGATAAAAACAATGCTTGGAAGTACCAGTCTACAGGATTGAAGGACAGGGTGACTTAGTCATCTAGTTTGACCAAGTTTTAGGTGTTTATTTCTAAAGGAGACCTATTTCATGGTATGAAGCTGTTTTATAGGCCTTATAATCACTCTTAAAAATACTTATTAAGTTTCATTTAGGATTTTATAGCTATTAGATGGAAGTAATTAGGCTAATAGGCCTACTAGACCTATTTGGTCAATCAAGTAAAGTGTAAAATGGAACTAAAAGATATTTATGAGAGTTGATGCAAAATATACATGCCACATAATTGATATTAAGTGGTAATCAAATGAGGTAACTAGTATTTAGGTGACAAAACATGCATGATTGGTCTTAAGTGGCAATCAATGCATAAGAGGGCTAAAGAATGAGTTAACTGATCTTTAATGAAAATCACCATAAATAACTAGTCCTTGAATAACAATCAATGCATATTCCATAAGTATTAATGTAATAAGGATTTTTTCTTGACTTATTTATTATTCAAAAAATTAGAAGTAGATATATGCCTATGATGATCCACCACATTGTTTCCAACACCAAACAACTCATGTAAGAACATCAATCAAGGAGAGATCTTATGAAATATTGTTTACAACTAGTTATAACTGAGTTGTACTTGAGTTAATGATTATATGACCTATTCTTCTCTCCTCTATGCCATTATATTAGCTTATTCTCTTCACATGTTCTATTTATTTATGATCTTAAGCTTAATATCAAGGTCTCTCTCTTGGGTATGATGAAACTCTACCAAGATTGAGCTTTGTAACCTCTTCAATCAAATTATCACTACTCCAATACTAGATTATAGTGTGTTTATACTTTTTTAGATGTGTATAAGTGGTATAAATCTTCCCTTAACATGTCCTTACCACACCTATATGCTAATTAGGTGTTTTATGTAAGTTGTATGAAGTGTCAAAAGTTGATGATCATGCTTGGAGTGTTATTTGGCTAAAAGTGTTTCAGGAGAAGCCTTTCATCCTTCATCTCCAAATCATAGTCATCCATTAGACCTTCATATGAAACATTGTTACTTAGGAACTTTGGAGATAATGTTTTAGTATATTTTTGGTTTATTAGTGTTGTTATGAGTACAAATTTGAGTGTATGAATGATTACATTAGTTGCATCACCATCACTAGTATAGGATTTACCTTTCAGTTATTTTTCTAACTCTTTTCACTCCCAAAGGCAAAGTAATTTTAGGAAAAGTATTCACATTGATATATCAGAGGAGCTAGCCTTATAATCTAGAGGTTTGGTCTAAGTACAGGTATCCCAAAGCCTATAGACCAATCTAGCGTTAGTCTAGGTTTGAAGGAGATATGAGAAATCTAGTTCAATAGGGTATAACTTGGGTTGCTAATAGTTTTAACATGGCTAATGGGAAAAAAATTCAGGCATTAGAATACTCATTTGGAGCATTTTTTTCTTCACTAAATAAATTTAATTAGTCATCTTTGTCATCATTTCATAAGTATCATTAGTTCTTGTTCATAATCTCTTTGATATTCATGTGCATTGTATTGAGTGATGGATGCATATGGGGTAGATTCTTATCATTTACTACCTTATCAACAACCCCATGATCCATCTCCATCTTATTAGAACCCCTATCATCGCTATATTCACCAATATCAACCTTGTGATTAGTAGTATGGTGGGTTATAACAACCCTATAATACCCCTCATGAACCTTGTTACCCTCAATATGAGCCACATTAGTTCCAAGATCAACCTCCTTACCAAAATTTATCTACCTCTTTCCCTCCCCAACCACCCTTCCAAGACACAAATTTTTGTATGATGAGTTGGAGGATATGAAGAGGATAAACCAGATAATTGATGATGAAATTTTAGCTTTTAGATAAGAACAATCATGTAAATAATTTCAAGAATCATTGCATCCTACTGCTACATACCACTATCCATGGATTTCAACTCCATCTTAGTAGGAAGTTCTTCCCTTGATGCCCTAAGATGAAATATATTCAATGTAAGAGGCTCCTGAACCCAAGTTTTCAATTTAGAAATAATTGTATCAATAAAGTATAAGACCACAAGTTAAAGTCAAGGACAAGCCTAAAATCATTAGCCCCCACCCCTCCCTCCTCAACAACATAAGGCCTTCCCTTCATGGAAATATATTCAAGAGAAATTGTAGGAGAGAGAGGAAGTGATGGTTGTCAAGAATGAATAGTTGAGTAAGAAAAAATAATTATCCATGGAAGCACCATTAGATTTATCTCATATTATTATGTATTTTTAGGGATCCACCATACCACTCTTTGAGAAGGAACCTCTCCTTTGTGAGGGAAATGAAGAATATTCAACTAAAGTGATAGAAGATAAGAGTGACTTGAGTGAGCAAGAAGAGGACATCACTATTAAGACACCCCTTGGCAAAGATAGGTATCATTAAATATTTCATAATACTAATGAAGACGAGTTGAAAGTTATTGAAACTAATAAAGATGAGATACAAGTAACTCCTCTAGGAGGAAGCCATGAAAAGAACTCACATGGAACCATTATTGAGATTGAGAATATTCTTAAAGTTGATGATCATTGGTAGTAGTTATACCATGAGTTCTTAACTGAGATTGAAGAATTCAAGATGGTAGATTTTGATGATGGAATATAATAGTAGATTAGAGCTTCACATTAAGATACCACCAACATTTTAGAGCTTGAAGAAGGCAATACAAGTCTAGAGACACCTAGACAAGATGAGCTAGAACTTGAGTGGATAGATGTAATGCCATTCTCTACTGAAGATGAAGATGATCAAGTTGTAGCAATCAAGAGACTTAATATGAATATATCAAGGATTTAAAAATGTGTGATCAACATCATGATTCATAATTAAATGGTAAGGATGGTAGTGAAACCCATGTCTTTCTAACTGATCATGAAGAGATAGATTTTTGGGAAGACTTGGAGGGATTTTGTTCAAAATTTGATATTCCACCTCCACCCCATAAGGACCTTGAGGATGGTATTGTAAATAAAACTAATATAGATGCTTATCCAAAGTATTATAGGGAGAATCAAGGAGAGACTAGTGACATGTTTGTAATGAACCATTACACCAAAACCTTGAGGCTTTCATGTAGCAGTTCATTACATCTGGTATTAGAGCCTCCACTTGGGTTCAAGTCATAGAGCCGGTGGCTATGCCAGCATGGCAGTGTTCATCTAAGGCTCTTACATATAGGGATCCTATGGTATGGGGGCAAATCTAGCCCTGGGCTTTAGAAGTGTGGTGGGATGTTATGATCTTGATGGGTGGATTTCACTAACGCCTCGAGGTTTTGGTGTAGCGGTTCATTACTATGTTTCATCTATGATTATAATAAGTTAAATAAATTGATAAACCACTACCTCAAATGGAGTATAGTGGAGGTAGTAATCAAAGCATATTAGTTGTGTCACTAATATAATCATTTTATGAGAATTTGACAAATCATTAGTAGCCCATGACCAATGTAGAATTAGCATTGTTGATGCAATTAATAAGGATATGAGAGGAGTATGATTGGGTCTTGGACTCACATGTACAATCCATGCATGTGAGAATGGAACTAGAAGGCTTAACTACTTCCCCAAGAGGCCATGAATGTGTTAATGCTCCTATATGTAAGAAATAACTATCAAGATGTTACAAACATACTTCAAGGTTCCATGGTGTTAAATAAAGTTTTCCATTTGACCCTAGAGAATATATCTTGATCCCATATTAGTTGTTTTAGTTAGTTTGTCTTGTTTCAATAAGTGATTAACACAAGCAGTAGTCTACTACATTATTATTATATGTCTTGTTTTATCATTTCCTTAGGATAGGTGTGTTTGATTCTTAGATTTAGGTATGTACTTGTGTTGTTTATTTTGAGTCTTGTTAGTTTAAGTAATAAGTGGTGTCTCAAAGTGCTAAATGTCTAAGGTAGTCTTGTTTTCATGTTTTAGATTGTCATTATCATGCAAAGTTGGTGAGTTCTCTTGAACATTAGGTTGGTCAACCCTTGTGAGTCATAAAAAATATTGGTAATTTGTCATGTCAAGGTCAAATGCTAACCCTTACCACTGAAATTTTTTCATTGACCACCACAGTGTTCATTAAATGTCATTTAAAGAGGGAGTTTCATGTCTTGTCACTGTCATATATTGTTTCAAGTGGTATTAAGTAACATCATGATGTTTGAGGATGTTTAGAGGTGTTTTATTATTTTTGGAAAACTAGTTTCTAGTTCCTAAATAATAAAGGGTCTATAGTAAGGGGAAAAATCTAGTTTAATTTGATAAAATATATATTTTGATCAAATTAATTACATAGGGGAAAGATGTAACTTATCTATAAAAGTAGATTGAGATGACTATTTTAAAGCCTAAAAACTATTACACAAGACTAAGAAGATGTTAGGAATATGGATTTGTATTTAATTTGGTGAAAGGATAGGAGTGGTGAAATAGGACACTTTGGGGTCTAGTGCTATAGTCCATGTCTTGCCATTGTTGTCCAAATTGGTCATAGAGATCTGAGTTTTCTAGGTTTTCTCTGTTATCGCTGTGGGAGCCTTTTTGTGAAATTTTGAGTCTTAAAAGTCAAAGGATGTCCTTGTATAGATATTTTAATCTTCAAAACCTTGGATCCATCTACATACATGAAAATAACAAATGCATCAAAAGAAAAAGGGGGGAAATTGGTTTAGGGTAAGTATGATCACATGATCTAGAACCCCTGCTATCCTAATCATTGTCTTCATTAACCCTCAAGCCAGGGTGTTAGATCAAATGTAGTTTTCCCTTAGGGAATTTGAATAATAAATGCACATGGTAGATACAAGAATGATCTTTTGCCTAGGCCCTTCCTTGATCAAGCATACAAATCTATGTGTGATGCAAAATGTTGAGCTATACTATTGACTAAATATTAGTTATATATTAAGCCAAAGAAGTAAGTTCTAGATATAAAATGCCTTGTAAAGTCCTTTATATAGGAGACTCTTTTTTTTGAATTTTGGATGCCCTAGGGTCCAATGCTAAAGTCCATCCCCAACACTCATATCCTACAGGCTCAGGACTTGGGGGATGGAACTAACATGGGAAATAGGGTTTGGGTGAGCTAAAATGACTGTCTGGTAGGCTATCGATGATTGGTAATAAGCAAAAAGGTGACTCAAGCATGAAACAAGATAAAGATAAGTAAAACAAAAGACATGGCTAAATGTGAACAAGGCTCATATTCTATAGTCAGAGTCTCATGTGAAAGGATTGTGAAAAGACATGATATGTGTGGTTGTTTGACCAATTTAGGGTGTATACATTTTCCTCCCTTTTTTTCTAATGATGCAATGAGATGAAGTATTAGATTAAAAGAAAGAAAATGAAATTCATACCTGAACTTACTTTCATGGTGATAAATGTGCTACAAAGGATCCAACTCACTTTTTGGCCAGGGAAGTGGATATAAAGCTGAATAGTGCCTAGAGAAAGAAAGAATCCATAAAATGGATGCCCCCTATACTAAATTTGGAAGTGGAATCCATGTATCCTGGAGAAGGAGGGCAATGGTTATCCCTTGTGCTGAATCTAGGTAAAAATGAGGAATGATTAAAGGTCCAAAACCAATGTCTATCCTCTATCCCACATAAACTCATGTAATCTAGAATGTGTGTATAGAATCTATATGCTATGAAGAGAAAAATATATCATGCTGCCACTTTGAATATCTAAACTAGAACTAAGAAATGCTCAAAGGATCAAAACTAATGTCTATCCTCTATCTTACATAAACTCATGTAGTTTGGGTCTAGGTAATATAATAGACTAACCATTGTAAATAGTTGTGATGTCCAATATGGTGACAACTTAGGTACCACTAGGTGTAATATAAAAATCTAGTCAATGTGCAAGAAGAGAATGGAATGTCTTTCCATTCCATCCGTATAATCTTGGATGATGAAGAACATTAACATCTGTGTCATGCCTCCAAATATAGTATGTGAGTGATGCATATGTATAATCTGGTAATCTATATAACCACATGTGATATGACTTATTGTGTCATACCCCATGTGTAAACTAGAGATCAAAACATTATGCTCAGCACTATGCCTATAATCTTCTATCTAGTCATATAACTATGTCATGATGTATGAAGCTATATGTGTGAGATGTGTAGTAATGTACATGCCCCTAAATATAGTATATAAGTTTGAATCTAATAATTTGACTACTAGATGTATATAAACCATGGTGTATCTACATATGAGAGTGGATGGGTATGTTGGGTAAGTGTAGCAATAAGATAGTAGGAATGATGCCCCCATTTTGGGGAGAGGGAAAAAGAATTGATAGAGGAGGTCAAGCCAAAAGTGATGACTAGTGATGTAAATGATAGAAACAAGGTTGGTATAATTTGAATTGATTGAGAAGTTGTTTGATTGATTAGATTGAGTTGTTGAAATTGGAACAAGTTTTGATTGGTGATGATCAAGGTGTATGTCTAGGTATAAGAGAAATATAGATATTTGCATGATATAGTTAGTAAATGAAGTAGTAAAATATCAAATCTAATATGATGTCTAAGGTATCATTGTCATAATTTTTTAGAAGGAAATGGTTTGAAAAATGGAGTTACGAGGTTCAAGTTATGGGCAAAATGGTATTTTATTTGATTAAGAAAGCTGGGTAATATAAGAAGTTGGATTGATTTTCAATTCATTTATGTATTGACTAGGTTGAGATTTAGAGCTTTGGAGTGAGAGGTATGCTGAGAAGGCAAGCACCTACCATGGCCCAGTTTGAGTAGTTGGTATCCTAGGTTCAGGCTAGTGGTGATGTTAACTTGGTAAGTAGCTAAAACATTTGATTTTTGTTTATTTTGAAGCCTACTTTTGATGTTTTGAGTTATTTAAAGTGTCTTAGGAAAAATTTCACTAGTTTTAGTGCTCTTGTATTATATTTAGCACTATTGTACAGGTTCTATTACTCCTATCTAAGTTACATTCCTCCTATCTAGGTTATAATGATCCTATCCAATGTTGTTGTCTTATACGCAACACTGTTATCTTACAAGCATGATTTTTTGAGTTACTACTTTATTAGTTGATTTTGTTTTCGCTTGGCTAGTGATTTTGCATTGTGGACTAATATATATGTTTTTATGGAGATGTTGAGGTTGTTACCATTATTTCTTGATAAGAGAGCTATCATAGATATGGTAGGGTTAGGTCATGTGTGTGACCTAGGCACAATGCAGTGGGATAGGTATCTAATTACTACCTTATGTGAGAGGTAGAATATAGATACATGTAATTTATATCTTCCTACAAGGGAGACTGCTATGAATCTAGAGGATGTGTATCATATTTTGTATTTACCAATTAGTGGATGACATATGGAATTATAAGATGGCATGGGTGCTAATGCTATTGATCATGCATACTTGTATTTTATTGGTGTACACTTAGGCATACATTGAAGAGGGAGTGAAAGTGATGTATTACTATCAGTTATAGTATAATATAGTATTCCATTCCTATAGAAGTGGTTGGTCATTTTGTTGGCCTCATTTGTTGCTATGGATGGGAGTGGAGTGTCGATTACATATAGGATGCATAAGATTGTGTGTAGTGTTGAGGTATATGGCACTATGTTTTGATGGGATAGGAATATACTTTCCCACCTATACAATGATATTTATAGGTTTACATAGGAGGTATTTAGTGGTAGATTGAGTGTAGTAACATTATTACATTATTGGGCTTATGAGCACATAGCAGTTGTGTAGATGATATGATTATCGATGGAGAAGTGGGCACCTTCATAGCCATTTAGGGAGTAGTGGATGAGTACATTATATATCTAATATCTTGGTATAGATCATTATAGGTGGGTGTTAGATAAAATGGTGGTTGGTGACATTATATGGAGGCCTTATAGAGGAATTCCTAGGTGGGCTGAGGATGGAGTATAGTTGTAGTATATGAGGGTCAGTTATTAGATACATGGCCATTGGATTGGAGTGTATGAGTGATTTTAGTATGAGCATGTGACTACACAGTCTAGGGTACCACAAGATGTGCCCCCAATAGTATGGGTGTGGGTGAGGAGTGCATGGGCATTAGTGAGGATAAGAGCTCAAATGAGGCCTATTGAGGCTAAACTATCATTGTTACCTTTAAATACATGGGATGCAACTATAGAGATTCTTGATGTTGATGATGTTAGATGTATAAATGCATATATTTCATGGTGAAATAGGCATCATTGAGCTCCATTGTATCCTATTTATGGAGGGGATGCTATTAGGTATGATGATCTTGAGTAGATCTAGATGATAGGAGGAAATAGTGATTATATTTGAATTATGTATCTTTTAGTTTGATTTGAAAGTGTATATCTAATGTAGTGTTGTAATTTATGTGTAGGTGGATTGGGATGTGCTTAGGATGAGGTGCATGTTGGGGTGGGGAGTAGAGATTATGGCTATTGGGAGACCATGATTAAGTCTACACTCTGAGAGATCACATGACATGTTCCTAATAATGTGGTGGAGGAAGGTTTGATAGAGTGAGGGATAGTGATATCTAGTTTTCATGCTCATTTATTTGATAGAGATACTATGGTGATAGTTGCATATGTTAGAGCAGTGAGAGAGAGATGAGCTGAGGGTTGAGCTAGATAGTCATAGGAAGCCTCCACCTAATTATGGTTCTATTATCACTAGGATTATGAATGAGTACATAGACCTTCAGAGGCAGTATGTAAACTTGCATGAGGAGAATGGTCAGCTACTAGAGTGAGAGAGTCATCATAAGAGGCATTTTGGAGCTCGAGGAGGTGTGGGATCATCAAGTACTAGGTTGGATTATGAGACTAGTACTATAGGGGAGAGTGAGACTGAGAGTGAGGGCATGCTGCCCATTCATGATTGACTATATTTGACATGGTTTATATACTTTTTAAAACTCATTATATATATGGATGTTGGTTTGATTTTAGATTTAGGTGTATTGTGTTATGGATTTTGGAATAGATTGGTATATGTATTGTAAATGGTTGATTAGAAATAGTTGATTTGACATTAATGTTGAGGTTACATATATTTTGGTAAAATGGTATTTGGGATATGTGATTTGAATGTTTTTGATATGTTCAAGTTTGGTGTTAAGTTTGATTTATAATCATATGTGAGCAAAAAAAATTTGTTGGTTTTATAATTGTTAAATTATTGATAAAGTGAACTGGTTTAAGATTTTAAAAATAGGATATTGGTAAGGTTAGGAGTTGGATAATTTGGTTTGGTTGGGGATGGCTATTTAGAACTAGGAATGCTAGTTATTAGTATAAGGGGTTGTAAGGGAGAATTTTGTGCTCAATTCCCTAAGAGTGGATGAAGAATGTAAAGGCTAGCCCTTTGGCTCCATCATTACCCTATGAAGTGAAGCTATGAGCTGATTTTGGTATGAATGCATGTTGTATCACTATCTAAAATCTAATGGCCAACTAAATAAGTGTCTATATTTATCATTTTTTATAAGAATATGTGCTATATTTGATACTATCTACTATGCACTAACTATAATTGTGTGTGGAGACTCTACCAAATTTAGCCTTATTGGATGTATAACTAAAACTATGTGCTATGAAAAAGGCTCATCTATCCATAATTGTAGTGGATTACTATATGAAATAACACCTTTTGGCCTTTGATGTGATGCATATGACTTAACAATAGATCAAGATAGAACTATAACCAGTGATGGGGGCTCATCTAATCTCAAATGTAGGAGGTTGTTACATGAGATAAGACCTAGAAAACTTAGCCATAGTGAATATCTCTCTAGCGTGATAATATATGATGTGGGTTCATTTAATCTTAACTATAGTTGGTTGCTACATGAGATAAGATATAAACAACTCTGATGTAGTGAATATCTCTCTGGAATGCTACTAAGCTATGGTGCCAATGACTATGCTGGATATATATATATATATATATATATATAGATATACACTATGTACTCCTATGACTATAGTTATATATGTAGGATGCTCTTGATGTATTAGTTTCTAAACCTTATAAATGGGTGGAATATTAGATCTCCTATGAGGCTCTATCCTAGAAGTGACATTACTCTCACAAAGAGTAATTGATGATTTTGGTGAAGGAATTTCTTGGAATAACTTAGCCATGGAGGAATGAGGTTTAAGAATCAATGATGGAGGAGATCTTGATTCCCCCTATGTGAATTCTATGATTATATTATTAACACATCTATTAATGCAATCTTTGAGTCCATAAAATCATTATCCCTATGTCCATGGATATGATGATAGTTACAAAAGGGCCGATGTGACTATCTATGTAAGAGATGTGGATATCATCTATGATTATAAGGTAATGTGATTAACCTCCTATCTAAGAGTACTAATAATATGACACATAAGCTATCCCACTTTGAATCAAACTATAGTGTTGTATTACAACTATTCTCTTTAGTACATACTATAGGTTGTGCTCTAGAAACTAGCTCTCTATTCTTAACTAGTTACTTTTCTAGTTCAGGTCTCCTATATTATTTAGGACATGGTGGATGTTGTGTGATAGGAGCTATAGATAGATGTACTAATTTGATATCTATAGTAATTCAATCAACTGAATATGCCTCAATCAATCCCAATTTATTTTCCAAGGCTAGAACTCTATTACATAAGTGCCTAAAAGAGGACTTTGTCTGACATAATAGATGATCAAGGAGAGATTGATGAAGCCCCCCTAATAAAGATATGCTGAATTTTTAAATCTACTAGTTTATAGATTAATCTTAACATATGCATCTTGAATTGTAAGATATAATCACTAACTAGCTTTGAAGTATTCTAATTCAATGTGGAAAGTTTCTCATATATAACATGAGGGCTCATGTTTTCTATGTAATATTTGATAAATACCTCCTCTAAGTCATCATATGTGTGCAAGGAACCAATAAGGAGTAGATGAAAGAATCAATTATGTGCATTACCCATTAGTGTCGTATGGAATAACTTGAGTAAAATCAAAAGACTTGCACAAGATGGCAAAGCCTTCCAAAAGGCTTGAAGGTGTATGAATGGATCTCTAGTTACATCAAATTAAAGAAATGATGGTATCTGGAAATGAGTAAGTAATTAAGCTTTTAAAAATATATTCAGAAGAGGATTACCATGTAAATCATTGGTATCCATCCAAGACTTATAACAACTAACAACTAGCAACTAACAACTAACAAATAAAAATAACATTTCTAGTTTCAATTTAGTACATTGCATATGCTATTACATTGTTATATCTATCTAGGCATACCCCTATTCATCTAATAATATCCAATACAAACTATGCTATATCTTGAGATGTATTGGCAATTATCATTGTTATATCATGTATTTCATAGCATAACACACTTGTAGGGCTCTTTCTTTTGAGGGCAGTCATTATAAGGTCTCCATTCCTACCTTCAAAAGAGGGGCAACAAATAGGGGTTTTTTCATAGAGAATAGATCTCCTAACTAGTAAAAAAACCAATTTTTAGAACACTGAGAACAACAATCAAAGGTCAAACTAGGCAGAACATACTAGTAAAGTAGTGATGATTTTAGAATAGTCTTCAAAATTAGCAAAGGATAATAGTTCTAGACATAGAAAATAGTTATAAATAATAGGGTGTCCTATTTTTCATGCTCCTATTCAAACAAAAAAAATGTAGATTTTCCAAAAATAGGCAAAAAGGTCAGCTAAGCTACAATTTTATCACTTACAAATTAATTTAGATTCATTAGTTTTAGTATAATTTTATCAAAGAATCTAGATATAAGGGGCATCATGCATGACATGATGTCTCATTATTCTAGTTTTAGATAGGGTAGTTAGTATAACTTTAGAATCAAAATCCATGTTTTTGATTAATTAAGGTGGCAAACCAGGGGCTGAACCCTATACAGTCAAAAAAGATAGGAAGGCTAGCAAACAAAAGATGCCAGCATCAAACCAATGACACAACTGAGAAACAAAGTCAGAAGTAAAACAAAACACTAGAAAGACTACATTCAAGAAGGATGAAACTACATAACTAACGAATTAACAAGATCCTTAATATTCTCATTGTCCGCATTATCAACATTCCCTGGATTACCCACCACTTCCAACATAGTCATATTCAATGGAATGTTATTTCGAAGGCCTTTGGCAAAGACCTTTTCCAGATTTTGAATGCGGACCTTCAAGGCCCCAATATCTATTTTCAAATCATTCTCATTCTCTGAACCCTCACCAGCTTCTTTTACATGCATCTTCTCCTTATTATCAACACTTCCCCTAGAATAAACACCCTGCTCTTCAGTGACCTCAAAAACTTGAGAAGCCTATTTCCCACCAGTGTCCTCCAAAATTTCTTGAATTTTTGGCTCTTCATACCCCAATTACCACCTTGAGCTTTGAACAAGTAACAAGCCCTCAGTGATGTTTGCACTGAATGTAGATGTGAAGGCTCATTTTACAAAATGGCCCACCACAGTGATGTCTACTTTCATGCTTGAAAATAATTCCCCCTTGGTTTTCATGATGTGACTCTTGCACCTCCACCTCATGATACAAGGAATTAATCATGACAATCAAGAAAGTACTAAGGTTATCATTTTCCATGATCCGCAATGGCCTTCTCCATGTGGACAGCCTTCGAAAGCTATCTTCATCATAAATGTGCATCATTCATGCTCCATCATCTCCTTCTGAATGATCTCTCTAATGTTTGGGGGTATATGAGCCCCTTGTCGCCATACCCTCCATCCTGAGAATTGCTAACCAAGGTTGGCACAAGCATCAATGACCCTGTTACCTTCTTTATAGGTGTGGGTAAGCTCAACTTCAGAAAACTTTTGTAAAAGAAATTGGATGTCCGTAATGATGTCTTTTAGATGGATACCAACATTAGATGCTTTATTAACAACATCTATGACCAACTTAGAATCTCCATGAATATTCAAATTTCTAATTCCTAGGGATATAGCTAACTTTAATCCCCAAAGTAAGGCCATAGCTTCAACATAGTTATTGCTCTGGCAACCCATGCCACCAACATAGATAGAAGACATCCCTCCTTTTTAATTTCTTATTATTCCTCCTCTACTTGATTTACTACTCATCTTGGATGCCCCATCAAAATTGAGTTTCATCCAAATGGGTTTAGGTGGTATCCATTTAGTATGAAGTCTTTGAAGAATTTTAGAATTATCATGCCTAGGGATAAGGTTTTAAACCTTCCATTTGGTAGCAATTTGACTTTCAAATTTAGATAGGGGTTTCTCCACAACACTAATATGAGCTATTGTAACACTTTCCAAGATGGTCATAGCAAAGGAGTTAAACACCTGAGCAACATTTCTAGCAGTGTCCCTAAAAATTCTGTGATTTCACTCTTTCCATAAAGTCCAGCTCAAGCATGGTAGAACTTGCTTCCATAATTCCTTAATACAAGGATGTGTGAAGGTTGAGTTCTAGCTGAGAATTAATTCTTTAAGGTCAAAATTGCAAACCTATTCAATGCCAGAGTTGTTAAGTATTGTGCCTCATAAATATTGAGTAAACTCACAATGTATGAATAGGTGTGAAACTGATTCCTCTCTAGAACCACACAGAAAACATTTGTTAACCAAAGTAAACCCCCTCTTTTGAAGGTTTTCCTGAGTAAGGATTTTGTTATGAGCAGCAGCCCACCAAAACAAGTTAATCTTTGGAATGAGTTTATGATTCCAAACCTTTTTCCATACCTCCTTATTCTGAGCTTCATCTGTAAGCAGATGATAGGCAGATTTGATAGAGAACGATCCATTCTTATCTAGCCACCAGTATTATTCATCCTCTCAAAGGAAGAGTGGGATTCTGATATCCTAAACACATTATTGGATTTCCTAAATTCTTGGGATAAGCTTAGGCCTATGCACACAACAATCCAAAAGGTTTTTCCAGCTCCTTATCCCATTGTTATTTTCCATATAATCACTAACCCTATCACCAAAGAGCTGAGTAGTCAAGTCTCTAATTTCTCCATAATTTCCTTGGGAGATGAGAGGATTGTCCCTTAACCAATTATCCTCCCAGAATTTAATCTGTCAGCCATTTCCAAGCTTCCACCTAATTCTCTGTTTGAGAAGACTTCTACTTTTTAGCATTTTATTCCATATCACAGACCCTGGGGTAATCCCATCTATTGAAGAAAGTTAGAATCATCAATGCTATGTATGTATTTGTCATACATTATTTCCCCCCACTCACTATTATTGTGAATCAGATTCCAACTAACTTTTGAGAAGAGCGCTTTATTCATTTTCCTGATGGATCTTATATTAAGTCCACCATGAGATTTTGGGAGACACACTTTTTCCCATCTAACTAAAGACATTCTCTATTTGTCTTCCACTCCCATCCATAAAAATTTCCTTTGGATCTGCTCTAGCTTTTTAGCAAAATATGTAGGAATTTTAAAAAGAGACATGAAGTAAGTAGGAATACCTTGTAAGGATGACCGAAGAAGTTGTATCTTACCGCACTACTGAATAGTTTCCCCTTCCACCCAAGAAGTTTCCTCTGTGTACGTTCCACAATACCATTCCAAAAACTTGAAGATACCTCTTTGACCGAGAGTGGGAGACCTAGGTAGGTAGCTGGTAGGCTAGCTTCAGCACAATCTAAGATATCAATGATTATATTTCTAAGTCATTGGGAGTGTTGAAGAAGTACACATTGCTTTTCTAGAAGTTTATTCTTTGTCCCGAGTCTCTAGCATAATCATTAAGTATATTCTTCCATCTTCTAGCTTCGATCACCGATGAGATGCCAAATAAGATGGAATCATCCAAAAACTACTGTATAACCATAGGATGAAGGGAAGAGGCAGGTTTGATGCCTACTAGCTTTTTTGAAACTATATCATCTTGTATGTATCTTCCTAGTGCCTCAGCTATAATGATGAATAGGTACAGGGAGAGAGGGTGTCCCTAATGAATTCCTCTCAAGGAGGAGAAAAACCCTCTAGGAACACCATTAACCGGCGCTAAGAATTTAGCAAAAGAGACCGCATTGCATAATAAGCAAGACGATTTATCATTAAACCCAAATTTTCTAATCACTTGGAATAGAAAAGTCCATGAGACTCTATCATAAGCTTTGGATATATCAAGCTTGAGGGCCATCCCAGGGATTCTACTCTTATACATGGAGTGGATAGTCTCATGTGTGGTGATCACAGCATCAAGAATCTGTCTGCCCGAGATGAAACTTTTTTGAGCAGGAGAAATAATTTTGTCAAGCAAGGGTTGAATTCTCAAAACTAACAGTTTAGTACATATCTTATACATAGTGTTGCATAAGCTAATGGGTCTAAAATCAACAAGGTGTAAAGGTTGAGCTTTTTTAGGAACAAGTACAATGAAGGTATTATTGAATTGTCTCAAAAGTTTTCCAGATCTGAAAAAATCATGAACTACAGCCGTGAGGTCTGCTCCAACAATCTCCCAATATTCCTAAAAGAATATAGGAGGAAAGCCATTAGGACTCAGGGCTTTAAAAGTGCCCATGGAGAATAAAATAACATGTACTTCTTCATCAGATACAGGGTTTAACATTTCCAAATTGTCTTCTTCTGTTATCAAATAGGGTATTTTATCAATGAATTGACTCATAGATCTATCAATTCTATCATTATTGTTTTCTTCTGTAAGCAGATTCTGAAAGAACACCCTGGCTTGCTCCCCTATTTTGTTATCCTTAGTAATAATGTCTCCATTATCTAGGACAAGCTTAGTTATTGAGTTGGCTTTTCTATGTTTCATAATTGAGAGATGAAAAAAAGTAGTGTTCCTATCACCCTCTTTAAGCCATTGAACACGAGATTTTTGTTTCCAGAAAACCTCTTCCCTTTCCATTAGATTCTTCCATTCTAAAGATAGACTGTTCTCTTCTTTTAAGGTGCCCTCAGAGTCATCCCCTTGATTAATTAATCGCTAAATATCCTTGAGTTTTCCCATTATATTTTTCTTCTACTGGAAAACTTGCCCAAAATTATATCTATTCCAGCCATAAACTTCTTGTTTAATGTGTTGGAGTTTCTTGACTATTCTAAACATGGGAGTACCTTGAATGGGAATATTCCACCATTGAGCCACCATTGTCTAAAACCTTTTTTTTTAATCCACATAACTTCAAAATAGAATGGAGGAGGTCCGTGATGTCCCTGATATCTTTAATTGGGGATAATCGGGTGGTGGTCAAACATGGTTCTAGGTAGAGCCTGCACCTGCATATTCTGATAATCATTCTAGTTGCTTGATATCAAAAATCTATCTAATTTAACATGAATAATATGATCTCCTCTTCTTCTATTGGTCCAAGTAAAATTTTGGTTTTGTAGCTCTATGTCCAATAATCCCCAATCATTGATGAATTCAACAAAGTCGAACATGCTGTCCGAGTAATCAATAATTCCACCCTATTTTTTGGAAGGGTATAAAGGTGTGTTAAAATATCTAGCTAACATTCATTTAGAATTCTAAGGATAATTCCTATAGCTACTTATATTTATCCATAATTTCTATCTCAAAACTCTGTTATTCAATGCATAAACATTTACCAAGGTCCAGTTCAAGGAATTCATGGAAAAATTGGTAATCAAAAAGTGCTTATTATGGGCCATAAGAGATCCTTGGATTTTAGCACTATTCCACATAGTGACAATCCCTCCTGAAGCCCCTTTAATAGGACTAACACAAAAAGCTACCTTAGGCCATATATAGTTAGAAATTTTCACAAAATTCTCCTCTTTCATCTTGACTTCTTGGAGTAATAGAATATCTAGTATATTATCTAAAATGCAGTTTTTAACCTCAAACTGCTTTGAGGGACTATTAAATCCCCTCAAATTCTATGATAATATTCTCATTTAGAGAGTTTAGATGGTTGGGACTCTAGTGTTTTCTATTTTCCACTAGAAATCTCCTTAGCAATCTCTCTTTGTCTTGTTTCCCTTAGGGTTGGCCTCCCTTGTTTGGGCTCAGTACCAACATTTGCATATTTTTTACTGTTGACCTATTTTGCCCACAGGCAAAATTTTGGTCACCTTCCTCCCCTGCTGTTTAGTGCTAGTCATTTTTGGGTTCAACAAGTTCAATATGTTTGGTTCATGGCCAGGTTCAATTGGTTCAAAGGCAAAAAGTTCATCGGTGTGCTTGGTTGAACCATTGAACCGTTGAACCATTTTTTGTTCAACAGGTTCAGTTTAAGAAGGACACACTTCAAAGGAAAAGACCCGATGACTTTTGTCAAGGATGGTGACGTTCCAAAGGCCATCAAAATTAACGAATTGAAATAGCTATTTGCCTTCAAACGAAAAAGCGTGAACCATTTAAAAGGAGCCAAAATGCAGTGATCCATTTAAGTGTTTGCCCCAAGGGGCCAAAGAGCAAGAAAGACAAAATTGAGAAAAGACAAAATGACAAAGCAAGGAGAAATGACATTGGCACAGAAGTGACAAGGTAGTCCAAGTGGCAAAGTGTAGGCGATTTATTGCCTGACAGTCTCCAAATGGCGCAAACAACAAATAGTGTAGACTACACATTTTTAAAAGGGGAAAAATTTTAGTTTGTTGGCAGAAAAGAGGTGTGATCCATGCTTCCACATTAAAGCTCTAATGCCAAAGTCAAATTTGGTGATTATATAGCATGGTTCCAGTAGGCTTATTCTAGGATGATGACAACACAACAGTGTTTCCTCTTTCAAATGGGACACGATAGGCCAACTTGTTAAAAAAAAAGTGCCAAGTTTCTTTCTCTTTTCTTCTATATATTGTAACTTCTCATTTTTGAGAAGGATCAGTTTTTCCACTTTTGTAAAGGCACAACCTTGGTAAAATTTCACCTGAATGAAATAAAATGCAATTTTTTACCTCCATTTGGATAGATGTTTTAGAGTATGCATTGAATGTTTGTCTATGTCCAGTCATCATTTCTTGATGCTCTCACAGGTTTAACACTAGCAAACTTGTCATCTACAAGGTGCCGTTTCTGCAGCTAAAAGGAGAAGAGTTGAATTTGAGAAGACCAAAATAGAAAGAGTTACTTATAGTGTGTATTTCATAGCACCTCAGTGATTTTTTATCTCTTGTGTTTTCATGAAAGCCTCCCTACCAATCTTTTAAAGCCTAGTCTTTTCTGCCAAATGTGTAGTGTATGTCTGTATTTATCTGGTTCTAAGAGTGGATCTGTGAAGGTCGACCCTTGCTTTTTTGGTGCATCACCTCTTTTAGAGTAGGCTTGTTTTTCTTGCATTCTTTCTCTCTCTTTTCATCCCCCCCTTATATATATATATATATATATATATATATATATATATATATATATATATATATATATATATATATATATATATATGTGTGTGTGTATGTATGTTAGCACTTGCTGGAAAAAACACGATGCATCAAAGGTAGCTAGCCCTTATCTAGAGACTCTCTCCTCCAGCTTCGTTGGTCCCATAGGTGAGAGGAGAGTTTCCATGTTGCGAGGAGAAGGTAGGAGCTAGGCCTCCTTGCCTCGGGTGCAATCTCTATCATCAATAGTTTTGGCATGCCCGGTGGGACCAACTGGGACAAGTTTTGTCCAAAAGAGTTGAAGAATTTTGGTGTGTTTTTCAACTGACCAACCTTTGGAGGCTTCTACATCAGACACCAATGGAAAATCTAAGTTGAATCTACTAGTTAAGTAGCTTGGTGCCATCATAAATCTACTTTCTTTATGTATAATCCATTTGCACAAAATAATGGGCCTTATATTCCTTCATATTACCATGATCAGACTTAGCCTCTTTATGGCATCCCCTCAAGCAGCTCTCCTAGTTGCCCTGCAACGATAAGGGAAATGAGTCTGGATTTTGAGAGGTAGATGATGGAGATCAATAAAGAGGGGGAGTAGTACAGATATCAATAGGAGCTGATGTATAAGGAGGAGTGTTTGTTTAGGCAAGCACAGGCTTTGCAATCCATGAAGGAGGAGGAAACAAAATGGAGAAATCCATTTGTCCAAGGCAGTCAGCCTTGTGCACCCTTTCCTAATCTAAAGAAAGCACCTTCTTTTGCACCAAATCCTTTCTATCAAATAGCGCTTGCTCACTCTAGTTCACCAAATGCATCTACTCTCAATCTCGTGCACCTACCTTTCCAATACCAGAGGGCATCAGAGCAACCCCCCATGGAGATTAATCTTCCCAATCCTTTATATTATGAATCTTCCATTGGGGGGAGTACCACCAGCTAGCATGTCCCTCCTCTGAAGTCTCATCCAATGCACCAACAACATTTTCCTTGCATTCCCCAACCTCCCCAAGTCCTTTAACGTAATGTGTAGATTCTGAGTTAGAGGAAGGAATGCTAGGAACCAGCTCTGAGCTTTGGAGAGGATCATGCTGGTGACCTCCAAGAAAGACTCTTTCAGGATAACCTAGCCAAATAAATTGAAGATTTAGAGGCTAGGATGAAGCTGCTTCTTGAAAGTGAGAAAAAACTTACAGATCTTGTAGAGGAGCCTTAAGACCTTATGGAAAACAAAGTTTCTACCTGTTCATAGGAGCAAAATTCTAATTTAGAATTCCTGACCTAGGAGGAAATAGTAGAATCATGGGGTAGGAAGGAAGAAGAGCAAGGTTTTTCTTAAAGCCTTAAAGAAGCTAAAGCTGTGCCTGCTCATGATAATGCTGGAGATCTCCAGGAGAAGCTCTTCTAAGAAGATCTAGCCAAGAGAATAGTAGAGTTGGAATCCAAAGAGAAATTACTTAGCCAATGTATGGTGGATGATTAAGACCAAACAACACATTCCATGCTTGAACACACCCCACCTACACATTTTCAAGAGAGTTATCAAGTTGTGCCTGATATTGATGAAGTGCTGATCAAGTGGAGAGGGGAGAATCATTCGATTCTAGCTCAAAGACTGCCTCCTCTTCCACATGTTTTTGCCACTTCACCCCTTCTCAAGGAAGAACCTATTCTATAGGAGGTAAGTGAGGAGTAGAAGATCCAATCTGTAATCTTTCAAGAAGCTGCCATGAGTGACAACGAAGAAGAAATCATCATTGATGCTCCTTGTGAAGGCCCCACCAACAATGGAGAAGATGCAAGTCTTGCATATATGTAGATGTTCTAGCAATTTGAAGAGGAACAAATGCATGGTGAGCTCTCTTCCCCCTTGTTCAATGAGCTTCCTTGCTTTTTAAATGATGAAGTCGACTACATTGAAGAACCTGAGTTAGAGGAAAATTAGGAGGATATTTTTGAACATCTAGAGGTCCTAATTTTTGAGGAGGGAAAGGAGAGGTCTGTCTTCTAGGAGGAATGCCTTGAAGAAGTAAGCTTTGAACAAAGAGGTGATGTTATGTGGGATGAGCAATCAGTTTGTGATTCCATTTCAAACATCACCACAGTCACCCTTCTTCAAGAAGGCCAAGAGGAAGAAGAGGATGAGTCTAACAAGATTTTCAACGAGGTAGAAGGAAACAAGTCAGACCATGATACATTGCAAAAGGAATGTGCAGATCAAAGGGCTTATGGTGATGAACCAGTAGCCACTGATTTCTTGGTAAAGAGCACCAATTTCAAGAACTAGCATTCAACTAGATTCCAAGGAAAAACATATTACATATATGTCAAAGGCATGTTCAATTTTGATCCACTCAGATTCTAGCCAATGTAGGTGACAGGCAAGAAGAGGAAGTCACCGACTCTCTTCTTCATTCATCTACTTGCCTTGCACCATAAGTCTTCTCAGTAAGAAGGAGACTTAAGAAATGTTCCCTTTGATCCAGGAGGGAGGCGAACATCCCTGGTTAGCTATATATAGTATTTTGTTTTCAGTTTCTTTTCCTACTTTCCCTAAGTGCAGTTGCACAAGTAGTGTTTTATAGCCTTGTGTGTTTCCCTTTGCATGTGGGGTAAAGCTTCATGTTTGATTCTCAAATCTTTTAGGTTGCTGTTAATTCTTTCATGGCTACACTTGACTTTGTGCCTAATGGATTTCAAGGTAATTGGTTCTAAGCATAGCAGGCATGCTTCCCCTGTGAGTCGCCAATTGTTGACCTATTTTGCCCACAGGCAAAAGTTTGGTCACCTTCCTCCCCTGCTATTTAGTGCTAGTAATTTTCGGGTTCAGCAAGTTCAATATGTTTGGTTCATGGCTAGGTTCAATTGGTTCAAAGGCGGAAAGTTCATCGGTGCGCTTGGTTGAACCATTGAACCGTTGAACCTTTTTTGGTTCAACAGGTTCAGTTCAAGAAGGCTGCACTTCAAAGGAAAAGACCTGATGACTTTTGTCAAGGATGGTGACGTTCCAAAGGCTGTCAAAATTAATGAAGTGAAATAGCCATTTGCCTTCAAATGAAAAGTGCAAACCATTTAAAAGAAGGAGCCAGAATGCAGTGATCCATTTAAGTGTTTGCCCCAAGGGGCCAAAGAGTAAGAAAGACAAAATTGAGAAAAGACAAAATGACAAAGTGACAAAGCAAGGAGAAATGGCATTGGTGTAGAAGTGACAAGGCAGTCCAAGTGGAAAAGTGTAGGTGATTTATTTCCTGACAATCCCCAAATGGCACAAATAGCAAATAGTGTAGACCGTGTATTTTTAAAAGGGGACAAATTTTAGTTTGTTGGTAGAAAAGAGGCACGATCCATGCTTCCAAATTAAAGCTCAAACGCCAAAGTCAAATTTAGTGATTATACATCATGGTTCTAGTAGGCTTCTTCTAGGATGATGACAACACAATAGTGTTTCCTCTTTCAAATGGGACACGACAGGCTAACTTGTCAAAAAAAAAGTGCCAAGTTTTTTTCTCTTTTCTTCTATATATTGTAACTTCTCATTTTTGAGAAGGATCGGTTCTTCCACTTTTGCAAAAGCATAGCCCTGGCAAAATTTCACCTGAATCAAATAAAATGCAATTTTTTACATCCATTTGGATAGATGTTTTAGAGTATGCATTGAATGTTTGTCTGTGTCCAGTCATCATTTCTTGATGCTCTCATAGGTTTAACACCAGCAAACCTATCATCTACAAGGTGCCATTTCTGCAGCTAAAAGGAGAAGAGCTAACATTTGAGAAGAATAGAATAGAAAGAGTTACTTATAGTGTGCATTTCATAACACCTCAGTGATTTTCTATCTCCTGTGTTTTCATGAAAGCCTCCCTGTCGGTCTTTTGCAGCCTAGTCTTTTTTGCCAAATGTGTAGTGTATGTCTATATTTGTCTGGTTTTGAGAGTGGATGTGTGAAGGTTGACCTTTTTTTTTGGTGCATCACATCTTGTAGAGTAGGCTTGTTTTTCTTGCATTCTCTCTCTCTTTTCATCCCCCCCTTATATATATATATATATATATATATATGTATGTATGTATGTTAGCACTTGCTGGAAAAAACACGATGCATCAAAGGGAGCTAGCCCTTATCTAGAGACTCTCTCCTCCAGCTTCGTCGGTCCCATAGGTGAGAGGAGAGTTTTCATGTTACAAGGAGAAGGCAGGAGCTAGGCCTCCTTACCTTGAGTGCAATCTCCAGTGTCAACATTTACCTTTCAAGATCTTTTTCTTTAGGGTAACCCATTTTTCCTTTTCATTGTTGCCATCTTGTCCTACTACCCCTATTGCCAAGTAGTTTCCTACCTAGCCTCCATCTTCCAGATCATAGAAAAAGTTTGTATTTGACTGTGGATCTGGTACTCATTGAGTGTGACTTTTAGGTGTTTCTTCTTCCTATCCAATCCTTGAAATTGTGTCATCTTCATTGACTTCATTTAGCAAAAGATCCCCTCCTACCCCTTCCTTAAACATATTAGTCTATTTTTCTAAAGTGTAGACTGTGTTAAATGTGGCCTTGTGACTATCATCAGATACTATATTCTCCTTTGGGACCTCTTTTCCCTCACTACTGATGATATCCTCCTTTCTCTTCTCCTCCTCTCCTTATTTTTTAGCCTTTTGACTATCATCTAATCCTATATTTTCCTTTGGGACAACTTCACCTTCACTGCTAGGGGTAGCCTCCTTTCCTTTCCCCTCCTCTCCTTTTCCTGTATTGTCAAGAATTTCCACATTATTCTCTATTTCTTGCTTGCTATTCACTTGCTCCTCCTCTACATTCTGGGAATCCTCTTTCATCCTCCTTTGCTTCACTTTGCATTGTGTCATTAGATGTCCCTTCCTCTTACATATTTGACAAAAAGTGGTAGCATTCTCATAAGTAATTAGCTGAGTCCAGGTTCCATATTTAGAGCTTAGATCAATGGATGTAGGGAAAGTCTTATTTATTTCAACATTAACACAGAGTCTAACATACACACATATGGACTTAGTTCTGGTTATATGATCTGAGGTGACATATTGACCAATAGAATTGCCAATGGCTATGAAGATTTTTTCATCCCAAAATTCAAAAGGGAATCTTGGTAATCTTACCCAAGTAGGTGCTATCTTATTGAGGTCTAAGTTAGGATCAAATCTTGGTTTCCATGGGCATAAGGCTAGAGAATGTGGTCCAAATATCCAGGGACCTCTAGCAAGGGTAGCGATCATGTCCTCCCTATTCATAAATATAAAAAGGAATAGACCTCTAGCCATGGCTATGATTGAAACACTACCTTTTACTTTCCACCTAGACATAATCCATCTTCTAAGAATTTTGGTATTAAGACGGAAAGAAAAAAACTTACCAACCAGCGTAAGGTCCATGGATGCCACTATTTCCTCCACCAGATCGTCTGGGATACTCAATGCCTTACCCTCTGAGAGAATAAGGAGGCTTGACATGCCTTTTGATTGACATGTCTTTTCACCTATGACTACCTTCTTCCATCCATTGTATGGACTATCCCCTATTAGATTCTTGGATAGATCCCCAGAGGTACTGTTACCTGCAGTGACCTCCATTGGATCTGTGGTCCTGCCTGTCGCACTTAGGGGGCCTAACCAAGTGAGAAAAAACCAGTTTCAAATATTGTCCACACACTTCACTCCTCTGCTCCAATTTGTTAAGAGAAAATGATGTTATGGTTGTTGTGCCTTATTTGTTCATGTTTTTTGTTGCATGCATCCATGTTATAAACACTAGTGATTGGGGGTAATGTGCATGGCACATTTGACTTCTTTACTTCCAAGTTTAGTATATTACCCATGCATTCTTAGTAGTTACATACCTTACTCTATCTATAGGTGGTTGGCATCATTTTGAAGTGGATTTCATACAAGTCTAACTTCCACATTCTTGAGTGGCTTCCACATAATCCTAATTTCTAGTTTCACAGTGGCTTTCATACAAGCCTAATCTCCTCCTTCCAGAGTTGGCCAATATTTCTTAGTTTTAAATACAAATTTAGATATGCATGCCACATTGTTAGATTACAAAGAATTCATGGGCCTCAAGAGCCATCTCATATGATACACATTCATACTAGTATCCATTTATAGCTTCACTTCATGGGGTAATGATGGAGACAAAGGACTAGGTAGCCCTTGTATTATTGAGCCACCTACTCAGAGGGATTGTACCCATAATTTAAACATCAATTAACATATACATGATCATGTAGCTTTACTCAGTGGGAGATGATGGAGTCAAAGGGATAAATTTTACATTCTTGAGCCACTCTAGGGGAATTGAGCGCTCTACTCCATTCATGATATTAGTATTGATACAACACATACCCAACATTACTCAACATCATCTAGCACCACTCAACATCATAATAGGTTTTGTATTAGTTCACGTATCCAGTGAGGTGTATTCATTCCTTTTTTTCCCTCTCTCTTTTACCCATCTTTGTATGTTCTTATGTTAAATACAGTGTAACTAGTAAGAATTGATCTACTTTGTTTTTTATCTTAAAGATTTACACTTCATAATGTGCTCTCTCTATGCACACCCACCATCACACAACTTCATGGGCTTCATCCTTATAGGTAAGTTTAGGTACGCTTTTTACTTTTCCTTTATCTTAGTATTTTGCTTTGCTACAACACTAGAATAAAGGGGGAAAATGTAGCCATATAAAATGTCAAAATTGGTAGCTTGAGTGTGGCTTTTGACACCCAAAGCATAGGTCCCTTTTTCATGCTCTCATTAACCTTATAGACACCTTTTTGATTATTCCTAGTCATCTATAGACTTCTACGACCTGATTTTATCTCAACCAGGCTACTTTTCCCATGATAATTCCTTCCCCTTGAGTCCCTTACCTATAGGAGAATAAAACCCAACTTACACTATAGCATTGGACCCTAGGGTGTCCTATTTTTAATGCTCTTGTCTAATCACATTTTGAGCCTAGGTGACCATTTTCTCTTGATTTCACTTCATTATGTTAGCCTAACATTAATGCATCTAACCCATGACCAATATATCTCTATAAAAACCCATTCAAATTTCATTTATAAGGATATGGAAAATATTACAAAAGTAAGAAACAATACAAGCAAGACCACTAAGGAAAATTTCCCTATTCTCTACATACAACCATCCAATATAGCCACCAACATATTCAAACCCTCACACCAGTACCTAGCCACCTCAAGAACACCCAATTTATTATTTTTGCATTCACATAACACTATTGCACAAAGCACATCAAGTGGGAGAAATACACATGGATTTATCCCTCTTCAAAGTATTAGTATGTAGGTAGTGTGTCCACATAAGGGGTGTGGATACATGTTCATTGCATCTTACACACACTAACTCCACCTCTTTATCAAATTTCATTTAACCACTATGAAGGTCTAGGTTTTGAAGATTAAATCTACCCTATAAAAAGCATCGTCAACTTTCAAGATCTAAAATTTTATAGACAAGATCACATAGGTGTAATGGACAAAACATAGAAAACTTAGATATCTGTGACCAATTTGGAAAATAGTAAAAAGACTTGGACTATAGTAATAGACATTGAAGTGTCCTATTAATATTCTCCTATCCTTTTACTAAATGAAAGCTAGATCCTGGTTCATGACACTATCCCAGTCTTATACAACCAGTGGTAGCCTCTATCTCAATCGTATTATCATAATTTTAAGATAAGTTATATTTCTCCTCTTTCATTACTATGTTTAGAAAGATACAAAGGTATAATAGATTATACAAATTATTACTCTATTTATCATAATATTATTTACTGATTTAGTCAACTCATAACTTTAACTAAATTAGGAATAAAATAGGAGGTCTTTGACAAAGAACTCAAGTGGTCTTATGATCTGAAAGTGCTTTAATGAAGATGGTGAAGAGGATAGTTGATGAATTATCATGAAATTATCTAGAATATTAGGTATATGGAAAGTATTAAACAAACTATAAGTTTTGAAGTTGTGTTGAAGATACATAAAAGCCTAATTTAAGCCTTTTGAGAATGTTATAAGGTATTCTTCATGGTACTTATTGATAATTCTCATTATAAAACCTTGTATATTTCTAAAAAAGATATGTTTTGGGTCATTAAATGATAAATTTGGAGTCAAATTCCATAAATTATCCATATTATCTCTGAAAACCTTCATATTCATGACTTAAATTTAGTCACATGATGTCATACTTTGAAAATATCTCCTTCACAAGTCTAAGCATAGTTTTGCTCCCCAAAAGGCTCTCACATGCCGGATTTGCCCTTATTTTGGTTTCAAAAGACTTAATTTTTTTTTAATATGTCAAATGATTCTCAATATTCATTAAGTTTCCCTAAATTTGTAGTTCAAATCCTTAAGTTTGGAGAAAATGCAAGAAAAGCACAATTTTCATGAGTTTCATGCAGAAAATACAAATTTTTATGGACTTTTTCATAGAGACGAGGTCAATATATTGAAGATGAAGTCATTAAATCTATTACAAAATAGATTCATGGTAATAAGTTTACATACATTGTCAAAACTTATTCACATACATCACCTAGCTTCTTTGCACATCAAGAGAGCCCTTAAGGTTTGAAGATGGTACGACCATGAGATAGAATTTCAAGATATGGAATTTTGGGTAGAGAAAGGGGTAAGAGAGATATTAAATATATGGAAGTTTTTTCTCAATTTATCTCACCCGAATTCATCAACTATACTAGATTAGTTAAGGCACTCATCATATCTTCTTCATTCAAGCAAACAACTAATTTTCTAAGATTTCTCCTCATCTGGGAATCATGGCAAAGATGTCAAAGTATTTTGAGATTATCAAGAGTATGAGCCACCTAATAATGAAAAATTTTAATCTTATTAATCTCATAAGGCATAGACAACTAAATCTATAGTTTATAAGCAATAAAGAGAGATTGTACAATTCATAAGAGAGAAAGACTATCAAGATTTATTGAAATATTATTTGTAAGGGTTTCATTCATCTCATATGTCATTAATTAAAGTGAACCAAAGATTAATCAAGGTAAATCCCCATTAAACAACATCAATCATCTTCAAAACTCCTCTTAGTTATAGTTTAGCAAAGGTTAAGGGAAGTTAGCATTCTTTAAGGTATTTGATGATTCTTAGGTTTCTATTTCTAATAGTGTATGCTTGTCTAATACCTCCAAAATGGTATATTTTGTTAAGGCATATGCCTATGATCCCATAATAACCTTAAATTTTTGTCTTGATAGTGGATTCATGATATTTTCACCTCTCTCATGTGTCATCTCATTTCACTAACTTTCACACTACTTTTCATCATTGTTGTAGGCTCATCACTCCATCTCCATGTTAATTTCCATCATATCACCTTCATTCCACTTCCATACCATGTATCCATTATGAAGGAAGTTTAAAGGTTGTTTATAAACCATCATGGTCATAAATCTATGTTGTAGACCCTAAAACCCTACTAAATAGAGGTTAAAGATCATCTACAACTAAAGGAAAAAAATCAATAGTATCTTATTGAGGTCAATTTCAAGGAAAGTCTTTGGGTTGAGGTATTTATTAAGTAAGGTTTGCACTCTTATTCACTTTTAAAAACATCATAATCATGATGGTGACCTCCTCAAAATGTCCAAAAATCAAAACTTATATATAGTCCATACAATAGTAATAAAAATCTCCACCTATAGCCATGCTAAGAAAGGCGACACCAAGGCTGCAAACTTGGATCAAGTCGAGACTATGAGGAGAGAGTTGAGCTAAATAGGATTTCAAGGAAAAGTGAGAGCATTGGAGTGACCTTTAATGTCAATTGGTATCAAATTCAAGACCTAAAACTCTACCATAGTCTATTTAAGGGCATGAGTTTCATACACAATCAATATAGTAAAGAAAGTTCTATGATTCGAAAGGTAAAGCAATGTGTTAGAGAACATGATGTGATAAATTGATGCTCATGAAAATTATCTCAAAAGCAAGCCTTGAAGTTGATCAAACTCAAATTATGACCTATCTTCATGTGGATCACCACCTAAAACAAGGTTTGAAGGGTTTTAAGGTATGTCAATACTATATCAAACCAAGACTATGAATGTGTTGTTATGCCTTTAGGTTCATGTAATTTTCTGCCCATGTTTGAGAGTGTTAAATGGTGATGGAATGGATATCAATCACTTATAACTCCCAAATCAACACCTACAATAGTGTTGGTAGTGGCACTTATATTAAGAGTCTATGAGGAGAGATGGTGTAGTGATAGGATGCATAGGTTCAAGAAGTGACTAGTGGAAGCTATGTATCACTGCAATAAGGATTTTATAACCTAGTCAAAACCTTATAAACATTATTATACCCAAATATAATAGTTATCAAACACAATCAACTCCACTGACAATTTTAGGGAAATTTGTCATTTTGAGTCCTCTATGGGTGGAATTGGCCTCTCAATTTTAGTAAAAATGATCATTAGGACTATATCAAACTTTTTATGCAATATTTTAGGTCACACTAATAGTGGAAGTAAGCATTGTTTTTTCAAATAACTAATACAGTCTATTGACAATCATAATTGAGACCATGAGGCTTATTTGAGGTTTTATAGGTATGAAATATTGTTTGGAATTCATGAAGAGGTTTTGAGAAATGGAAAGGATGATTATAGTTTCCTTATATGATTTTTAGGGTTGAAAATAATCAATTTTAAATTAAAAAGTCTTGAGGGTTATCTATGGGAGAAAGATCCAGAACAGGCATGTGTGCACAGTCTTAAATTTTTTTTCTTATTTCAAGGTTAATTTGAAGTATAATATAATTAGTATGGATGTATAAATTTATTTTAATATCTAATGATAAATAATAGCTCAGGTTAAGAAATAAAATTCACCAAACTTAGTCACCTAGGAGTTAAGAAGTTATGATTGCTTGCAAACCCTAGGGTAGAGAGATGAAGAGAGTAAAGGGATTTGAGAGGATGGAGACTCAGATTGAGGAAGGTTAACATTAATAGAACAAATATAAAGGGTAAAATTCAATCAAACATGTCCTTGAAGGAGGAATAAGCTTATATACCTCTATTGTCTTCATACATATATAGGCAAGCAGACTAAACATATAGTCAACCACTTGAAGAGAAGAGCAGAATTGAAGTTTGACCATTTGAAGATGAGAAAAAATATTGAGATAAGGTATAAAGGATGGTTTTAATAATTATTTTTTATTCTAGATTCATCTACAAGTCACTCAGACCTCTAATACCTAGATTAAACCTAAAAGCCTATTTTAGGCCTAGATGGCCTATAACACCAAAAGAAACTTGAAGACCCTATCAAGAAAAGATGACATCATGAGAAGGTATGATGAGCTGATATAGGTATTATAAAGGTGTTTTAAATAATATATAAACAAAATAAAAGTCAATTTGGTTCTTGGGAGAAAACTTGAACCACACAGTCTACACAATCAATTCGAGCTGTTTATTCAAGAACTCATATATTTCACCTCAAGGAGACTTTGAAAAAATTATATTAGAATGATTTGAGGAAAAAAATGTACTTGAAATAAATGAATGATTTTTGTTGATTAAGGATATAAGGTTTATAAACTAGCACTAAGAGAATAAGTAGGTCTAGAATGCATGCAAAACCCTACAAGTCAACTTCTCTACATACTTATCTTTGCACACCTTTTCCATGGGAACCAAGATTATAAATAAAGTTGAAGGTGTCTATATAATTAATATCCATTGAAATAATTTCTATTTTGGAGGTCCGTACGTTATGAACTATTGTTAAGAAGGTTCACCTCCTAAACCCTCCCTAAACACTCCTAAAGAGTAATTTTGAGAAAAGTGAAGTTTTTTGCACTAAAAACACCTAAATCAACCTACTTGAATCATTAAGTAAAATTATAAAGGGTTTTAACTATGGTATCATGTTGTATAAAACTATATGGACCTATCAAAAAATAGATTATTTGAGGAAAAGGTGCTAATACAGAGGTGCAAGGAAGTTTAAGGAAATAAAAATCAATGGAGAGTGAATATTGACATTTGTTTCACCTTATAAATCCATTATATGATCAAAACCATGCTTGGAAGTTCCCTTATGAGTTATTTCAAAACAACTAGTTTATAGGATTAAAGGATAGGGTGACCTAATCACCTAGTTTGACCAAGTTTCAAGTGTTTATTGCTCAAGAATACTTATTTCATGGTAGGAAGCATTGTTAAAGGCCTAAAAATAATTATTACATAGGTTTCTTAAGTTTCATGTAGGATTTTATAGGTATCAAATGAAAGTAATTAGTATACTAGGCCTAATTGGCCTAGTAGACCTATTTGGTCAATCAAGTAAAGTGAAAAATGGTGTTAAAATATATTGATGAGAATTGATGTAGAGTAACCACACCAAATAACTAATAATCACATGAGATAGCTATAATTTAGGTGAAAATACATGCATGATTGGTCTTAAGTGGCAATCAATGCATATGAGGGATAATGAATGAGTTAACTGATATTAAGTGATAATCACCCTAAATAATTTGTCCTTTATTAAAAATCAATGCATATTACATAAATATTAATTAAATAAGGAGTTTATATTCACTTAAGTACTATACCAAAATAAGGATAAGTATTCATATACCTATGATGGCTCACCACCTTGTTTTCAACACCAAAAAACTCATGTAAGGGCATCAATCAAGGAGAGATCTTATGGAGGATTGTTTGTAACTAGTTATAACTAAGTTGTACTTGATTTAATGATTGGATAACCTCTTATTCTCTCCTAACCCATTATCTTATATTCTTATCTTCTCATATTCTATATATTCAAGCTTTTAAACCTTATTTTAGGATCCATCTCTTGGGCATGATGAAACTCTATCAATATTGTGCTTTGTAACATCTTCAATCAATAAAAAAACTATTAAAACTATTCTATTACTTCATTATAGTGTGTTTATGATTGTTTAGATGTGTATAAGTGGTATAAATCCTCCCTTAACATGTCTTTGTCACACCTATATGCTAATTCATTATTTTATGCAGGTTGTATGATGTGTCAAAAGTTAATGATCATACTTGAAGTGTTATTTGGTTGAAAGTGTTTTAGGAGAAATGTCTCATCCTTCACCTCCAAATAATGGTCATCCATCAGACCTTCCTATGAAATATTATTTCTTAGGATCTTTGGAGATAATGTTTTAGTCTATTTCTAGTTCATTAGTGTTGTTACGAGTATAAATTTGAGTGGATAAATGATTACTTTAGGTACATCACCATCACTAGTATAGGATTTTCCCTTTCAGTTATACTTATAACTATTTTCACCCCCAAAAGCAAAGTAGTTTTAGGAAAATAATTCAAGTTGAAATATTAGAGGAGTTAGCTTCATAATCTAGAGATTTGGTATAAGTACAGGTATCCCATAGTCTATAGAGCAATCCAATGTTAGTCTAGGTTTGAAGGAGATCTGAGTAATTTAATTTAGTTTGGTACAACTTGGGTTGTTAATACTACCCTAAATAGTGGAGGCATTTACAGGGGTTTATCATAGAGATTAGGCTCCTACTTTGCTATTCATTAATCATTTTTAGCACACAAGCTCAATTTAAGAAATCATACATAGGTCAGACACAAGAAAAAAAGGGACTCACAATATAGTTCAAATCACCTAAATTTTAGACTAGATAGACATTAGCACCTAGATTAGGACACTAGTTACACATGGCACTAATATCCACTACAAGGCACTACTATCCAATAGCCCCAACTTTAGGGCAATCCATAATAGCCAAAATATTACACCAAGTATACTATAAATTTTCATAGGTACAATCATAGTTTTGATAGTTATGTTTATATTTTACTCATATACACTCATTTTAGCTCAGATTCATACCAACTACTTAGATTTGGGGTCATAATGCATGACATGATCTCTCACACATTTAGTTTAGATACACATATATAATTGTTACATACTCAATTCAAAATTAGAATAATCAGATATCAAATTAGGGGGCATGTGTGTAACATATAGTTTCCATATACTCAATTACACATAGATTGATAAAATGGGATGGCAAACTCTATGTCATTCTCTACATTGTTTACACTTGATATCATATTTTAGGTTATCACAAGTTTCATGCCTTATTCCATCTATATTTTATATCATTACCAAGTGCCCTAGAGCCACCTAATATACCTGAGTAGTCATGAATCTAACATACATAGTTAGATATACCCAATTAGATACTTTTATCACTTTACACAGTTTAATTTTAGATTCATCTACTTCACATGGGTGGGAAATGATGGAGTAATAACATACTTGAGTTCTTTATCCACCCAGATGAGAGGGTTAGACACACGTAAAATCTTATCTAATCTATTTAAAGGTCATGATCCATAGAGTAGGGGTGGGAAATGATGGATTCAAAACTAGATTGAGTTATTGATCTACCCACATATGAGAATTAAGCAAGCTATCAGCTCAATCCAATTTATTCAATTATTTGATCAATATGTACAATTGCACACATAGGTTATCACTTGGTTCATGTATTGGTTCACATACTGAATGAGGTGTATTATTTCCTTTCATCTTTCTTATCTATTTACTCGACTTTACTCATTTACTTTATTTAGCATAGTCTTTTGCTTTTGATAATCTCTTAAGGATTGATTTTTTGCATGTTTCATTACAAATCATTGATTTAGATCATGTTTCACATACACATACCTAAATAATCATACTCAGACTGATCTAAATGAGCTTCACTTCCTAGGTAAGTCTAGGTATGTTTCTTTTTACTTTTTACTAGTCATTTCACTTTGCTACATTTCTAGCATAATGGGGAGCAAATTTAATCACTTAAAAGTGGTATTTTGGATGTTAAGAGTGTTTCTTGATATGACCTTTTTATAGCGTAGGCCTAAATCCTTTATCACACTTTTATAATCATTATTTAGGCCACATACATCTTTTACCAATTTAAACATAGTCCCCAGATAAATTTCCTATATACCAACCTAGTGTGCCTAACAGTCTGCTAGCTAGACACTAGTGCAACATTAAGGACACTAGATCTACATGGTGCTAATGTCCCCAACTTGGTGCTAATGTAACTCAACATAAATATCTTTAATGGATATATTTTCAAATATATACCCCTTCTAAGGTCAACCAAAGTACATTTTTTATCTTCACAAGCTATAGATCTTTATGAATACAAGACTATGGAACATAGATGCAAAAGCCTATCTAAATGAGAAATAAGTTATGTAAAATTAAGGTATTTGATCTCTATTCTACCCTACTTATGTATACTACCATCTACATCAAACCTAATTATATATTTCAAAGATTATCAATCTCAAGCACACTCAAAGAAATCAATACCACTCTCATTCTAACATTCAATTACACTTGTACTAAGCACTAGGTGGGAGAAAAACATCAGGCTTCATCCCTCCTTAGAGTATTGGTAAGTAGGTAATTATCTTCATAGAGAGGTGTTGAGGATGTCCAACCTATCATACTAATAAACACACATTTTTAGCTCCGATCATACTTGCAAGGAGGATTAGGGTTTTTTCACTAAATTATATTTTCTAAGAATAATGCAGAGTTCTAGATTTTGTGCACATAGGAACAAAACCTAGAAACATAGGTGCAGGTGCTCTCAAAAAATAGGAATAGTCATGTAAAGAGGATGCTAGAACCATTTTGAGGACACTAGAGCAACATGACACTAAAATATAAGTGGGGCAATATTGTACAATGATGAATAAGATCTTGGGACCTTGTTGATAATACTTAGACCTATACAAAACCTAGTTTTTAGAACCTAGATCTTCCATGTCAGTCAGTTTCTAGATAAGTCTTTATTTATGAATATTTATTACTATTTGTAGTAAGTCAAAAGAAGTCAAAATCAATAAAATATCAAAGGCTAATTATTTTATATTATTTAAATGATTTAGACATCTCATACCTTTAATGTAACCCAGGAATTACATTTGTAAAACCCTATCAGGTTAAATCTATTTTTCATCTTTTTATTTTTTATAATTTTTCATTTTAAATATTTTCTTGATTTGAATTGTAATTTTGTATCCATATTTTTTCTTTGTGTTCCTTTTACACTTGTGTTTTATGATATGTAATATAAGTGGGTTTCTTAATTTATTTATCTATTGTAAGATCACCACTATCAATTATACTTTGTATTTTGTTTGAACAATCCAAACAACTATATGTATGATGTCCATGCATTTTATGATATGGATAATAATATTTTGATCTTATTATAAAATTTATAGAGGGTAATTAAATAAATTTATTTTGAAGCATTTATTTTAAAATATTACTTGGACTCTTATTATCCTTTTGTGTACTTTTTGAAGCATTGATTTTAGATGGATGTTGTTTGTGAGGCATGTGATAACTAGATGAAGTTACATGAATAATATTAACATATTTTGGATTATTTATATATTTTATATTATTTTCAAGTGATATTATCTTTGAAATAAAATGTTTATTTTGATTTTTTAACTCTTTTATTGACTTTATCATAGTGATTATTGGTTTTGAAGGGATTCACAAGTTCAAATCCTAAGTATATTTTATTTAATATGATTAGAAACACCATGAAGAGGATGTAGAGGGATAGGATTTTATTTTATATTGGAGATTCATTGATTATAAATGAGTTACTTTATTCTTATTGATTTATAACATTGAAATAATTATTACTAGTAAGAGATGCATTTTTATCATGTGATAACTCTATGCTATGTTTATGACATTGTGGAACAAGGTGACATCATGTGAATACAAAAATAAGGATGTAATAAGAGTAACATCATAAGTTTTTGGAATAGTAATGCCATTTTTTTCAATTCTAGCTTGTGATTTTATAATGGAGGAGGTAAGAATCTTATCCTCATTGGTTTATAAGGGGGAACAGTGATGATATGTAGGCTCAATATCCACTATTTTTAAAGGAGAATAGATAACATCATTATTATGAACAATCACATTAGAGATTGATTCTAGATTTTAAATCCTTTATTAAGAAATCCTTTTTGAAAATACTTTGATCTTGATTTGATATATTTACCTCTAAATATTTCTCTATTTTAGACTTGAACTACTCTTTTTGATCTAGATTATTAGTCAAAGAAAGAGATGATTTTGAAAAAGATTCTAGAGGTGATTTTATTTTTATGGAATCATGTTCCCAAGATGAATCAAAACCATATGTTTTATTTATTGTTACATTATCAAAATCAAAATCATCAAAATCATCCATATATGCATCTTCCATAAGTTTTTTCTTGTTATGATTTTTCCATTCATTATCATAAGTAAAAGGCATAACATGAATAGAGAACAAAGAAAATTGACTAGCCTTGATATATGAAATGCATCAAATATAAAAAATTAAACTAATATAATTATTATTACTATAAATTAATCTATCATGTTTAAAGGAGATAATGGTTATGAATTTAACAAAATAAAAAATAAAGGTATAATGGGTGATCGAGGAGAGGGTTTAAATGATTGTGTGGACTCTAAAATATACTTGCTCATTCATTGATTAGTATCATCCCAATGTTTTAGAGCACTAAATATAAAATTAAAACCATATTTTTAGGGTATGGTTAGAGTAAATTCCCTAATAAATGATATTCAAACTTATCCTATTATTATTATTATTATTATTATTATTATTATTATTATTATTATTATTATTATTATTATTATAATAAAGTATTAGAATTGAAATTAGAATAAATTGTGATCTTTTTCTCAATGTGTAGTAATTTGAAATCAAATTTCTAGGGGATTTCAATTAAATGACTTAATGTGATTTTATAGGGGAATCTTTAGAATATTTTTGCTAATTGACTTTACTTTATGTGTAGGAGAGTCATTGTGAAACATCTCGATTTGAAAAAATGATTGTTGGAGTGTGGGAGATAAGGTCACACTAGGGAATAAGGCCTTAGTGCATCCATATCTAACCTAGTGGGGTCCTATCCCAAAAAGATAGAGACTACTTGAAAAGACTTAACAAGTTCCGATAAGTAGTTTCGGGATGATTTTAATTAAAATAGGAATGTTTGTATGAAAGTTTTAGTGTTCACAGGTTAGTGAAGTCTCTCTTATGTATTTTTAGTTATCGAGATGGAAAATAATCCAAAAAAGATAACAATTTCAAGAAAAAACATTGTCAAACACTTAATGATTAATTTTGTGTTTACATGATCATTTTGTGTTTATTGTACCAATTAGATTCTGTGGACCATCAAGCTGATTTATGACACTCTAAAATTGGCTCAAATGCATCACATATCATGGTAGTACCCTTTATAGGAAACACTACTATGGAATTCCATCCTTTAAGGTGATGGCTACCTCTACTATATCCCCATCCACATCACACTTGAAGGTATCCATGATCCTTTCCTAGTGCCATAGAAACATTTCTACTAGCTATGTGCTTAGAGGAACTCATCACATATCCATGATGCCTTCAAATTTTGGGTTGATCAAACATTGCCTATCTACATCTATAATACTCTATAATAAATCTAGTAACAAAAAAAATGCCAATGCAAAGTACCAAACAATAGTGTCTAGTCATATTTTGATAAAAAATCTAAAACCAAATAGAAAACTAACTAAAAATATCAAAAATCATAAAGGTCCTTATTTTATACTATATTGGCCATTTTAGTTTTAATGAATTACATACCCCATTTTTTATTTCTACTACATTGGCTATGAAATTCTTATCCTACTACATCAACCATACTCATATGATATTAACTATATATTTCTTACATTATGACACTATCCATATATATACAATATCATCCATGTTATTATTATTATTATTATTATTTTATTATTTAGGCCTATATTATACAATCAATATAATTCACCTTCTACTATAGTAGCAATATTTACACTATATCAACTATTTTTATCACCTTTTATACTATATCGACCACCATATATAGTGCCATCCACCACATAAAATATTTAGAACACAACTACATTAGCAATCCCACATGATATCATCCAGGTTTATGATTTTTTATTACTTAATTACATTGGACTAGCTAATACAATTAACATGTGGTGGTGATTTCTTCCCTTAGTCCTAATAAATACATACTTTCATAAGTTTGAAACTTTGTTTCCTACCCATCACCTATCAAAATTTTATTTACATTTTTATGCTTGTTGGGGTAAATTCTACTACATAGATTTTCCCTGACATGTAAATTTATTAAAATATACTAAATTTATCCTAACTACCCAAACTAAACATTAAATGCATCACCTACCTCCATGGATAGTAAATAACCTCCCTGATAACCTCCTATGCATCTGCCTTGTAATCTTATAGCCATCATCTCTCATTGAGATAGAAATGGTCATCTAGAGCTTTAGGTTTCTAAAAATAGAAAATTACTAAATGATTTACCTTTTGGCCTATTATACCTCCCAATTAAAATTTAAAAATTTCTTACTTTTACATCAATTTTTTTGTATTTTAATCACATTTTTATATTTTTAGCTCATTGTATGCACCTAAATCTACTCTCCCTAACTATTTTACTAACCTTGCTATTTATATTAATCAATCCCATATCCATAGTATTAAATAATTAAATCCCATCCCCCTTCATTATTATTCATCATGCTAACCTTACCCCTTCCCACTTATTCATTAATTCATCTAAATCACATTTATATACTAACTAATCCCACTTGTCTAATATTTGGGAATTTTAAATTCCCATGACCCACCCACCTACCTACTCCTAAGATTTACTAAAATACTATCCCTTAATCTTCACCCAATCCCCTTATAATACTCAATTAGTCATAACATGAAACTAGAGGCTTATAATCTCTATAAGCTTTCCTTATCCTCCACATTTTCTAGAAATATCCATTTCTAGAGAATTCTAAGGAATTTTAAATTCCTTAGAATTCCCATTTTTTTATAGAGCCTTCTTCTATAGAAACTTCCAATGAATTTTTAATTCATTATAAAATCCTCCTTCCATTTCCTATTTAAACACACCATCTCCCTCCATTCCAACTAACTAGAAGATAACTAAAGAATATGTGCCCAATCTATCAACATAGTCTTTGATCAAGTCTTCAAGCCAATGTCATGTTACAAATCTGAGTCTATCCATAGAAAATGAACATAAAAGTCAAGAATAATTGATAACTATGTTTGAAGATCTTAGAGATAAGCTAAGAGAATCAAAATCAAGGTAAGAATTTTCTTATAATTGTGATTTGCTTCCATATTTCCTTCTTGTGATGTTATTGTACTTTTGGGTTTAACTTACTATTCTTAGTAATTTTGACCAATAACTCAAAAATACAAGCATTCATTGGTGATAAAGGTGGGACTACACATTCAATTGAACTATTTTTCTAGTTAAAAGTGTTTTGATAGCTTGCAAGACTGATGGGTGATATTTGCATCTATGGTTTTGACATTAAAAGAGTGATTTTGCATTAATTTGTACCCTCTTACCACTAACAATTACTTATTTTGGTAGGTTCTCAGCCTCTTGCAATATCATCATTCAAAAATGTGATTTTTCCATAAATTTGTGGTTTTGATGTTTAAGTTGTGATTTTGTAGAAAATAGTTCTTAAGGTAAACAATCACTCTTGCATAGATCTTTAGCCTTCTATGTGTTTATATTAACCTATTTGTTTTGAAGGAAAAAGTCAAAAGGGGATAAATTTTAATCTTAGTAGTCAATTTTTATTAAGTAACATTGCTTGTTTATAGTCGTGATATTGACATAAAGTCACAATATTGCCTTTTGTAAATAGAAATTTTGACTTTTTGATTAAAAATACTAGTTTAGTTTGCTAACCATGACTACCTAACACTTGTCTATCTCTATGTCACTATTATATGTTCATAGGAGGAAAGAGGATCTCCTTGGAGGGATATAAATTATCCATATATACCTCTTTTTCCACTTGGTTCAAAATTACAACTTATGAATAATGATTTTGTTTAACATATTCATTAAAAATAGGTGGTTTTGACTAAAATACATTATTTTATAAATAATAGATTTTAATATCTTTTATATTTTGATAAAAATATAAAAACATTTTAAACTTAATATATTTTTACCTTGTGAACTTTCTGTAAATAAATTTAGAACTTACATTTTTGCTATAAATAATCAATTTTAAAAGGTCAAATCTTATATACTCTGTTTGTATATATTAATAATTTATAAATATTTTTTTCATACTTCCAATCACATTTATAATATTTCATTATTCTAAGTACTGTATTTTAAAGGTTTTTATTTACCTATAAAACTATAGATTACGATTCATGATTTTGTAGTTAGAATTGTGACATTGGCTAACCATTAGCAATTTTACATACCTGTACAGTCATGGTCAAGGTTAATAGATGGTATAAAAAATTAAATAACACATGTTTGTAGTATTACTTAGGACTTTTAGTTTTATCCTCTCTAGAAATGGTTTTGCACTAAACTAACAATGTATCTGTGGGTTTGCATTCTACAGTTGCAACTTTGCATTCATTTTTGCCTTTCAAGTTGTCCTTTTTTGAGTGCATTTTTAGAATAATTTTTAGTAAATTTTGAGTCATTCCAAGGGTTTTTAAAGTCTCAAGTTACATTTGGATTTAGGGGCACTTCCCCTTGAAACCATAAGGGGAACTACCCCTTAACCCCATAAGGGGTGATTCCCCTTGACCCCACTAGGGGATGTTGTCCTTAGACCCTTGTGTCATGACCCCTCATCCAAATAATTTATATATCCAAATCATGATTTTTTTTTATGGTTTTTATTATGTCTTATTTGACTAAGATTTTATTTCTTATAGGGGTGAATCTACTAGCAAATTTGACTTGTTAACATCTTCTCTTGCAGGTCATATATTTTGTCTAATGTCTTATATTTTAAGTTGCCCTACCAAGATTGCTAATTAAAATTAATAATAACTTGTCTTGGAGGTCACTTGTCAAATATATTTTGGAATTTTTAATAACCATCTTATATATATTTTATATATATCACATCTAAATTACTTGGTTAATAAATATTTTAATCTATTTATGTGTCACTCGAGGGTTATAGTGGCATATAATCTCCTCCTTGTATCCTTTTGATGATTCTTGGAAGATTAAAAACCACTAATAAACCCTCCCATTTTTATTTTTTAGGGGAAATGTGACATGGAATTGAAACCCATGCACTTACCATAATATTAGGAGGATAATTACTATGGATTTCACCACCATTCACTAATCCACACTCTATGTTCTAGTAGATTATAAATATCAAGGATAATTGTCATTAAGCTAAAAATTTTACCCCATACAGGTCTTCTATGAAGAGAAAGAGTTCATTCTCTAGATTAGGTATTAAACAACACCCTAAGTGAACTTGGGCCCCATTATACCTATCGTATATCAAGGATGTACCTAAACATCCCAATCAACCTAGCATTGGACCATCCACCATAACAAACAACTTGTAGCTAGAGTTAGTATCAACTCTCAAGTGATTGTCATGTGTAGATGAGGTTGAGAGGGTTTGGTAGAGTCCATAATAGGTCACCATCTTATATCCTTTCCCTCAAATACTTTAAATATTGAATTCATAAGGTTACACAACCAAATCAATTATTTAGTGATAGGTTTGTGGTTTTATTTATTTGATGAGTGTTGTGCTAGACTAGTTGTATTTGTGATCCAAGTCAGCCTTTTACCCAGACCTATAACACACTTATCTAGGTATCTTTTACATATTTTCATCTTATATATCCTTGTTTCATCATAATATTATCCTCTTTATATATTTTTCTTTGTACATTTGTGTACATACTTTTAAATTATCTCATATTTCATCTTGTCCTATCTCTCATCACCTCTCTCATCTTAGTCACATCATGTCCTAACCTCATCCATATAAGTATTTTAATCCATTTACCATATATTATCATAGTCTAACTTCATAATAGTCACTTAAACCTAACATCAACCATCCCTAGTGTCATCAGACTAAGTCCACCTTATCCATAACCAATCACACATCACCTTGACTTATTCAATCTCCTAGTCTAAACTAGTCATTTGTCTTGACCTTATCTTACCTAGTCACCATATCCACCATCTTATAAACCTAGAACAATCATGGTCCAACCCATTGTTACCTTATAAAACCCTTGTCTATACTAATCATCCCATCAAGTCTATAGTCACACATTAGTTCTCCTTCAAATTGGCAAATAACTCTTTCCACATCAAGGTCTTGATTCTAAGCTTGCTTATCTATAATCAAGTTTGAGTCATAGTCACACTCCTTTCAACCAATCAACCAAGTCATCTCATTCAAGTCAAGTCAAATCATCTTAGTCTTTATCTAGTCTTAATATAATCAATCCTTAGTTGAAATTAGTCTCTTGAGCTATTCAAGCCCCATATCAAATCTTAAATCTTTGCATATCTCACCCAATAGAATCTAGTATAAATAATCAAAGTGTAGCTCACATCCTAATTTTATCTTATTTATCTTGTCTTACCCCATTAAAAATCACATCACATATAAATATCCAATAAAAATTGAGATCAAAATATAGCAAGCCGTTGTATAGTTTTTTTCCATACATCCCATATTTATCCCTTAATATTTCTATGCAATCCCCTACACCCACCAATTGGGGAAAATAAATCAAATCATTCATACTTTCTCCCATCTTGAGTAATACTCTAATTGAGTAATTCTTCATTTCCAATAGGGATATGCTCCTTTCTCACCTCCTTGATATGAGCACTCCATGTTCTATATACTTTGACCCCATCCACCCAAAATTACCTCTAGTCCACACCTATCCACATCAATAATCTAACCCTTCCTATACTAGTAAAGGGAATCTTATCCTGGAAACACCTTCTAATACTAGTCCACTCACCCAATCACATCAACAACCGTCTGATCCAAAGTCTAATACTTCCACATGTAAGTTAAAAAGTGAAGAGAGCCCCTATACTCCTCTTTCTATATCCTTAGAATCACTCTTATAATAAACTATCACTGCTAACATGATGGTATATCCACCCATATAACATATTAATCCTACCAATCCTAAGCCCTCCTTGTATAACACCAACCATTACTATGCATATCATCAAACTTGGGGGCAAACCATTAATCAATGTCATAATTTCTAAATTTTGTCTAAGATCTCATCAACCATGGTGATATAAAAATTGAGAATGAATCAAATGAGCCTAAATCTATGGGTGAACAAAAAAAGAAATGCCAATATTTAGTTCCTGATCATGATCAAGCCCTTCCCTCTCCAAGTTAAGGTTAAGACACCACATTCATTGGTGATTGCTTCATTGAATAAGAGCCTATTCCCCATGAACCTAATCCTCCCATTTTTCATAAGTCCTTATTTCATGGGCTTATCCTTGGTGAATCCATTTTACCTCCATCATCTTCCTCTCACCCATCATTTTAAAGACCCCATGTTTAGAGGTCACTTGCTAACAAAGAATCCTCTACTATCAAGATCACATATAATGTATTAGAGTTGACATCAGAGTCAATACAAGTAATATTTGCATCAGGATCATGTTCAACACTAGTATCTAAATTATATTCCTCATCAAAAATATCATCCCTCATAGATATTGAAATAAATGATGACTATGCCTTCTATTTTGAAGATACCTTCAATTCAAATACTAATCAATCACCAGGCATATCTTTTAATCCCAATCAAGATGGTGAAGTTATAACAAAGTTTTTATAAGATTTATCTATCAAATATAGTCATAGTGAATTTGATCCTACTTTAGATGTGTATACTATAGCTAATCCTAATGATCCTTTTATTGATCTTAAAGAGATATTTTATTTGATGTAGAAATTGGGCCTCCTAAGAAACCTATGAAGACCATGTTTCCATATCACCCCTCATTGGCCTCATCATACCATCTCTATTTCCTTAATCCATCATAGATCCTTTCCTTCCCATCAATGATCAATTAATCACCTCCTTCCATAAGGATGAACATGAACATACATAATTGAACCCTCCCTCGAGAAACATAATAAGTGCCACAAATGTAGAGGTCTAAGACCATATCCTAAAATTCATAAATAATGATCAAATAATCTTTGATATAACAAGTCAAAATCAAGAAAAGTTAAATCATCAGCCTAATAAACAAGTGTATTCCCCTAGTGAAACCCTATTTAAGGAACTAAGAGACCATCAAAGTCAAAATAATCATCATTTCTCAAGTCAAAAATTAATCTCCTCTTGTGAAGCCCAAAGTTAGGCACCAAGGGGCAGTCAAGATATAATCCAGGATGAAGATCAAATCTATATCAAAAAAACTATCAATGTCGTTGATAATACTTTGAATAATCAGATCAAAGATGAATCATAAAGTAAAATTATCTTAGATCTCTTAAAGTCTTTTTTCATATGGAACCAATTAAATACAAAAATGTCCAACATGTCCAATGGCATGTGTGACTACTAGTTTTAATACCCAATCGCCCATCACACCTCATTCTCATTATCATATAATACATTAAAGTCCATAACACTGCCATCAACATCAATATAAAATACAATCCATACCCCCCATCACCTTCCCAAATAGTATGGGTAAGTGCACAAAGTTGGGGGATAAAAAGTGGCCTAGCTGTGGATATGGTTTTCTTGTAATTTCAAAAATCTAAACTTCTATACATAATTTGAGATATCTACACTTCAAATTTGAAGATGGTGTAAGAACATAAAATATAGAATTTTGAGTCTAGTTTCCAAAACACTAAAGTTTTTTTAAAATTTTCAAGTATAACTTGGTCAAACATCTAAAATTTTAATAGGAACTCTGATTTTTTAAAGAAAATAGAGTATATAGATGGCCATGTGGCACACCATTTTTTGAGCAATGTTTAATATTCATAGAAATCCTTTGGGGAAAATTTAGATAAGGCCTTCTAGTTTGTGACCTTTATTTTTTATATTTTTTAAATGAATATTTTTATTATGAATTTTTAAAGTAAATAGATCCAAAAAATTTATAAAAAAATGGATAGTTGTCTGTGTGATGCACCTAACTACCTCAAAAAAATGAAAAATCAATTTTTTTGAATGTGTGTAGAATTAGGCCTAGTTTGTGACCATATACCATATTTTTCACTTCGATCAATGAAAAAATTAAAATAACATGTATAGGCATGTATGTTTGTAGCATGTAGTGGCCTAAAAAAGTTATAGTTAGAAATAAACTTAGCTCGAAACCTTAAATTAGTCCAAAAATTATAAGAATAATATTTTTGGAAAGAGGAGAGCATGGTCGTCATGATGGTATTAAGTTTTTGAATTTTCATGTTGAAATTCATACTGTATTTGGTAATAAAATTTAAATTTTATTGTTTTTTAATCATAACTCACACTTAGCTATAGATTGATATGTCTAAGCCTTAGGCTCAAGAATCCAAGCCATTTTTGAGCCAAAAGGCATGGAATTTTAATTCAAATTCAAATAGCATGATCCCATTAATAATGTGATCATGGTATTAACATGATCATGTTTTTAACCACATTATTAATGTGATCATGTTACTTAATAATGTGATCACGTTAATAACATGATCATGTTATATATTCAAAACACCCAAAAACCCAAATTTACTCTTTACCTCAAATTTTATATATGACCTTATATGTTCTTAAGCTCCTTAATAGTGGTGTTATTTAATGTGATATGGAAAAGGTCTCTAACCTTGGATAGTGAATTAAAGTGTTGTGGTTTCACATTAGACTTAAAAAAATTTATACACATTTTAATATGTTGACTTGAATATTTATAATTACTTGGTTTTAAATTGTAACTCATTATACATTTTATAATACACCTTATTTTATCATGAGATTTCATAAAATTCATTTTTTAAACCTATGGCCAAAACTTAGCCTTTAGAGTACCAATCTAGCTATGCATCTAAAGTAAATTGGGGCCATTTTAAGCCTTTTCAACCTAATTTCATAAATATAAAATGTGGCTTAGGGGTTGATCAACTCCAATTTCATTAGCTCAATTGAAGTAAAGAAACATAATTTATTTATATGAAATTTATACATATATAGAATGTGGTTTTGATAAAAATAAAATTGAAGTCATTAGCTAATGAATGCAAATGTTGATTAGTTCAATTGTGGAGGTAATTAGGCTCACAATGAGCCATGTGAATGTATTTTAAATTATATATTCAATGTGATTTAGAGTGAAATTAAACTAATGTCATGTCATATATAATTAAACAAAGAGTTGATTCATTTAATCTAGGAGACATTTGAGGCCAAATTAAACCCCTTAAAGAGAAAGATATGATTTGGGGCAAAATTAAAAGTTTGATTCTATCATGAATTGATCCAATTAGTCAAATTATGCAATTAGGGTCTTGATTTGGGCAAAATTGAGATCCTAAACTAGATTTATGGATTAATAAATTATATAACATATATGCAACATGTATGGCCTAACTGACCTTACTTTTATTAGAAATGAAAACCTATTATGGTAATTATCACAAATAGGTGAACAAACAGCTCAAATTTTGTTTAATTACCTTAGTGATTAGACTCTATATATGATATCTTAAAATATAAACCATGTACCATTTAACTTAAAATCTAAACCCTATACCACTTACCTTAAACCCTAAGTCATAATCCCTAAACACTTTAAATTATAGACCCTAAACCCTAAACTAATAAATTTAGCCCTAATTAACATAATTTATATATAGTAAGAATTAGGCTTATAGGGATGAACTTGGTCAAAATTGCATCACTCATAAAACCATAATTGACTTAATTAGCTTAATATGTGATGATGTGGGGCCTAATTAAGCCAAAATCACATTATTTACTCATTATTGTACCTTATATACCCTAAATCTTATACCCTAATTCCTAATCCTTAAATTTCCTAATCCCTAAACTTTAAACCATAAATATAAACTCTTTAAACCTTGAACCAATCATTTTAACATAAATTAACATCATTTAGACTAATAATTAATTTTATAGGGCCCAGTTTGGCCTAAATCACATGATTGATTTCCCCATTTGACTAATTAAATCAATCTACATGATGACATGGGGTATAATGACAACCCAAAAAAACATTCTATAGTCACAAATGGGTCCAAGTGATTCAAACTATCCTCAATTATATTTTTGATTGACCCTATGTACCCTTAACCATATATACATTAAAACCTAAGCCCTAAATTATAATCCCTAAACAATATACCTTAAATTTTAAAACATAAGATTTCCTTATTTACCAATCAATTTAGTCCTAATTAACATCCTTTATATTAAGAGTTATTTTCACATGGCATAGAGTAATTAGACATTATATACAGGTCCTTAAACCTAAACCTTATGCCCTTATCCCTAATCCATAAAACATAAATTATAAGCACTATGGGCTAATTCCCACTACATGCCACAAACATACATGCCTTATGATATAATTGATTTTATCACAAGATGTCATAAAATGCATTTTTTATACCTATGGACAAAACTTAGCCTTTGGAGTACCAATCTAGTTGTGCATCTGAAGTAAATTAGGGCTATTTTGAGCCCCTTCAACCTAATTACATGACTATATCATGTGATTTAGGGGTTGATAAACTCTAATTTTCCCCAATTTCTATCATGATTATACCTTATATACCCTAAAACCTATACCCCAAGCCTTAATCCTTAAATTTCATAATCCGTAAAATCTAAACCATAAATATAAACTCTTTAAACCCTAAACTAATCATTTTAGCCCAAACTACATCATTTAGACTAAGAATTATTTTTTCAATTGACCTTGTGTATCCTAAACTTAAGTTCTAAACATTATACCATAAATTATACACCAATTTTTTTTCCTATTTACTAATCAATCTAGTCCTAATTAACATACTTTGTAGTAAAATTTAGGTTCACAATGACATAAAGTGATTATAACTTATATACACCCTTAAACTTAAACACTACATACCCTAACCTACACCCTAAATCCTAAAACATAAGTAATCCCTAATCTCTAATTGCTAAACCCTAAACCCTATGCACTAAAGCCTTAATCCTTAATCCTTAATCCTTAATCCCTAATCTATATTAAGTATAATGTAATCAAAATATTTTCATATAGATAAAAATCAATTCTCATTGTCAATGTTTAACCTTAATCAAGTATTAAGAATAACATGATTGTATTATTACATAATATGATCACATTATTCTCAATATATGTTTCTCAATATGTATGTTGAAGTAGAACCTATATAACAAATAATGCAATCATGTTATATAACGTGATCAAATTATATAACATGATCATATTATTATTATTATAGACTAAGATCACTTTTCAATGTCTATTTTTAACCTAAATCAAGTATTATGTCGCCATAAACATTATTTGTGTACTTTTATGGGACCTATGATAATTGTGTACTCGACCCCACTTTTGAAAAGCTATCAATTATCCTTGATGGGTGACAAATCATGCTTGAGGAAGAGGAAGATATTTAATAATAAAACACTAGAGGAATTAGAAGATTTGAGTGAGAAAAAAAAATATGAAAGCAAAAAGTTCATGGTAGATAAGGTAGAAACCCTAATCTTGATGAACCAAATGCTATAGATAATGAGTCAATTGATAATAATGAATTAAACAATGATGATTTTGACCATAATGAATTGAATAATGATGAAATTGACCATAATAGAATAAATAATATTGAAATTGACAATAATAAATTAGATAATGTTGGAATTTTACATTCAAATTTCTAATTTTTTTATTTTGTTGATGATGAGTCTATGTAATGATTCTTCACACACCATGAATGAAGAAAATTTGATGTAAACAAATAATGATTAAATTAACCATCAATAAAATTTCATGCAAACATATAATGAAGAAATAAATAATGAATAAAATATCATCCCACCTCTAAATAATGAAATTAATAATGATTTTGAAACACCCTCTCAACAAATTCCACCATTAAAAACACCTCTAATAATTGTTCATAGAAAAGACAAGTACTTAATTGAAGTCGATGAAAATATTTTAGAATCAATGCATAACAAAATGTTTGATCACCATTCAAGAAGACTGGCTCAACAAATTTAGGATACTTTCATAATGTAGATTATGATAGTCAAAGATGTCAATTGTTTGTTTCATTGATAAAATTGATTAAGATGAGACCTATAATGTACACATTAAGACTAAACAAATATAGCATGGATGATGAAAACAATGACATTTTTGGAAATCTACATAATGCATATCATACTATAGGCCCAAAATCATGCACCCAAGAATTTAATGTTGCCTAGTGTATACTTACAACTTGTGCAGTAAGTGACCAAACAAGGAAAAATGATTGGTTTCAGAAATAAGTCGAATACTTAATATAAATAGAAAAATATTAATGAAAGTAATTAAAATATGTGAAATACTTAATGAACCTAATACCAATGATCTTTGGGCATTCTTTAGTAGACTTCCATGAAAAGACAAGGCTATAATTGATACTCTCAAAGAGTTACTTGCTCAATTTTGGAAAGCCAATACAAGAGTTTCACCCAATGCAAGAGATGTAGTGAAAAGAAGAGTTAGTTTTAATAACCATGAACTACATCCAAAACATTTATTGGATATGAATCAAATGTAATTATACTCTAAATTTTTGGAAAAACATATACAAATTTCTATTTGTCAAAGATATTTTGAGATGGCTAAACCTTTTTATGTAAAAATAAATCAAACATGCACCAATTTTTATAGGAAACATGTTGACTTTTCAATGCACTATGATGTTTTTTGCCATATTCATTGTAATTTTTATACTAACAAAATTCTGTAGGAGTATGGCATTGAATTGCCACCAAAATAAGCCAATGAATTTATTCTAGCTATCTTTTACAAAAGCCCAGATGGATAATTATTTTACAAGTCATGTTTAAATAAAAATTGTAACATTTGTGGTGGATTGCCAAAATTAAGAAAAATGTATCCATGAGGATATTACAAGTGAAATTGGAAAAAAAATTAGTTGGTTTAAGTAAATATAGATCAATAACTATTAAGTAAAATATGGCAAAGAATCTAAAAGGTGTGAACATGTTACAGAAAAGATACTTGTTTCCAAATTTTTGGTCAAATTTAGGGAGAAGATTGTTTATGAGTATACAAGGCACATACATAGGGATAAATGGTTGGATGAACATTTAAATATAAGAAAGGATACATTCCCACTTGATTTGATTATTTTAGTAGTTGACTTTGCTAAAAATTACACATTCAAACCCCAAATGGAAGTTTAATTATAGCATTACAACTCACCACAAGTTGTCATATTCATGCATATAACATTCATTCATGCACCTGATGGTATAGAGAAATACAAAAAAATATTAAGGGAGTACCATTTATATATTAGTGATGATCGATCACATTGTTCAGAGTATGTGCAAGGTTATTTTCATAAGTTATATGAATAGTTGAATTAGATGAACATTAATTTTAAGCAACATTACATTTGGTCAGATAATTTCACATCAAAATTCAAAAAAACATGGATGTTTTATTGGTTGAGAAAAAATTATGTTAATAATGCTATAGAACACATTTGGAGTTTTACCAAGGTTGTCCATGGAAAAGGGGAGAATGATGGTACTAGAGCAAGTGTAAAAAGGGCTATTGCAAGAGAGGAGTTGAAATTTGAAGAGGTTTTTCATTTAAAAAATGCAAAACATGGTTTAATGGTGTAATTAGAACATGTGTCATGGTGCTCAACCAAATTATACTATTCATAGACATTTATGGTTAATGGAGAAAGAACACTTGGAAAATTATGAGGATTGTATGAATCTAATGAATTGAAGTGACCTCCACTCATTTTGTCTCTCAGATGTAAGTTATTGGATTATTCATATGAGATACTTAGCATGTTTTTATTTTGCATGCATAGAATTTATTTGGAATGAGTGTGATTCAAAAGTGTGGGTGGATAATTGGAGTTACAAACCTCTAATTCCAATCAATACATATCAAGTTCCAACAGCATTGAAACTTACAAATATGACATCATCAGATGACTTTAACCATGTATCTGATCTAGTGTATCTCGGTAGAATATTTTTCATTATGTACAATTTATTTTCTTTATATATCTTCATATTATTAATAAAAATGGTTTTTTGTGATATAAATCATTTTTTTTAGTTATTTTAGGTAAGGATAATGAAGAGGGAATTGATTACTACTTGTGTCAGTTTGTAAAGAGAAAAAAATTGATTTCCCTAGTTATAGATGGAAGAAACATTGACTATCCCATTGGGTCAGTGGTAGTCATTAGAACTAGAGTTTTTGATGATATCCTATAAAATATTTAGATAAATGATTGTTTTAAGAGTTTGAAACATAGGAAGATACTGCACTATTCAAATTTAATTCTTGCACTGAATATTCAATTATAAAAATATCATGGGATGCCATTAAATAAGAAACTATGGAAAGTTTATGAGTTAGACCATGAAGCTATTCTTGATACTATCAAGGTTAGAGAAGATCCTAGTGGTTCATTGGAATGAAATATGTAGGTATGTTGACTTTTAAACTGTAGATGTAATTAATTTTACCAAATGTTTTATATTTTCTAGGTAGTATACATGCATTTCATTTTTAATTACTTACTAATTTTTTTTTGTAGGTTAGTGGTGCTAGATAAGCTTCCACCTTCACATGGTTGCCACTATTAGTAGAGAATTATATTTTATTGAATATAAGATAAGAAAAGGTTGAACATGGTCAAATCTCAGAAAATGACTTATAGGTTTCATTTTACATGTGTTTAAACTTGGGCTAAAAAATTGCATTTTTATTGTATTAAGAAGGGCATTTTTAAGGCCAGAATGGGTGGTGAGTTTGTTGATCAAACTTGATGAAAGGCAAAGAACCTAGTATCAAACATTATTCTCCCCCCTAAATGTGTTGGAAGAATTATTTTTTAGTTAGAAAGCATCAAAACCATAGTTATGCAACCACAACTTAAACTTTGACAACATTTGTTCTTAGTGTTTCCATGTTCTATAACAGTAGTGAGAATGCACTTTAGAGTGGAGTTGAGTGTTGTGTTGGTGTAATAACATGTAATTTTCCTATTTGGACATGATAAAAGTGATAATTATTAGGTGGAGGTCCCAAAGGTAGAAATGGTAATTGGAGCTCAAGAAGTTGTTTGTTCAATGCCAAAAAGTTGCATTTTTGGACCCCTCACTACAACTTATCCAATGAATTGATATTACAGTTTCCACTTGAGTGATATGGGGTGAGATTATAGGTCTTAAAAAAGGTAGGGGAGGGATCTAATGGTTCACAAAAATGACTTATATGTTTCATTTTATGCATGTTTGCCCTTAGGCTAAAAAAAATCATTTTTCTTGTATTGGAAAGTGCATTCTTGAGGCTAGAATGGGTGGTGGGTTTATAGATAAGGACTAATAAGAGGAAAATAACCTATTAATAAAAATTATCCACCCATATTAATGTGATGTCAATTTTGTTTTCCAGTTAGAAATCATCAAAACCATAGTTCTATAACCATAACTTAAACTTTGATAATATTTGTTGTCAATATTTTTGTGCTCCAGAATGGTAGTGAAAATGCACTTTCAGATGGATTTGAATGTTTTGGTGGTGTGATAACATGTAATTTTTCTATTTGGACATGATATAAGTGATATATTATTAGGTGGAGGTCTTGAAGGTAGAAATGGTAGTTAAAGCTTAAGAAGTTGTTTGTTCAATGCTAAAAAGTTTCATTTTTTGACCCATCATTAAAACTTTTCCAATGGATTGCTATTGAATGTTACACTTGATTGATATATCATGTGATTATAGAGATTAAATAGGTAGGTTATGGATTTTATGGTTCATGAAATTACTTACAAGTTTCATTTTATGTGTGTTTGAACTTAGGCTAAAAATTGCATTTTTCTTGTATTGGGAAGGGCATTCTTGAGCCCAAAATGGGTGGTGGGTTTTTCAATTAGGCCTGATGGGAGGTCAAGAACTTGGTCATGGATGATATAATACCAATTTTATGTGTTTTAAATGTTTTTTTAAAAAAAAGAAAAAAAAGAAACATCAAAACCATAATTAAACAACCATAACTTAAACTTTGACAATATTTATTGTCAGTGTTTTTGCACTTTAAAACGGTAGTGAAAATGCACTTTCAATGGTATTTGAATGCCATGGAAGTGTGATAACATCTAATTTTACTATATAGACATGATTTAAGTGATATATTCTTGGTTTGAGGTACCAAATGAATAAATGGAAGTTAGAGCTCAAGAAGTGCCAACAAGTTGCATTTTTGGACCCCTCATTGTAACTTGTCCAACATATTGCTCTTGAAGGTTCCACTTGAGTACTTAACAGTAAGATTATAGGTAGGAAATAGAAATGGGAGGGATATTATCATTCATATAAATGAATTACATGTTTCATTTCATGCATGTTTGAACTTAGACTAAAATACTACATTTTTCTTATATTATGAATGGTGTTCTTGAGGCCAGAATGGGTGGTGGGTTTGTAAGCTGGACATAATTAAAGGAAAATATCCTAGTCCTAGACATTTTCCACCCCCATGGATGTGTTAGAAGAGTCATTTTTTGTTTAGGTAAAATCAAGACAATAGTTCTATAACCATAACTTAAACTTTGACAACATTTGTTGTCAGTGTTTATTATGCTCTAGAACGTTAGTGAAAATTCACTTCTGGGTGAATTTGAATGTCATGATAGTGTGATAGCATGTAATTTGCCTAGTGATATATTCTCAAGTGGAGGTCTTGGAGGTATAAATGGTAGTTGGAGCTTAAAAAGTTGCTTGTTTAATGCCAAAAACCTAATCAATCAGTCCTGATGGGAGGCCAGTAACCTAATCCTAGATGTTATCTATCCCATGGACATTTTGGGAGTGGCATTTTTTGGTCAAGAAGCATCAAAACCATAGTTTTGTAACCATAACTTAAATTTTGACAACATTTGTTGCCAATGTTTTTACACTCTAGAATGGTAATCAAAATACACTTCCAGGTGGATTTGAATGTTGTGGTGGTGTGATAACATGTAATTTACATATATGGATGTGATAAAAGTGATATATTCCAAGGTGGAGGTCTTAGAGGAAAAAATGGTAGTTAGAGCTCAAGAAGTTGCTTGTTCAATGCCAAAAAGTTGCATTTTGGACCAATCATTGTAACTTATCCAATGGATTGCTATCAAAGGTTAAATTTGAGTTATCTAAGATGGAATAAAGAGGTAGGTGAAATATTTTATGTTTCATGTAAATGACCTACATTTTTCATTTTACGTGTGTTTGAATTTAGGCTAAAAATTTTCATTTTTCTTGTATTGAGAAGGGCATTCTTGAGGTGAGATTGGGTGGTGGGTTTGTTGATTAGGCCTAATGGGAGGTCAATAACCTAGTACTAATGTTATCTTCCCAATTTGATGTGTTGGTAGTGTCATTTTTTGGGTAAGAATCATTAGAACAATAGTTCTATTAAACTCTCAACCTGTAAAACATGTTAAAACTTGGGTACTATGAGTTTTGGGTTGATTTGACTTACATAAACTTGGGTAAGGGTTAGAACATGTTAAAATTTCTATAATAATACTTTAAATATAATTTTTAAGAGATAAAAACTTTATTTTGATAAATTTACCTATTGGAGCAATAACTAGGTTTAGAGACCTAGAAACTTAAAAAGATAGAATTTGAGAATGAGAGCTCAATCTCTTAGAGACCTATAGTTGGTTGATTTATTGTAAGTTTTAACACCTAAATAAATCCTTGAGTTTTCTTAATAATTATCCAAAGTGTTTTAAAAAATATTGTTTAAAATAAGGAAAGTAGATCTAAGATATTGGTGACTAGTTAAGAGTAGACCTAATGAGTAATTGACTAGTTGAAAAGAAGATTTTTTGAGGGTGGATTTTGAATTGAGTTGAGAAAAAGAGTGGATAAATGAGGTTATAATTATTCATGATCTTAGAGCATATGAATAGGACTTTCATAGCCTTCTTAAACATATAAGATCAAACTATGCATTAGGTGGTATTAGGGGATGATAAAGGGTTTTGGCCAAAGATGGATAATTGTCTCATGAGTGAATATTCTATTTCAAGTCAGTAAGGTTACATTTTATTAGAATAAAGACATTATAATCAAGGTTAAACATAAGTTCATCTTGTAAGTTTAGTAAAGATAAAGCTACAAAGATGAGTAAGTAGACCATGTACATGGTCACCAAAAGGAGTTGAGTGAAGAAGAGATATTGATAGAGATTACTCAAGAGGTGAGGCAAAATATAAAGGAAGAATAATCATATAAGGAATACAAAAATTAGGCCTAGTTTCAAGAAAAGCTAGTTAAAAAGGCATTAGATCCAGGTGAAGGTGAAAGATCAGGTAGCTTATAGGTATAGTTATCCAAGTGAGAAATTTGTAGGGATTTATGAATGATTTTGTCTTTACATTATACAAGTTTGAACATGATTGGGTATGTATTTTAAGTGTAATCAAATTGTGTTAATGATCAATTGAATTTTTTTAAATGGGTGATGACAAATTCAAAATATATGAGTGTTATTAATCATTTCCACTACACACAATGAAATAAAAAAATTTAATTTAAAAAAATATGGGAGATCTGAAATTTATAGCATTGAAAAGAATTTTTTTTTAATCATTTGTGTAAAACACTAAATACAAGATCTGATAGATAATAGTTTATAAAGTCAAAACAACACTATAAAATAACACAATGAAATAAAAATTGAATATAAATTAGATAGATTACCATGTTAGGCATACAATATAGGCACATGTGTATAATTTCAATAATACATATATTTTCATGATACACATACAAAAAATTACATCTACCAACATAGTATCTAGTGTTTGGTGAATGTTATATGTGCACATACAATGACAAAAATGGGTAAATTGCCATATAAGCATATCAAAAATCATATCTCATGTAAGACATCCTATTTATTAAATAACCTCCCTCTCTTTGCCTTAATTGAAGAAGACTCTCCCTAGGATGCCCTACTAGTAGATGGAGACCCCTCTAATGCCTTGGATTACTCCAAGGTCTGACTATGAGTCCTAAGCTTATAGCTTGATTGCATTTTAACATGTTCAAATACAAGTATTATTATAAAATTAACATAATACATTCAACCAATTGTTAAGAAATTAAATTTAAACTACAATAAAATATCATTTAAACATGCACTTTATGAAAGCTCATGGTCCCATTAAATCTATACTGATGCTCAAACAAGTCAATGATAGGCTCAACTTTTCAAAATAGGCATCTAAAATATGGTATAAACATGAGAAGTTACTCTAATAATCATCTAACTGGGACTATCAGATATCAAAGGACAACCCTGCATACACAATATATTCACATAAGTTATATTTACCCCTAGTATGTAATAAAATTATTAAAACAAGACTATTTTTACAATTCAAAATTACAAGTTAATATATACCTCTATCAACACCCATGTAGATGACATTGTAGTAGAAATGACATAAAATATCAATGTAAACAAGGTGTCAATTACTTTTATATAAAGTATCAAAGATATATATGGCAAGTTTTTCTAAATGTAAACCAAGATATATATGACAATGTATTTTAACATGCATATCATGAAAAGATATTGTAAACCAATAATCATGGAAGTGTAACTACCATGCAATATAAAATGGCTAAGAATAGAAATTAGTTTACATGTTGGAGGTAATATAAAAATTGTATTACATGTATGAAGTGTGAGTGGAAGAGTAGGAGGTAGAAAGAATAGTAGTACTTCGAGAAGGCAAAGTTAGGGAGAAAAGGAATAAGAGACATATTAAGAACTTTGTCCTTAATTATAAATATTCTTTAGATAGAGTAAAAAGAAAATAAGTGTCTAGTATTTTATGATAAATCATGTGGTTTTCATATCTCTAGTCAGAGAATGTCAAGTCAATAGTCTATAGGTTCAAAGTGCTGAAACCCAAGTTTCAATACTCTATCTTTAGGCACAATCAAAAAGAGGATAACATAGTTTAAAGTTTCATTATAAATGATTGAAATATGATTAATGGATAGAGGATCTATATTAAATGAATGTAAAAAAAATAAAAGTCTCAATACTATTGAGAAAATTCAAATACATGAGAAGGCTATATATATCCTAATTAGTAAAAATTTTGAGTTTGTGTAATCATAAAGAAAGACCATATAGAGTTCTTAGAAATAGAGTTGAGGATTTAAGGTATTGTGAATGTTTTGGGATATTATTATTCCATGTGTGTGATTATTTGAATTTATCTAAAATGAAGGTAAAGGGTCTTAAGGTTTTATTATGTCCTATTTATTGACATAGTCATGTTGGAGGGGTACAAAAACTCTATAAAACTACATGCTAGGAGTGATTTAATATTAAGAAAGAAAAATTAATAGTTTTATAATATATGTGGGATAAATTTAGAGACATTTCAAGCTTTATAAGATTTGATAAGGTTCAAAAGGTTATTTTGGCTCATTTATTATCCTTTTGGGTAGGTGTAAGACTAAGACAACATAAGTTAGGGTTTGAAACTAGAAAATGAGATAACAAGTGATTTAATTGGTGAAAAGTCATTAAAATTTGTGGATAAGTGTATTTATATAGGAATAATAGGATTTTGAATGTTTTAAGTTTATTTGAGTCTGTATCATATGGTTTCACAGTCAATAGCCTTGAATTAGGCCTAAAAAACCTAATTAGTCTTGAGGGGTGTTGAGTTAGGTGTTCTCCAAAGAGAAATAAATTATGAAAGTCCCTAAATGAGCTATGTGATGTAAAAGGGTATTTTAATATGGGTTAGGTTTGGTTGGGAGATTTTTAGTTTACTCAGAACAAGGAGGTTTGCCTAAAAAAAGGGTTAGTAAAAGGAAGGTGTCAAAGGGGAAAGAAGAGTTAAGTGAAGAGTTGAAGCTTGGGGGTTGTGTGGAATGGTTGGATGCATGAAATTAGATGTAATTGAGTAGATATATGGTATTATGAGTATTGTGGAAGGACAAAATCAAAGTATCATGCAAAACTATGAAAACACATAAGAAGATTGTAAAGAATAGAGCAAGGATAAAGATATAGAACATGAAAATGGAGTATGAACTAAAGAGGTTGATATTAAAAGGAAATATTATAGAGGTAATTGATTATTTAAATGAATTCAATTAGAGAAGGAGGATTAAGTGAATACAAGGAGGTGTATGAACCATTAATTAGATAAGAGTGAACAAGAAAGACCTGATAAATGCAAAGTGATCAAAGAGATAAAGAGGTTAAAGATAAAAGATAAAAAAGGACAATAAAAGATCAGAGATTGGTATTTGGTAGAGGTAAGTGTGTGTTTCCATACATATCAAGGAAGCTTGTTATAACCTATGCATCAAAATACTTGATAGATAAATTTAACTTAAACTTATAAGGCAAAGATACATAGACTAAATATACATAAAACATAAGATTAACTCAAAATTTCACCTCTATATAAGTAAAAGGTGTTATCCTAATAGAAACATATGTAGTAGTGGATGGGCCAATAGATAGATCCAAAAATGTAAACAATGGTTGCATCAAATCAAATGCTACAAATGTCAACTGTGATAATGAAGGCACCATCACCTCTTATGACATAAAAAATGAAATATTTATTATTCAATTGATATGTAAATTAATTGTTATCTAAATTAAATTTACAAATATAACTTAAATTTAACATGACATTTATATAAAATATACCTACATCTGTGTAGTGGATGATGTTTACACACTAAATGGTTGTGCCAAAAATCATCACTCATAAAAATATTATGCAATCCCTCTAAACCACCATCGACATCATAATTATAAGGTCTAGTTCACATAGTTCCATAAAAATTTTAATGGTGGGTTCAATATGTACACTAGGTGGCATATATCTAGCATCAATCTGTGAGATCCTACTCATATGTTAAACTAGTGCTTCAATGAGAAAACCAAGAGCATATAGATTGTTGATCTTCATGACCTACTGAAATACAGAGGGGATCTCAGGCTCAAGTGGATTTTGGATATGAATCCTTATAGGGTGATTAGGTACATAACATGAACCTAGTCAATCCTACATAAAGTGTTTCCTTTAGTCTTGAAACTCACTATAATAAAAATAGTTTAGAATCTCATTGAGGACAAACTCATAGTAGAGTTTCCTCAAAAAATATAATGAGACTGTATGACTATTACAGAGTGGATAATCAAACACCATCTACCATCGATCCCAAAAATTAGATATGATTAAATTATGTTGGAAGTGATGGATTGGAAAATGTTTATCAATTACAAAAAATGGTGCATTGGTGGTTTGGTCAATGAATAAGGTACAAATGGAGGCTTATTATATTTATTTATTCTTGACCTCAAGTGCTAACACTTTATCAGCATAATAAGCCCTACAACTATCATAATATGAATCCCATCTATTAATTTGACTTATTATAGAGTTAATTTGACCTAATAATGTCTTTAGAGAATTGGCTAGATAGGTGTGATAGGTTTTGGTGCAAGTGGGATCCCTCATTATCCTGATTAATTCTCTAATTTTAATTTTATTTCCCACAATGTTGTCAACTAGACTCTCTTGACTGCCTAGGGGATTTTTTGTAACTGTAAGAGGGTTAGGTGGAGGGATAAGAGGAAGAACAAGAGAGTTTTGTGGAGGGTTAGGAGGAGGAAAAAGAGGGTTATATGGAGGGTTAGGATGGTTTAGAAAAAGAATAGAAGGGTTAGTATGATGGGCTATTCAAAGAAAACTAATTACAACTAAAAAATACTAAAAATTAGGGTTTAATAATGAAAATAACTAAAAATTAACAAAATTTAGGGTTAACAAGTGTAGATTTTTAACACTTACCTCTTCTACATGGAAAAATAATCTATTAGTAGCTTCCTAAGATGGATTTAATGGCTTCCTGGTAAGGTATTATCTATCTCACCCAAAATATGATCATGAAAGGTGAGGCGAGTAAAATAAACTCGAATGTAAAATGAGGAATTTTGCATTTGGGTTTTGGTTTTTTATTTTTTTGGTGACAAAAGTAACATGATAATGTTATTAATATGATCACATTATTATTACAATCATATTATTGAAAAAAATAATAACAATACTAAATTAATAATGCAATCATATAATTTTTAAAATAATGCAATCACATTATTTAATAATGTGATCACATTATGGCTCAATAATTATTGATCCATAATTTAAATAATGAAATCACATTAATTAAATAATTTGATTCCATTATTTATTAATGAGATTGTGTTACTAAAAATGTCCCCCAACTTTGTGCACTTACCTGCATTATTTCTTATAGGAGTTATGAAGATACCTGGACTAGATATCTGGAGGGGTCACAATTAGGAATCAATGAAGGTCATAAGGACATTAATACATCCAATGGTGATAAAATGATTATAGAATCACATATCTCCAAAATAGGTGTTGGATAAATATCATACAAATGTCTACATATTTCATCTCACCCACATCTAATAAATTAAGATCCATCAAAAAAGTAAAAAAAAAAAAAAATTAAAACTCAAAATGAAAAATAAAAATAAAACAAAATAAAAAATAGTTCATCTAATGGTGAAAACCAATCTTATGGCACCTTGTGAAAGTACCATGATGAAAATTTATTTCCAACATCATGATAAAATTATTTATTATTGACATTAACCTCAACACTTGGGGGAAAGATCCACTTCATCTCTACATTCATATCCCATGTTCCTTTCCAATCCCATCTATGTCATGGTCCAAACATCTTTGTCCATCATGTACATATATATATTATCCCTATCTAGTCTATCATTCCTTACAATCTTGACCTTCGTAAGGATGTGGAAGGTGTCTTAAGAAATGTTTTAGAATCATCTTGGCATATCATCTAATAGACACTCAAGCAACTATATATTTGGTTCCTTCATGATGTAGTTATTGACAAACCCTAGTCCATTCTTCCTTGGTCCTCATCTCCTTTTTAGCATCACCATAATCCTTTTTGGCATCCCATCCATTATTCCATCCATCCTTATCCTACTTGTTAGGCTTGGTATTCCCTTTGCTAGTAACTGCATTTGTATTATGTACATACATATTCTAAAAACCCTAAAATTTATAAAATCCACAAAATCCCAAAAAACATCTCAATTTTTTGGTCTTGTGCCATCTTGTCATAAGTCTTGAGTATCCCAAACATATTATCTTATGTCCTAAGATTGGACATATCATTATTATCCTACCTTATCTTATATCTTAATGGTCTTATCATCTTGTCATCTTACCTTGTTCCAACATCCTGGTCATCTTATCATATGTCTTTAGCAACCTTATCCTAATTTGATGCCCTTGTATATTCCAAATCCAAACCCTTACCTAAATTTTATAAACTTAATCCAAATTCACATCATCATGATCAACTTATTCTAACTCATCACTTGATCAATCTTTCCATCAACTCTCATTAGGATAATTAGATAAGATACTTATGTGTGTTACTTATCTGATCTATGTTGTTTGCCTTTTTTTCATGTCTTTTTATCATGTATATTATTTATTGTATTATGTTTTCATTATTTTCATCATGCATCCTTTTATCTATCGAGAAATAAACAAGGATGCTATAATGACACCAAAAGTTACAATGATGCTTTGAGGTGTCCTTGATGATGCAGAGTTAGATATTCACCCTTTTTTATCTACTTTCACATAATATCCTCTTGGTTATACTTATATCATGGGGCATACTGCCTAGTGATGTATCTACATAGGATTTCTTAAACTATTATGAGCCTTATTAAATTAATGATGGCTTGATCATTCCTTTTAATTAGCTAATCATAATCTTAAGCCCATCATCAAATTGATCATCTTAGTCTACTAATCTAATACCAATTATTCCTCTGATTCCTTTATCATCACTTTGATATCCTCTAGTTGTCAACATCTAACATCTCATCTCCCATAATTTCTCCTAGTCCTCTATCCTCATCTAGATCACATCCTCTATCTAAAAAATACCATGTCTAATAGTCAGTGTCATCCTCATCTAGATTATTTTATAATCTATCATTGAGTCTGAACTATATTGGTTTGAGGTGTTTTTAAACTCTATAGGTGGTGCTCAGTCACATGACATGTATGAGGTCAGATCGACCACCCTCTCCTCTTCCCCATCATTAGTCATCACATATATCTTATCCTTCATCATCTTCTCATCTTGAGATATAATATTAATAATTAATCAGTTAGTCTATTAATTGATCACCATTTCTAAATCATCTCCCCAATATTCCCATTCAATCACCCACACCTATTAATTAGGCTTGACAAATCAACACCCATATTTTCTTCCATCAATCATCCATTATCACTAATTGGTCAATTTACCATTTAAACTCTATGGATTCCTCCCTCGATTGGGTATGAATAGAACCATAAATTCATTATCTCTTACTCCCTTACATGTGTCCTTGATAGGGGAATCATTACTATTAATCATGTTGTGGCTCATTGATTTGATGCCATGTAGTATAATTCTTCCCTTTAATATCTTGGTCACTTGATCATATCATTTATTCCCTCCCATATCCTTCATCATGTCACTTGACTTTAGCTTTGATCTACCCTAAAGAATTAACTCTCACCCAAGGTGAGTTAAAGTTGAGTTGAGACTAACTCTAGTTGAGTCAAAAGTTGTCATGTAATTGTGACTTTTAGTTACTAGTCATATTTTTCAAATTAGATATTTTGGGACATTTTGACAAGTCATAAAGGTAGTGATGAAAGGCTTGATATTTTAATTTTTGGAATTTCCATTTTTAGATATTTATTAATTAAAAATAGATAATTTAACTAAGCATTTAATCTTGATTAATTTATTAATTTATTTTGATTAGCCTTTTTTCTATTTTAAGATTTGATTAAGTGCCCCATTCAATGGTTCCATAGGCCAAATTGACATTTGTTATGTTTCAAGGTGATTAGGGGTGAATCTATGAGAAGTTATTATTACATATAGGCTAGTATCCCAAATAGGGATGCTTCAACATGATTATGAACATTGATGAATGATGCATGGCCAAATTTAGGATCTTCAGTGATTTCTAGGCTTGATTTTTAGTGGTTGGTAGGAATTGATCTGAAGTCTGATCAAAATCTAGTTATGGTTAAAATTGGATGTCTATAGTTTACCCCTATTTGAGAAGGCATTGCAAGTTATAGGCACAATAATGACTTCTCAAATAATGAAAGGTCATGTATGCCTACTTATTCAATGGAAATAGATGAGTTATGGATGCTTCCTTGAGTGAGAAATTTAAAAATAAAGTCAAAGATCATTTCTTGAAAAGAAGGAATCGATGGGACCAATAGGTAAAATGGGTAGAAAATATTGATTTGCCCATAAGCGGTTATAATTAGTGGCATAGTGAGCTACCTCAGTTGGACATATAAAAGTGATGATTTACAAATAGGTGGGTATAATCATCAATATATCATGGTAAAAAGATAATGATTTTCCCAAAGGCAATGATAATCATTAGCCAAAGGATAAGGGTAATAAGAGAATGATTTGCCCAAAGGCGGTAATAATCATTAAAAAGAAAAAAATGATTTTCTCATAGGTAGTTATAATCACTGGTAGGATAAAAACATAACCTAGTTGGGAAGATAGAAATAATTGTTTTCCCAAAGGTGTTTATAAGCATTATCACAATGAAAACATGCCCTAGTTGGGTAGATAATGACAAGGATGTGCCCATATTTGGTTATAATTTATAACATCTAGATAGAGCAAAATATGATTTGTCCAAAGGAAATTATAATCGTTGGTATTGTGGGAGGGATGATACATAATGATTTGCCCAAAGGTGGTTAGAATCATTATCTAAATGATGGGAGTAATATAAAGAATTAGAATAGGGGGCATACGTACTGAATCTGCACTCACAAAGTAATAGTAAGCCAACATAATGGAGAAAGATGAATTTAGATAACTTTCTAGTATGGAGATGCATGTTCTAATAAGAAAGGATTAAAATTCTTTCATGATTAAATTACTCTATATGTGGGGAATGATTTGGATAGATTGGAAATTTTTCAAGTACCAAGGAGAAGTATTATGGCCTCATTGGATGTAAGATTTCCCAAGATGATTTTTATTGTAGCATGTAATGATATGCATCATGATAAAAAACCATGATAACTTAGCTAAAATATGCATAAGGACTGACACGCAATCTAATAATTTTTTTTAAAAAATGCACCAATGATAAAAACCATGATGGCAATGTTAATGTATAAATATGGATGCACTTAAGTATAATGTGAAAAGAATCACCCAATGGACACAATTTTACTAAGTCAATGCATAAAAATGAAAGAAAAAAATAAACAAACACATGAACAAGAAGACAAAACACTAAGTTAATGGAAAATAAAGAAAAATAGGACAAATAAAAACAATGAGAAAAAAATTGAAATAAACATAAATAATGGTTAATCACAATGTTAGTGTAAATAGAAGATAAAAACAAATGACACAAGGTCACCCCTAGGCTATAGGGAGCTAATGACACAAACATATGACAAATAGGCGGAATAGAAGAAAAGGAAGGGGTAATTTAGATGAATCTAGATACACTAGGAAAGTGGATGCTTCCTACATAGTTCCATGGATGCACAATATAATGTGAGCATCAAGCCAAATATAGTTCTCCCAAGATATGGGATAGAATAAAATGGTGATAAGAAAAGATGATTGATGTTGTAGAGGAATTATGAGACTAGGCTCACAAAATGATGAGAGCAGGGGATGTTAGGCCAGTTAGGATAGGGAAACTAAATGACAATTGGTTTCTTGTGAAATAACTAGGGGGCCTAGAATCTTTATGGCAAAGAAATGGTCAATTTGGTTATTTCTAGGTTTTTTTAAATATTTTAAATTTTTTTTTTGGATTTTTGAAGTATCACAACTCAATAGAGGATGATGAGATAATAAACGGTCCAACTCACCAAATGGAGAGAGTGTTAAAACTTAGAAAGTGCTCACAAAATGGTCAGAGTGTGGCAAAGGGTGATTGAGCTGACCTTAATGTAAATTAAGCATTGCCTACATAGTCCCATTAGGATGTCAAGTCACTATAGTTATACCTTATAGTGGAGGAATCTGATTAGGTAGTAGTAAGTTCTAAAATTAGAAAAATGACATAGTATAACATATGAATGGCAAGGTGGGACTTCAAGGCATGATAAATGTATTGTTCTTACTTTGTTTATAGGTGGTTATGATTAAGGGACAATGACATAGGTCCATGATACCAATTTTCCCATAGATAGATAAAATTAGTACAATAAAGTGAGATACTAATTTGCCTAAAGGCAGTTATAATTAGGAGCACATATAATAAAAAGAAATAAGAAATGAAGGAGGTAACTATCAAACCACTATCATACTCGTCCAAAATATTGACTCTATCTATAATATTGAGTCAACTACTAAAAAATGATCTGAATTCTCTTTTTGAAGGTGTCTGAAGAAGTAATAGAATGGAACCATGGTCAAAGGGTTGGGTAGGGAGGGTGAAAACAATTTTGGTTGATAGGGAAGGTATGATAGAATGGTATATGGTATGGTACAACAAATTTCATAATATGGTATAGCATAAATGGGCCTCATAAACAATATTTGAAGTCTCTCAAGTGAAGTAATGCTTGAGGTGTATGATGTTCATTAGATAATCAAGTTTATCTCCATTTAGAGGAATGGACCTATATTTCTCTGGATCCATAATTTTCAACAATGATATAGGGGCTCATTCAATTGGGTTTAAACTTGCCATTCTTATTCTTAGCCATGGTGTTCTTTTGGTTTTATTTGGGAATAAGATCACTAAGCTCAAACTCTCTATGTTTGATCCATTAGCTATAGTGGTCATGTAGTTTGTTTTTATATGCTTAAAGGTTGTTGACAATGGCCATGCTTTTTCATCAAGTAATTCTATCTTTTTTAGGCAAACAACTCTATAGTCTTCATCATATAAGACATGTTTCACTAAGATGCACATAGAAGGTAACACAACCTCAATGGAAAGAATGGCCTTGATGACATAAACTAAGGAATATAAAGTGGATCATTTTGGGGTATGGTAATTAGTGTGATATGCCTAGAGAGAATGAAAAATTTAGAGGTGCCAATCATGACCAACATCATTGAAAATATTTTTAAGGATGTTGATAATGGTTTTATTAGATGCTTCAGCTTGGCCATTACCTTGTGGGTAATATGTGGTAGAAAAATGTTGATTAATGTTATACTCATAGCATTTTGATAGCATTATTCTTAAACAATCTACCATTATCAGATATAATGTTAGATGGGATTCTATAGTAGCATCCAAGATGGTTAAAGATGAACTTGGAATTTTTTTCTAGCCATGTAAGTGAGGGATATAGCTTTAACCCACTTAGTGAAATATTCAGTAGTAGTAAGGATGTGTTTATGTCCATATAATGAGGTTGGGTTAATATTCTTAATGACATTGAGGCCTCATGTTGAAAATGGCCATGATTTAAGCATTGGTTTCAATGTTTTGACTAGGGCATGAATCAGATTAGCATGCCTTTGACATTTGTCTTACCTTTTGACATATGCATCCATAGTTGGCCAATAATATCCAATATGTATGAGTGTTTTGGATAGGATGGCCTTACTAGTGTGGGTTCCACATACTCCTTGATAAACTTCAATTAAATATAAAATTGATTATGACAAATTTAAAAAATGAAGCAGAGTTCCATCAAAGCTATGGCGATAAAGGGTTGGGCTAAGTAAGGTATAATGTGTGGTTTGGTGGGTAAAGGCCTTTTATTGTTTGCATGATAGGTCTAGTGGCATGATATGGTCATGTAGGTAGGTAGAAAGGTTTGAATACCATGTAGAGATAGGACCAACAATATCACAAATCATTGTGATGGTTGAAGGTTCATGAGTAGGTGATAGAATATTTTCATCGAGGAATTGATATTCTTTTTATTTCTTAGCATGGTAGATAAAAGAGCCATTGGTGTTTATGGAATATATTTTTCTATTATTGGCCTTTGGTATATGTTCAAATTGTATGTTAGAAATTTGTTGTTTGAGAGTATCAACTATGGCCTTGTATGGTACCATCTCATCATCTTTGGTCTAAAATTGGTATGTAATATTATTGATGATTAATTGAGAATCACCATAAACCTTGTGATGTTTAATATTCCATTGTACCACCTGATGAAGCCCTATAATGAGTGCTTCATATTTAGCCATGTTTTTAATACAAGGAAAGATAATATAGAATGATCTAGGGATAAGATTTCTCTATGGTGTAATAAGAAATATGCATACCCTCAATCCATATTAGGTGAATGATCCATCAAAATATAGCTTCTAGTGCCACTCCTAAAGATGTGTTTCAATAATGGTCACAATGGACTTGTTTGGGAATTGAAATTTTAGTGGTTTGGTATCTACAAGGGGTGCTTCAATAAGTTGATCTATAAAGACTTATCCCTTTATAGCCTTTTAGTTAATGTACTCTATTTCAAAATCACTTAGAAGCATGATCCATTCAGCCATGTGGCCTTGTAAAACTGCCTTAATAGTAGATACTTGATTAGATCTACTTTGGAAATAACTATGGTTTTGTTTTTAAGCATGTAGTACCATACTTTATGGGATGCAAAAACCATGGCTAAATAATATTTTTATATGGTTGCATATTTGTGTTCATATGTGACCAATGTATGGTTTAAATAGTACATGGCATATTCTTTTCCACTATCATCATGATAATCTATAAGTTCCCCTAGGTCCTTGTCTAGGATAGATAGATATAGTTGAAATGGATTTCTTGACATAGGTGGTAACAAAATAGATGGATTAGAAAGATAGTCCTTCAAGTGCTGAAAAGATTTATGAAATTCTTCATCCCAATGAAATATAACACCTTTCTTTAAAAAGTGTGAATGGATGGAATTCATTAGCCAATTGTGATATGAAGCATCTGCCAAACTGAATCTTACCCTATAAACTATGGAGCTACTTCAAATTCGAAGGTGGTGGCATATCAATAATGGCTTGTACTTTGGTATGATCAATTTCAATGCCTTGATAAGAGATGATCAAGCTTATCAATTTACCAAAAGTGACACCAAAAACACACTTCTTAGGATTAAGTCTAACCTCATATTCACGAAGCCTCTCAAATAGTTTTTATAGTATAACTAGATGATTGACATGGGTCTTTAATTTACCTAATATGTCATCAACATAGCCTTCAATAGTGCTATGAATCATACAATGGAATATGATGGTCATGGGTCTTTGGTATGTGGCCCTAACATTATTGAGTCCAAATGGCATAACTTAATAAAAAATGTTCCCCATGGGGTGGTGAATGTTTTCTTATGTTGGTCTTCTAGTGAAATTCAAATCTGATTGTATCCTAAACATCTATCCATATGTGAAATAATTTCATACCCCATAGTGGATTCAACTATCTTGTCAATGTTTGGTAGAGGAAAGTTATTTGTGGGGCAATCCTTATTTATATCTCCAAAATTAGTGTTGATTTTGATTATTTTTAGATTCTTATTAACCAACACAACATTCAAGATCCACTCTGAGTAGTCGATCGATCAGATGCATCTCACTTCTATTTTTTAACTCTTTCTTTACCAATATAACAATACAAGGATGAATATTACATAATTTTTGATTCATCAGTTTGGCATTAGGATGTACAACAAGGTAGGGTCTAAACATGGAATGTTTGAGTAAGCCCAAGAAAAGATATCAAAAAATTCCCTCAAAAGGGATATAAAGATTTCATGTTCCTCGATTTGATCCATTTTAGGTCATCTAGAGTCTCACTATTTACCTCTATAGTGTCTTCTATGAGGAGAGTCAAACCATCCTCCAAGATGGTTGGCAATGATTTGTATTAGCCTACAACTATAAAGTCCTATATTTAGACTAGTTCTTCAACCTCACTTAAACAAGACAAATTTGAATCTCCTAATGGTAGGGATGGATATATTATAAACACTATTGGAAATTATTGAATAATTCAATCAAAGGCATGTTGTTATTTAGAACTAAACTCAAACCCAAAATCAAGTTCATCATTGGTGATCTTTGGAGCCTCATTCAAGGAAAAGTGAACACACCCATCTAATGGTGCTTGAAATAGGTTTTTAATAGAAGACTAGCCTTTACCTCTATTTTTACCCTAGTCCAAAAGTGTCTTAAAGAGGTTTTTACTTTGGGACATCAATGTTTTATTTATTTGTTTATGGCTGAGAGTGTTCACCCATTCTCTAAAATAAGCTATAGGATCAAATTTGATTAAGAACCCTTGTTTGTGGTCTTCCAATAGAACATTGTCTCTTAGACCTAAAAATCACAAAAGGCCTTGTCAAAATCATCTATAGGCATTCTGCATTATTGTTGGTCTTAGGCTATAAGTTGAGGGTAATAAAGAGGAAGCAAATTATTATGAATAACTAGGGTAAGGGTAAAAATGTCATGGGTATCAAATAAATTAGTATTAGCAAGGTCCTTATAAGTGCTATGATTAGACTCTACTTCATTTCCATCATCATTGTCACTAGTCATTGGCATTAAATAATGGATAAGATACTTGGGTCACCCACAGGTGGTTTAAAGCTGAGACTATAGGTTATTTTATATCGAGTTATAAAAATTGGATCAATAACTTCTTATTATCTTGGCCTGAGAGCCACTCTTTCATAAGATTGATTATCCATGATCTTGTTAGGAATGGGGTATTTAAAATTTTTGTAGCAAACATCAAACGTGTCATTGTACAATGAAGATTCATCCTTTGCACATGAGTGCTCTTCTTGGCCAGTGGCTAGTGTAAAAATGATAGGAGCTAGATTATAGAGTTTTCCCTTTCCCTTTTATTTCCACTCCATACAAGGTGGCTTGGTTTTAGGTCTTACATAAGACTTAGGGTTCTATGGAATCATGGCAATGTGAAATCTATCATGAGTCATATACTCTCTTGGGCCATTGGTTGAGATGGTAAAATGATTGGACATTTTAGGAGGTGGCACATGGGAAGATGAATCAAGGGTATATGGGTCAATGCAATTGGCCTCTGGTAAGTTAGCAACTATTTCTTTGCATTTGTCCTTTTTGTGAACCAAATCCAGGCCAAAGTGGTAATTATAAATTTCATACTCAGTCTTAAAATGTTTACAATGTTCGTAGGGCTACACATCTATGTTGATTGTGACCTCTATACCTTAATGAGATAACTTGAGACACTAATGCAAGGTTGAAGGGATTACATGAATTTCATATATCCAAGGTCTTCCTAAAAGTAAATTATATGATAAGTCAAACTTTAACACATGGTAAGGTGTATTGTGGGTCAAGGGCCCTATGATAATTGGTAAGATTATGGTGCCATGTGATTCCCACTCTTCATTATCATAAGCCTTGATATTGATAATTTTTGACTGAAAATTGGTTATTATATATCTAAGATGTTTGATGAGCTTTAGAGACATAATATTTAGGCCTGATCCATTATCTATGAGGACATGTTTCACTTTATACCACATGATGACAACTTGAATATACAAAAAATTGTTATAGAGAGGACCAAGCGATGACATATTACTTTGGTTGAGGGTTAGCTATTATCCTGGAGATAGATGTCCAACCAAATATTGGAATTTATCTAGAGCTGTCATTTAGAATTTGGGACTGGATGAGGAATTCTATCATGATGTTTTTATAGATGGTAGACATATGCAAGAAATATAGAATATAAATCTATGTGGATGTATTTTGAAGTTGTTCCATAATGTCAAAGGTCTTTTTATTTATGTTGTCCCCAAAATCAGCTATACTTATTTTGGTGGACAACCCCTACAAAACTTGTTCATTTCATAAACATACTCTAAGTTCATCATTCGAGACAAGTTTCTCTTGATCTCAAGCGTAGTTGACTAGCATCCTTGAAAGGTTCACAACATTCCCTCGTCATGATTTCTCAAAAAACATAAAACTTGTCGTAGTCTTGATGCAATTAGAATGTTAGACTTTGATAAAATTTAATGAGTTACTTTTGTTTTTTACATGCAAGGTCAGCAAAAATTGCTGCTATTGCATGTTGTTTTTTGTTCCATGTAAAGGTGGCAATTTTTGCTGCCCTTACATCCTTTGTCCATTTATCCTCCATGAAGGAGTGGTGATTTTTTTTGCCCTTGTACATTTTCACCTCTACATGTAGGAGTGATGATTTTCACTGCCCTTGCATGATCTCAATTTTCATGTGCAACATTTATGACCACGTGCACTAAGTGGTTGGCATTGGTTTTGAGCCATTTAATTGCCAATTTGTGTCTCATTTTGATTATTTTGAATTGTCTGCTCCACCTCCTTGTAACCAGTCAATAGCGCGAATGAGTGGGATTGTGATTTCACTAGCTTCAAGCATAGGTTTTTGATTTACCAAGTAGGTTTTATGTTTTTCTCTCTTTATTTCTAGGTTTTCATTTTTTGTTTATTATATTTTATTTTAAAATTTTGGTTTTCCCTTTTTTCTCCTTTATAGGTTTTATTTTTGTTTTTTCCTCCTCCCTCTCTTCCTTGAAGATATGTTCTTGGTGAAAGCCAATAGAATCCTATACCATCAGATAGATTTCCTATGTAAATGTGGTGAAAATCACTACCCTTACACAATACTATTCCATCCATGTAAAGGTGATGAAAATCACCATCCTTGCATAATACCTTACATCCCATGTAAAGGCAGAGAAAATCACTGCCCTTACTTGAGTTCTATACTCCATGTGTAAGGGTGACAATTTCTACCACCCTTGCATAAACACAACATGCAAAGGCTAAAAAAATTAATACTAAAGCATCAATAGACCTTCCTCAAAATGATACATTAGTGATTATTACCACCAGTACCCCCACATATGTAAGGGTGACAATCTTTTCCACCCCTATATACATTTTCTCAAATTTCCTAACTTTGAGAAATTTTGAATTTTTGCTTTTTTGAGCTTGATTTGCTTTGGCTTTCCAAACTTATCACACTTTAGCCATTTTAAGCGCATCCCTATGGTCATGATCATCAACATGCAATTTTCCTAGATTGATAATATTTTCCCTGATTGCATGATCATGACTTTTGTTATAGTTTCTCTTGAGAATCTTTCTTCATTAACTACCTTTTTACAAAAGCTCTTCTAGATGACTGAGATTTCTTCAAAGAAGTCAAAGACAATGAAGTACAAGTATCAAAGTGTTTTAACAATCACCTTTTTTACTTCTAATTTTGATGACATTAGAGATATAGAGATTGGTCACATGTATATCGCTGAGTTCATGGAAAGAACTAAATCAAGCAATCCCAGCCATGAGATGAAGAAGATAATCAAAAGTAATATTCATCTGGTATCTTATTTCCTTGTAGTGGCTCACAACACAAAGTTTGTTCTCTAGTGAGTTCAATTCTACAACAAGGATACCAAGGCCGTGTTAGATGCTAGTGGTAATGTGGTGATTAGACTAGACCTTGAGTTCATCGATAAAGTGTTCATGTGTCCTCCTGCTACTAAAGTATTAAATCTTGATTTTTTCGAAGCACAAAGAGAATATGACAAAGATCTTGAAAGACTAAAGAATGTAATCAATAATAAATGGATCAAGACTCTAAGGGCAAATTTGTCAAGATGGCCATAGAGCTTTCCAAGAAGTGACTTTATAGAAGAAGTCAATGACTTGATCACTCTTCTTAGCAGGGTAAGAGGCTTACCTACTTCCTCATAGTTTCATGAATGGATGTACCCCTTCATTAAGATAATCCTCCAAGGTAAACAAGTCATTTTTTGGGGAGAACAGATCAATAATGCTCTGCATGATCAATTGATAAAGGTGTCCACTACCTCCAAATTCTACATGACTTCATACCTAGTGTATATTGTAGCTTTGATGAGAACCTTTCTAGGTTTGACATCAGAAGGAGATAAGAGAGTAACCCCAGTGTATCAATATTACTCTCAATTGACATTAAAGGGCTCTATCCATCATTTTAGGTGAGTGAATGACACTTTATTTGTCATATTTTTGTGTCTCTTTGATCTTTGATTAGAACAAAAAAGAGTGTTAGATGAAGCCTAGACCATTGTGAATGACTTTGGATGTATGTTCTTATAATTTCCTTCTTTTTCTTACCTACGGATTGGATTTTTCCAAGGTCATCCTTATATGCTTCCAAGATTCCATTCAAACAAATTAGTCTTGATGGAGCTATGAAGGCAAATAATTGTCATACATAATAAACAGATCAAACTCAAGAAACTTGGTTTTAGTTTCCCAATTGAATTTGGCAAGTTTTCAGTGTTTACCACTGGAAAAGCTAGAGTTATGGAAACTGAAATGCAGCTTGTAACCATAAAGCATTTCAAAAGGAGACCAAATTTTGATTATAGGGGTGTAAAGGATATGATCAAGAGGAAAACCTAGTCTCATGAGCTTATGATTGAAGATGTTTGGGTAGATTTGAGGACTGCAGAAGACATCAAGAAAATGGACTACAGTAGATTATCTCTTAAGTAGATAAAATATCTGGGACTTGTTGATATCCCTGAGAATCTAGTGGATGATAGAGATTTGATAAATAATAGATACCATGCTAAATAGGTCACCAATGCCCCTTTTCCCCTAATCTAATGGTCACAAAAATAGTTGATTCCTTAAGGAAAAGATTTGAGCCAATATTGGCAAACACTAATGATTGGTTAGCAAATAAGGGAATCACTTTGGAAGAGTTCATCATAGGATCAGAAGCTGAATTTTAAGAGGAAACAAGAAGAAGATCAGAAAATAAGATGAATAATAAATGTGATGTTCCTTCTTCTTCTAGGACACATAAGCCTAAAATCATATTTGTGATGAAGAAGTAAAAAATTATAGAAAAAGAAAAAGAAATAGCATATGGAAGATGAGAAGCAAAGCACCAAAGAGCCAATAAGAGAATAGATGGAGACTAATGATAGGCCCACAGATTAATAAAAGAAGGAAACTTTTCCTCCTCAAGAGAATGTGCAGTAAGAAATAGGAATTTCTTCTTCCCTGCTGGGCATGCCTATTGCAACTCCTTCACCTATTTCTCCAATTATTGTTCCCTCTTCTGGATCACCCTCTCCTTCCAAAGTAATTTTTGACAACCCTCAAGGCTCCTTTGGAGATATTCTTTGTTCCTTAGGATCAATTCATAGTTTATCATCCCCATCTTTTGATATCCAAGATAGTTATGCTTTTGATCACTTAGCAGAAGGTGCAGTTTGTGATTGATACTCCACCTATTATTTCTACTACTGGTGTGAGTGCAACTCTAGTAATGCCAAAAATGGAGATTGATACTAATATAAGTACTTATGCGATCCAACCTTGGTTGTCAGTGTATACGCCCAAAAGTAAAAAACAAGCCATCTCTCTAGATGACTTTGATTTCAATAAAATAGTGTTAGTAAAAGTCAAGGCTCCCAAGAAGCCAAAAATTATTTTAAAGATGATTGGGGATAAGGGATACAAATTTTTGAAAGTTATAACACCTCCATAAGATGCAACTATTGATAATTTTGATGTAAGTGACTACTCTATCTCTAGATTTGAGTTAGGTAAGATAACTCATGAAAGTGTTAAAAGCAATATGAAGTCAGCTATGGACATCTTGGTTTAGAAGTTTGACATAGAGAAATAGATGAAGGATCATTATAAATCAATAGTGGAACAGTCGACTATAGTGGTAAGAATGATCACTTTCACTCCAAAAATAATAACTCCAAAAGCTATTTCTATAGAAGATCCCATAATTTAGAAAGTGGAAAAGACCTATCTCAAGGGAAAAGTACTTGAAGAGTACTTGGAGAAGATGAATACACAAGGAATATCCTTGCTCACAGAGTTATTTGAGAAAAAAGATAAAATAAGAAAAATAAGAGTAGAACTAGATGATCTTATTAATATTATTTCTCAGGATATTGAAAGCATAGGAAAGTATCTTAATAAATGGATGGATATGAAGAAGTTAAAATTGAACACTCTAATATTAATTGGCATCATTGCTGATAGAGACTCTTAAAATGAAACTAAATAATCATAGATATATAAGAGTCGAGTGCTTAAAGAATTGATCAACAACCTCGAATCATCAAAGGACCTCAGTGAACAAAGTGACATCAATTTTTTGCATAAATTGGAGGAGCTACCTTGCAAGCTTACATCGTAAGAAAACCAATTCCTTTTAGTAGAAGAAATGATTCAGGAATTTGAAGGTATGTTTCAAAAGGAATTTGAAGATAAGACATTCTCAGTAGCCTTTGTGGACAATATTCTAGATAATCAGTTAACTCTGGATAATCTAAAAACTAGGTTAACTAGTCATGGAAAATTGGTCATAGTAGTGAGAGATGCCATAGTCAGGATGAAGGTGATTTTCAAGACTACTATTACTCCAGAGAGTATCGGGATACAAGCAACTATCACCATGTATAATGCTCACATGAAGAAAGATGGGGCTATAAATTGAATCAATTTTCCTTTGATTTAATTTCCACTTTTTCAAATGCACTTTTGTAACCACTTTGGACATTTGCACATGTACTTTTGTCATGTGTAATTACATGTAAAAATATGAAAAGTCCAAAGTCAACAAAGACTTCTATCTTTGACTAGGTCAAAATATTTAAGTCTTTTCTAAATCCTCAAGGCCTCTCCCTATAAATAAAGAGAATATCTTTTATAATACATATATCTTTTAGCTATTGGAAGTAAAAAACTCTACCCAAATTGAGATGCCTTTTGAGACTTTGAGCTCAGATTGTAAATCATATATTTTCTTAAATGAATGAGAAAGCAAGTGACTTTTCAAATTTTGTATTGGAATAACTTGTGTTAGTTACGAAATTGTTCTTACATCCTTTTCCTAATGCAATCTTATCTATTTAGTTAAATTAGCAGAGTAAGTGAAAATAATCTGGAAGATGTTCTAAAGATCGATTATGGAGACTTTGTGATACTATAAATATCTTTAGTTTGTGTTTTTGTGTTTTAGTACGAAGGGTATTACAAAGGCTTTGAACTAATTTTATCCTTTGTGCTCATATACTTTGTTGTATTGTTTGGTGGAGACTTTGGGCTATAATTCATCCTACTATTACATACATTGTAAATCAATAATAGAAGCAACAATAGGCTTTGTACTCTCATAGGTTTCTTGTGGTTTTTTCCCATATTAGAAAGTTTTCTTTTACTTTGTAAACATCATATTTGGAAAAAGAGAAATGGATGGTATGATCTCACCCCTGAGTTATTTTTAGTTAGATTAGTTTATAATAGTTTATAGGGAATCTCCCCTTGTTGAGAGGAGAGATTTATGTCGTTATGCTATGGCTAATATACCTATTTTGCCTTCATTTAGTTGATGAAAAAATATTCACCTAATAGTTGTTGGTGACTCCATTGGGGAAACAAATGTGCACTTTGAAGCCTCAAGCTTCAAATTGAAGCATTTATAGTTCTTTTCCATTTTACACTTTGGTAAATCCATGGTACATGTAAACCCAGAGAGCTCAAGGTATTGTTGATCCTATATTTGAGTTGGTGTAATAAAATAATTTTGATCTTTTTTCTCCACAATCTCGCCTTCAGCGAACTAGGAGTTTTCCTTATACCAACATCAGATCTCCAATACCAGGTGAAGATTTTAGTTTTAATGCTAGAAAATTTTTGTCCATACATACCCCACAAAGGTTTTTTATCCCTCCTTTTAATCATCACATCATGGTAGTCCATGGTCTTTGGGGTAACACTTTTGGCCCTCTCAATTTAACCCCACCTTTACATGAACTACCTCGTAGTTCAAGAAATAATTTTCCCAAATTCTATGGTGATGGGAAGGTTCATCTTAATGAGTATATTATAGCTTTCTGCATAGCATGTGGTGTGCTAAGTGTTGAATATGAGGATATAGTGGTAAGACTATTTGTAGAAACATTGCAAGGTGTTGCCACGGACTAGTTTTACCATCTTCAAGCTCAAACTATAACTGATTAGAACACCCTCAAGGCCAAGTTTGAGGCTAGGTTCAAACCTACAGAGGATGCTCATGCCTTGTTGGCTCAGCTTACATAAATGAAGAAGGATCCTCATGAGCCTATGTGAGACTTCATTGCTAAATTCAATAAGTTGAGGAATATGATCCCTGTGATTGCTCAGCCAACACTAAAAAATATTAAGTGCTTGTTCATCAATTCTCAACTTCCTAAAGTGAGTTTTCTATTAAGGTGGGCTAGCCCTATAGATCTTTTTTTAGCTCAAATTTTGGATACTAAGGTTGAAGATGATCTTATCCTAGTAGGTAAGATAAGAAAAGATTCTAATAAAAATAATTTTTTCTCATCTATTGAAAATTCTTCTACAAGCACTACTGATCCTATGGTACAAAAGTTAGCAAATGAATTACTCGCTCTAAAAAGGCAAATGGCCCAAGGTATGTTTGCTCCTTCTTATCGAGGTATAACAAGGAAGACATTTCCCAGCTATTCTTATCAAATAAATCCTACCAAAAATCAAGGGCAGTCCAATCATCTTCCTCCCACACAGGGGAAGCTTACCATTGAAACAGCACTAGCCAACTCAGGAGTTGGTTATCATGAACCTAAACATGATCTCTCTTTCTAACCTGAGTTAGACCAAGAAGATGATGCTAATATCTTTGCAGAAGGATAAAAAAATTAGCTGGTGACTCCAACATTGGTTTTCTAAATTACCAAGATGAAGCTACAAAAAAAGGAGAAGTGGTTGATGGATCATACACTATTTTTACTAGGTCCCAAAATCAGTTGACTCAACAAGCTGATAAAGGAAAATAGGAGAAAAACCTCAGCCAGTAATCTCAATTGCTATGTGGGAGACTTCACTGCCTTTCCAATCAAAGGACCTGGTGACCAATAAGAAAGTAAGTACCTCAAACAATCATATACCTTATGCTTCAGTTTCATAGACCAGTACCACATCAAATAAAAACTAGAATGATGGACTTCCTTCCTCTATTTCTAGTTCATATCAGTTATTTGATATAATTTATCATGCTAGGAAGACCAAGATCCAAATGTCTGAGATTGAGTATTTATAAGCTAATCTTGAATAGTTTGATAGGTTGGCTAAATACATCAAAAACAAAAGCATCCCTATAGGATAAGATTTTCCAAAAGTGACTCATGATCCCCCAAAGATCAAATCCATCCAAAATAATCTTTTCACTACTCCTCTTGTTGCCCCCCAAAAAATATAACCTTTCTATGTTTCTCTATTGATCAATGGTCATAAGTTGAGCAACTACATAATAGACTCTGGAGCTTCTGATAATATTATGCCCACCAAGGTAGCAGATTCTCTTAGTCTTACTTTAACTAAGACTTTTGGGAGATGTTTATCCATGGAAAATAAGCAAGTACCACTTTTAGGTCAAATCAAAGATGCTTAATTTGTATTTACAACTTTTCCAGATAAGAAGATTAAAATGATAGTCTTAGTGGCCGATGTTCTAGCCTCTTATGGCATTTTGTTTAGATGTAACTTTTCTAAAGACGTAGGTGGAGAATTGAATATGGATCTATCTAAAGCAAGGATACCAGTTAAAAACATCCTTTAAAAGTTACTTCTTGAGAAAGAGTCAAAATATATTGTCACCCAAACATCAGCCCCTAAAGCTCAAATTTTGTTTGAATCATTAGGAATGGGTAGTTATTTTTTGACCACTAAAGATGTTTTTAGCTCATTAGATGAAAGTTAATTAGGTGATATTTTGAAAAAATTAGATAGAAAATTAGAATAATTATTAGAGAAAATTTCAAAATCTTCTCCCACCAATGAAGTGAAATCTTTAAGGAGACCAAATCCTAATGATGTTTGGATCCTAGAATTTGATGGCAGCTATTCTTCTACCAGATCTAGAATTAAAATTATTTTTATATCCCCTCAATGAGAAATTTTCTATTGTTCATATAAGTCACAGTTTTAAAATACTAACATTGCTAAGTATGAATCTTTGTTGCTTGGATTGAAAGCTGCTCATACTAGAGGTGTCACTATTCTTCATGCCTGAGGAGATGTTAAATTAGTGGTTTATCAGATAAGGAATCTATACCAAACCAAAAATAAAAGGTTGTGACATTATCAAAATCTTGTATGGGATTACATTGAAAGTTTTGATGCTTTCAATATTTCTACGTTGCCAAGGGAGTTTAATGATTGTGCAAATTCATTCGATTTCTCTGCAAACCTCATGGTTCCTCATAAAAATTTCAAAGGGAACAAGTACACTATTGAGCTAGTCTTTTGAATAAGTGTAATTTATAATTCCAACTATTGACAGGTGTTTAATGGTGATAATCAAATCATCACTTTTATAGAAAAGATGGATGGATTTAAGGAACTTTATTTTGAAGGTAGTGAATCTCGACTAGAGGAATAGGTTCCCAAAATAGATTCAAAAACTAGTGAAGAGTTTCTTCAACTCAAAGGGAATAAAATTCCAAAAAGTTTGGTTTCTCTTAATAAGTTATTTGATAAGCATGATAGGTATATCAAGCAGTGACACATGGATTCAAGTTCCTCCAAGGAATTTGATCAAATAAATTTGAGTATGAAATAAAATCCCAAAATGGTCAACATTGAGAATTGTTGCACTTCTAATAAAAAGCTCAAATTCATTACTCTTATTCATGATTACATTGATGTTTTGTCATATTCTTATGATGATTTGAGATCTCTCAGCCCTAAAGAAATTTGGCATGAAATTGCTCTTAAGGTTGGGTCATTGCCTCACAAGCAGAAACAAAAACAATACAACCCCAAAATATTAGGTACTATCCTTTCTGAGATCCAGAAGATGTTAAAAGCCAAAATAGTTGTTCCAATCCATCATTCTACTTGGATCGCTAACATAGTTCATGTAAGGAAAAAGAATGGATAAATTCATATCTATGTGGATTTTTGAAACCTAAATCAATCTTCTCTAAAGGATGACTACCCCTACCCATCATGGATCAAGTATTGAAAACGGTGACTGGCTTAGAAATGTTATCAATGTTAGATGGTTTTTTTGGGTATAATCAAGTGGAATTCAATGAAGTAGATCAATATAAAACCACTTTCACTACACCTTGGGGCACATTCACATATCGTATAATGCCTTTTGGTTTGATCAATACTGGTGCCACCTTCTAGAGAGCAATGGATCTTGCCTTCAGAGATGAAATAGGGAAGTTTATTATGGTGTATCTTGATGACTTTACTATTTTTTCCAAACATCATCATGATCATGTGCATCATTTACAACAAGTGTTGGAATGTTATTGGTAAAATGGCATTTCTCTCAATCCCAAGAAGTCAACTTTTAGGGTTACAGAAGGTAAACTTCTCAGTCATATTGTATCCTGATAAGGCATAAAAATTGACTTAGAAAGAGTCAAATCTATCCAAAATATTACTCTTACTACTAGTAAGACTATAGTTCATTCTTTCTTTAGAAAGGTGAATTTTCTATAGAGGTTTATTCCTAAATTCATAGAGAAAAATCACCACATTATTGACATGATGAAGGGTAAGGCCACTTTCTATTGGACTGTGAAAGGTAAAGCATCATTTGAAGATATCAAGAAAGCTATCGCTTATGCCCTGATCTTGGTTTGTCTAGATTATATCAAAGATTTCATAATATACAACTATGCTTTTGAATATACACTTTTAGCAATTTTGGTTCAACAAAATAAAGGTGTGCAGTCTCCCATATCATTTATGAGTTTTCCTCTCAAATCTCATGAATTGAAATATTTAAACATGGAGAATCATGCTTATTCTATGGCTAAGGTGTTAAAACATTTTAGATTCTATATTCTAAATTCACATACTGTTGTTCTGGTGCCTAATACAACAGTGAAATCTATTTTAACTCAACAAGAGTTTGGTACTTAAAGGGGCAATTGGATTGCTAAAATTCAAGAGTTTGATCTTGATATCAAAACTACTAAGCTTGTATGGGGAAAAGGTCTCTACCAATTAATTATTGATAACATACCAAAGGAAATAGGACATCAAGAAACAGAGGTTGAAGACATGGCTACAGTTCTCTTTGTCACTACTACTGATGAGTGGTATTCCAATATGGTTCATTTTATTACCTATGGTGAGTGTCCTACCCATCTATCTCATAAATAAAAAATAAATATTAATTTTAAATCTACTAACTATGTCTTGTGGGACAATAGTTTGTACAAAAGAAGCCTTGATGGGGTATTTCGTCGTTGTGGGGATAAAGTGCAACAAAGTAAACTTTTGGAGTCCTTCCATAATTTAGCTTATGGAGGACATTTTTTTCCTCCTGTGATGGCTCACAAGATTCTATGAGCTAGATACTTTTGGCCTACACTATTTCAAGATGCATACACTTGGGTACGTAGGTGTGAGTTGTGTCAACAGTTCATTAGGAAACCCAAGTTGGCTGCATTACCTCTCAAGATGGTGGTGATTGAAGAAAATTTTCAGCAATGGGGTATTGATTTCATTGGCACCATGAACCCATCCTCAAGTGTTAGACACAACTATGTTCTCACTTAAATAGACTATTTCACCAAGTGGGTGGAAGCCATTCTAGTTAAGCATGCTACTTCAGAAGTAGTATGTAATTTCCTTAAGGAAAATGTTGTTTTCTAATTTGGAGTTCCAAATAAGATTATAGCAGATAATGCCACTTATTTATCTTCTTATGAGATCACTAAATTTTACTACAATCATGGGATTATTCTTTCCCACTCTTCAAATTATTATCCACAAGGAAATGGTCAGGTAGAATCAAGTAACAAGAATCTGGTTATAATTATCAAGAAACTGGGAGATGACAATCAAAGAACTTGGCATAAAGCATTGTTCAATGATTTTTAAGTACACATGATTACACCCAAAATGGAAATAGGTATGTCACCATTTCAACTTTTGTATAGTTTGAATGCAGAGATACGAATCACCCTATAACTACTAGCACTGAAGTTGGCAAAGGCAGTCAAAGATCAAACTTTTAAAAATTCTATTGGTAAGAGGATCATGTGCTTAACTAAATTAGAAGAGTATTGAACTATGGTATTGGACTATATTACTGTACATCAAAATCAATTAAATAAACTCTTTGACAAAAGAGCAAGGATTCATGATTTTTAGATTGGAGATCAAGTTTTGTTGTGGGACAAGAGGAAAGAATCAAAAAGAATGCATGGAAATTTTGATTCCTTATGGAGAAGTCCATTCACCATTCATCAATTCTATGGTGAAAATATTTTCTTGGTAGAATATCAAGATGGAACACCATTCTCACTACCTCATAGTGGGCAACATCTGAAACACTTTAATCCTTAAAGTATTAGATGATTTTATTTGTACATTTGTATCATCTTATGTTTATTTATTTTTATTTGGTTTTACACGTCTTTTTATTTTTGGTAGCTTGACTCTATGGCCAAATGGAATGGATAAAGGCATTTAGAGACTAGTTTATACTCCCTTTGATCCTTTCAAATTTTAATCAATAGAAGTTCCCCAACTGGAGCCTGTTGTTGTCCCCAAAATCAGCTATGCTTATTTTGGTGGATAACCCCTATGAAACTTATCTATTTCATAAATATACTCTAGGTTTGTCATTCAAGACAAGTTTCTCTTGATCTCAAGCATAGTTTACTAGCATCCTTAAAAGTTTTACAACATTCCCTCATCATGATTTCTCAAAAAATGTGAAACTTGTTACAGTCTTCATGTGATCAGAATGTCAAACTTAGATAAATTTCAAGGAGTTAATTTTTTTTTACATGTAAGGTCAGCTAAAATTGCTGCTATTGCATGTTATTTTTTATTCCATGTAAAGGTGGAAATTTTTTCTTCCCTTACATCCTTTGTCCGTTTCTCCTCCATGAAGGAGCGGTGATTTTCACTACCCTTGCACATTTTAACCTCTACATGCAGGAGTAGTGATTTTCACCACCCTTACATGATCTCAATTTTTACATGTGGCATTTATGATCACACATGCTAAGTGGTTGGCATTGGTTTTGAGCCATTTAATTACTAATTTGTCTCATTTTGATTATTTTGAGTTATCTACTCCCCCTCCCTGCAACCAATCGACAGCATGAACGAGTGAGACTGTGATTTCATCAACTTTGAGCATAGGATTTTGATTTACCAAGTAGGTTTCTCATTATTCTCTCTTTATTTCTAGGTTTTCATTTTTTATTTGTTCTCTTTTCTTTTAAAAGTTCAATTTTCCCTTTTTTCTCCTTTTTAGGTTTTATTTTTCTTTTTTCCTCCTCCCTCTCTTCCCTGAAGAGACGTATTAGGTGAAAGCCTATAGAATCCTATACCATCAGATAGGTTTCCCATGTAAGAGTATAAAAAATCACTACCCTTACACAATAGAGTTCCATCCATGTAAAGGTGTTGAAAATCACTACCCTTACACAATACATTGTGTCTTATGTAAAGGCAGTGAAAATTGCCACCCTTACCTGAGTTCTATACTACATGTGCAAGGGAAAATATTTCTACTGGCCCTACATAAAACCAACATGCAAAGGTGGAAAAAATTACTGCCTAAGCATCAATAAACCTTCCACAACATGATACATTGGTGATTTTTGCTGCCGGTACCCCTCATATGTAAAGGCAGTAATTTTTGCCACCCCTGCATACATTTTCTCAAATTTCCTAACTCTAAATTTCTTTGAATTTTCTCTTTTATGAGCCTACTTTCCTTTAGATTTTTGACTTTCTCACACTTTATCCCTTTTAAGCACATCCCCATGGTCATGATCATCGACATGTAGTTTTCCCAGATTGCCAATATTTCTCTTCATTACATGATCATGACTTTTGTTGTAGTTTCTCTTAAGGATCTTTCTTTATCGACTACCTTTTTATAAAAGCTCTTTCAGATGACCAAGGTTTCTCTAAAGAAGTCAAAGATAATGAAGTACAAGTATCAAGGTGTTTTTTCAATCACCTATATTACTTATAATGTCAATGACATTAGAGATACAAAGATAAATCATGTGGATATGGTTGAGTTCATAGAAAGAACTAAATCAAGCAATCCTAGCCATGAGATGAAGAAGATAATTGAAATTTATATTCATCTAGTATCTTCTTTCCCTGTAGTGGCTCACAACATAGAGTTTGTTCTCTAGTGTGCTCAATTCTACAAAAAGGATGCTAGGGCTGTGTCAGATGCTAGTGGTAATGTGGTGATTAGACTAGACCCTGAGTTCATTGATAAAGTGTTCATGTGTCCTCCTACTACTAAAGTATTAAAGCTTGATTTTTTTGAAGCATAAAGAGAATATGACAAAGATCCTAAAAGAATAAAGAAAGTAATCAATAATAAATGGCTTAAGACTCTAAGGAAAAATTTGTCAAGATGGCCATGGAGCTTTCCAAGAAGTGACTTTATAAAAGAAGTTGATGACCTGATCACTCTTCTCAGTAGGGTAAGAGGCTTACCTACTTCCTCATAGTTTCATGAATGAATTTACCCCTTCATTAAGATAATCCTCCAAGGTAAACAAGTCATTTTATGGGGAGAACAGATCAACAATGCTCTACATGAGCAATTGACAAAGGCATCCAATACCTCCAAATTTTGCATGACTTCATACCTAGTGTATATTACAGCTTCGATGAGAAACTTTCCAGGTTTGACATCAGAAAGAGATAGGAGAGTAACCCCAGTTTATCAATATTACTCTCAATTGACATTGAAGGTCTCTATCCATCATTTTAGGAGAGTGAATGATGCTTTCTTTGCAGTATTTTTGTGTCTCTTTGATCCTCAATTAGAATAAAAAAGAGTGTCAAATGAAGCCTGGACCATTGTGAATGACTTTAGATGTATGTTCTTTCAATTTAATTCTTTTTCTTACCCGTGGGTTGGCTTTTTCCAAGGTCATCCTTATATGCTTCCAAAATTCCCTTTAGACAAATTGGTCTTGATGGAGCTATGTAGGAAAATAATTATTGTACATAATAAATAGATGGAACTCAAGAAACTTGGTTTCAGGTTCCCAATTGAATTTGATAGGTTTTTAGTGTTAACCATTGGAAAAGCTAGAGTTATGGAAACTAAAATGCATCTCATAACCATAAATTATTTCAAAAGGAGACCAAATTTTGATTGTAGGGGTGTAAAGGATATGATCAAGAGGAAAACCCAGTTTCACGAGCTTATGATTGAAGATGTTTGGGTAGATTTGAGGACTGCTAAAGACATCAAGAAAATGGACTACAGTAGATTATCTCTTGAGTAGATAGAATATCTATGACTTGATGATATCCCTAGGAATCTAGTGGATGATGGAGATTTGATAAATAATAGATACCATGCTGAACAAGTCTCCAATGCCCCTTTTCCCCCAATCCAATAGTCATAAAAAGAGTTGACTTCCTTAAGGAAAAGATTTAAACCAATATTAGCAAACACTAATGATTGGTTAGAAAATAAGGGAATCACCTTGAAAGATTTCATCACAAGATCATATTCTTAATTTCAAGAGGAAACAAGAAGAGTAGAAAATAAGATGAAGAATAAATATGAGGTTCCTCCTTCTTCTAGGCCATATAAGCCTAAAATCATATTTGTGATGAAGAAGTCAAAAAATATGAAAAAAGAGCCAAAAATAGCAGATATGGAAGTTGAGAAGCAAATCACCAAAGAGCTAATAAGAGAATAGATAGAGACTGATGATAGGCCCATAGATTAATGAGAGAAGTAAACTTTGCCTCCTCAAGAGAATGTGTAGCAAGAAATAGGAATTTATTCTTCCCTACCGGGCATGCCTATTGTAACTCCTTCACCTATTTCTCCAATTAGTGTTCCCTCTTTTGGATCAAATTCTCCTTCCAAAGTAATTTTTGACAACCCTCAAGGCTCCTTTGGAGATATTATTTGTTCCTCATGATTAATTCCCAATTTGTCATCCCCATATTTTGATATCCAAGATAGTTCTACTCTCGATCACTTAGCAGAAGGCACAATTTTTACTAATACTCCACCTATTGTTTCCATTACTAGTGTGAGTGCAACTCTAGTAATGCCAAAAATGGAGATTGATACTAATATAAGTACTTATGCGATCTAACCTTGGTTGTCAGTGTATACGCCCAAAAGAAAAAAACAAGCCATCTCTCTAGATGACTTTGATTTCAATATAATGGTGTCAGCAAAAGTCAAGGCTCCCAAGAAGCCAAAAATTCATTTGAAGATGATTGGGGATAAGGGACATAAATTTTTGGAAGTTGCAAGACCTCCATAGGATGCAACTATTAAGAATTTTGATATAAATGACTACTTTATCTCTAGATTTGAGTTAGGTAAGATAACTCATGAAAGTTCTAAAAGTGATATGCAGTTAGATATGGACATATTGGTTCACAAGTTTGACAGAGAGAAAGAGATGAAGGATTATTATAAAGCAATGGTGAAATAGTTGACTGCAGTGGTAAGAAAGATCACTTTCACTCTAGAAATAGTAACTCCAGAAGCCATTTCCATAGAAGATCCCATAATTCAGAAAGTAGAAAAGACATATCTCAAGGGAAAAGTACTTGGACAAGATGCATACACAAGTAATATCCTTGCTCATAGAGTTATCTAAGAAATTGGATAAAATGATAAAAATAAGAGCAAAACTGGATGATCTTATTAATATTATTTTTTAGGATATTGAAAGCATAAGTATCTTGATAAATGGATGGATATGAAGAATTTAAAATTGAGCACTCTAATATCAATTAGCATCATTACTAATAGAGACTCTTACACTAAAACTAAAGAAGCATTGACATATAAGATTCAAGTGCTTAAAGAATTGATCAGTGACCTCGAATCATCAAAGGACCTCAGTGAACAAAGCAACATCAGTCTTTTGCATAAATTGGAGTTGCCTTGCAATCTTATATCACAAGATAACTAATTACTTTTAGTAGAAGAAATGATTCAAGAATTTAAAGGTATATTTTGAAAGGAATTTGAAGATAAGGCATTCTCAGTAGCCTCCATAGACAATATTTTGGATAATCAGTGAACTCTAGATAATCTGAAAACTAGGTTAACTAGTCATGCAAAATCGGTCACAACAGTAAGAGATGCCATAGTTAGGGGAAGGTGATTTTCAAGAATATTGTTACTCTAAATAGTATCAAGATATAAGTAGCTATCACCATGTATGATGCTCACATGAAGAAAGATGAGGCTACAAATTGAATCAATTTTCCTTTAATTTATTTTCCACTTTTTCAAATGAACTTTTGTAACCACTTTGGACATTTGCACATGTACTTTTGTCTTGTGTAATTACATGTAAAAATATGGAAAGTCCAAAGTCAACAAAGACTTCTATCTTTGACTAGGTCAAAATATTTAAGTCTTTTCTAAATCCTCAAGGCCTCTCCCTATAAATAAAGAGAGCCTCTTTTGTAATACATATATCTTTTAGCTATTGGAAGTAAAAAACTATGCCCAAATTGAGATGCCTTTTGAGACTTTGAACTCAGATTGTAAATCATATATTTTCTTAAATGAATGAGAAAGCAAGTGACTTTTCAAACTTTGTATTGGAATAACTTGTGGTTTTTAGGAAACTATTCTTACATCCTTTTCCTAATACAATCTTATCTATTTGATTAAATAAGCAGAGTGAGTGAAAATAATCTGGAAGATGTTCTAAAGATTGATTATGGAGACTTTGTGCTACTATGATTATCTTTAGTTTTTGTTTTTGTGTTTTAGTATGAAGGGTATTGGAAAGGCTTTGAACTACTTTTATCCTTTGTGCTCATATACTTTGTTGTAGTTTTTGGTGGAGACATTGGGCTGCATTTCATCCTACTATTACATACGTTGTAAATCAGTAACAAAAGCAATGATAGGATTTGTACTCTCATAGGTTTCTTGTGGTTTATGCTCATATTAGGAAGTTTTTTTTACTTTGTAAACATCATTTCTGAAAAAAGAGAAATGGATGGTATGTTCTCACCCCTGAGTTAATTTTTAGTTAGATTAGTTTATAATAGTTTATAGGGAACCTCCCCTTGCTGAGAAGAGAGATTTATATCGTTATGTTGTGGTTGATATACCCATTTTTCCTTTAGTTAGTTCATGACAAAATATTCACCCAACAATTTACAACAATATTAATCTTGTTCCTAGTTAAAAAGATGGGTTTGGTGGTAGGTGATTATGGGTCAATAATGGTAATCTTTGATCGATAAGTTATGATTGCACAATTAGGATTAGGTACAAGACCATTTTTATAATAAATGATGATAGAGTGGGGCTAGATAGGATAAGTATATCTTATTAGTGCACTTGTATGTGGTCATGAGGAAATGATGAGTTACTGGTATAAATTCCAATAATAGTAATCTCTAGTTGTTGGTATGCCTTTTTGTGATCCTAGGTCAAGGAAGGATCATTAACATAGATGAGTTGATTGGATTTTTTTATCAATAGTATTATTTTGTTAGCACTTGGTCTTGGATTAATGGTGTTGGTGTAAATCCAACCTCTCACAATATGACCTAAAACTTTACTATAGTCATGTGAAATTGCATGGTAACTCTGTTGGTTATTGATATTGTTCTAACTTTGGTTCCATTTATTTGATTGATGTTATTGTTATTTATACTAGAATTATTATCATGGATATTGATACTATTATTTATATTGTTTGAGCCTTTTTTATGGCTTTTGATTGTTATTTTTATGTTGTGGAAAAGGATTGTGATAGATGCCCAAGTTTTGATTAGATGTAGAGGCTCTATTATCCAATGTAATATCCTTATTTTCCAACATATTTTTAATGAGGTGTTTGATTTTCTTAAAATAGTATAAATTATGTCTATGAACATGATGGTATTCACATAACTCATTTTCTATAGACTAGTTTGGATAAGGAATGCCCTTAGAATAGTGCTTCATAATTATCCAACTAATCATGTTAGTGACAACTAGCTTATGAAACATAGATTCAATGGGTTCTCCAAGGTCACTAAAGAATTGATGAGTAGGCACATTTATCCTTAGAGGAGGGGTTTGTAAATGTAAAGGTTTTTGTGTTTGTTAAGCTAGTCTAGATTACTATGAAGGCTATGCTTACTAAATGGGTTGTTGAGGAGGAGTAAGTTGTGTATGCAACATAGGTTGAGTAGATGGTGTTTGCATCATTTGGATATGACATGAATTGATTACTCCATTTCCAACAACATTATTATTGTAGTTGAACTACTTGAATTTTTTATAATTATTAGCCTAGGTTGGTGCTAATAATTACACTTGGATTTGGATTTGGTTTTGATTTTGGCATGTTCCTTGGTTTTGGTTATAATTTTGATTCTATGAGGTTAATTTGATAATCCATTTGTTAATAAGGGCCTTTTCAATTATAAAACCTTTGTTGATGATCTATTTGAATTCATGTATACACTGAAGCTCTAGGTAATAGGATATCTCACTGTGTAAAATTTTAGTGAACACAATGACCAATTATTTTTCTAGTAGGCTATGAGTGAAGTGGATAGAAAGTGTTCTCCATCTTTGTAGATAGCTTGCAAATCTTTCACCAACTTTATATTTGGCTTGAGTCACATTCACCAACAAAATATCATGTTTTAGATTTTATGATAAGTGTTACACAAATTTGTTTGAGAGGTCATCAAAATCAAATACAAATTTATTTGGTAATTTCAAGAACCAATCTAAATCTTATCATACTAGACTCTGAGGAAACAAGAGGAGTAAATAAATATCATTGTAATCCACTAGCTAAAAAATAATAAAGAATTTTATCAAATGGACCTTATGGTCTCCTTTACCCTTTTACTTATCAAATTTTGGTGTCTTGTACCTTGGAGGATATGGTATCTATATATACTCTATGTTGAATGGGTAGGAATACACAACATCTAACTTGAACTTCTTTGCATCCTTCATTTTTTTAGTTCTTGTGCCAAGAAATTAGATGGAACATTGGTTAAAGGTAGAGGTTGGGCCATCAAAGGTGGATTACCTTGACCCAAGTATAATGGAGGAATGGTTTTTTGTGGAATGTTGGTTTGGTTAGGGAACTAACTAGGAATATGCATCCATGGATTGGGATGATTTTGTTGAAATTACATATATTGTGGTGTATTATTCTAGTTTGGATTCAATATATAGGCCTAAATTTGAGGGAATTATGGCTGAGATATAAGGATATGGATCTAGATAAATTAATTTGTTTTCTAAGTTTGAATAGGGCCTTAGTGAGGACTAGTAAAACCTAGCTGAATATGGGAAACTTATTATGTGCCAAGGCCCTATCATTTAATCTGTGGAACATTTGGAATGAAAGGAAATTACTACCTAATTGGTACTTATGGGATAATGATACCTCTTTGTTGCATCAACATCTATTATGAACTAGATGTTTGTTGGATTTTTGGCATTTTTCATTGAATAATAGACATACATTGTTAATTAGACAACATTTATGATTACAAAGACATGTTAGTCTATAACTGTTGAGGTATACTTGTCACTACCTAATGAGGTGGAAAATTTGCTTCCCCTATTGAGGTGGTAGAATATTTCATCTTTGTTGTGGTTGTATATTAGACTATGATTATTATTGTTTAATTCTATTCATTACCTATTGAGGTAGAGTAACATTCACCATATTTTATTGAGGTAAAGAACTAGTCTGCACTTGATTACTTAATTCCTATAGTTACATGCTTGGTGAAGATGTTGGTTTAATATTAGAGATATCTTATTGTGGTTGGGGTGTAGGATTTACCACCCCTACTATTATGAACTAATCATGGTATTAACTAAAGGAACTTATTGCATAATAGTTGTTGGTGTAATTAAACTACTTTAGCGTAATTGGATGACACTTGTGTGTGATCCATCATGTTTGGAATATTATTTTGGATAGAAGTAGTAGAACCTTATTTGATAGATGGGGCATTTAAAACATCACTAATTGGAGTGATTTGCACAAATGGGTATATACCCTAATTCTCTTGACTTTTTAATTCAATTAATACTCCTATTGAAGGAACTAACTTAATGAGTGGAGGGTTTGACATGGCCATGTTATTAAAATTACTCATGATATTTAAATAGGTTTGATATGTTGTTTACATTTGTATAAAGTGGTCATCCATGAGTACCTTTCCTTTGAAAATCATATTAGGATTTTTTTATGACATCAGTACAAGCACTTGAATATTTCTAGAAGAGGCATGTTTAATGGTTTGGTTGTAAGGTATGTTGAAAGGAACTCTAATTAAACTACACAAATTTTCATGGAGGAAGTTTATTAGAAACTTGGCCCCTACCTCCATGGCTCTAACTAAAAATTCATCCTTGTTTTCAAGAAAGTGATGATAAATAAAGAAGGATAATATGTCAATGGCATATAAACATAATACAGTTGTTATTGAGCTTGTTATACAGCCAAATGTATGATATCAAGATACTATGTTGTTTGCTCTTGGTCCTACTCTAAATAAGGAGGCATGTTAACCAAATAATGGGTTAAAGGATCTTGGATTTGTTCCCCATATTGAGTATTATAAGGAGGATAAGGATCCATCTCATAAATGACATCATCACCATAGGGGTCTTGAACAAAATCATCTTATGTGACCATGTTATCATAACTTAAATTGTAAATGGATCCACTAAGAGTATAATGAGACATATCCAAATCAATAATTAATGTTCCATGAAGAAGGCCTAGATTTATATAAACTCTAAAAAATAAGGTTCAAATGACAAATGGTCCTAACTTGGTCTAAAAAATGGAGTTGTTTTTACAAAAAGGTCTATAATACAACTTGGCTAAAATAGTCTAATGTCAAATGTCTTAAACAAATGTTCAAGAGGATGAAAATAAAATCAAAATTCCAAACTTAGGTAGAAAGTGTTATAAACAAGTTTAATCTAGGTTTAAAGAAGCAAAGTTTGCTAGATATTTTTGAAAACAAATCATGAATAGGTATTATTAGGTCTTTTGGAAAAGGCACAAAAGCTAGACTTTAAACAAAATAAGGTATAAAAGATGAGATTTAATCTAACAATTTTTTAATAATTTGACACAAACTATGCATTTAAATTTAGACACACACATGATCATTTGACAAAATATATTTCATTCTAGGAACACAAAAGATACACTAGTTCTTTTAATATCGACACAAAAATAGTTTTCAAATTGAGTAAGAAATTAACCTAAGTTGAACAACCCATAAGTGAAATATTGATGTCTAGGCCAAAATTACATGAGGCATAAGAATAAATACATTAATATTTGGATTTAAAATTGTCAAGGTTAATCTCAAACTTGATTTATAAGGCCAAGTTTTTAAAACAGTCAACAAGCTAGACAAAAATGGATGACATAACGGTACTAAGCATAGATCCAAAAGGTATACGTGGTTTTGAAAATTTGAAATGTTGGACATAAGGTAACAAGTCTTTGAAATGATTTGAGAAATGAAATGATGTTATCATCATCTAAAGATGTGACAAATGGTTTTTTTTAAGACTTTAAGGCACAAAACTTAGAATTAATTGGGCAACATAATGACACCCTTTTTATTTAAGTGACACACACATAATAGTTTGACAATGACTAAGACAAGGTGTGGTGTTAAATAGACAACATAATACCTCTTCAAAAAAAATGAGTGATATATAACAAGACTCATTTTGACATGGTATGATAAACAAATAGTTATGATTTAAGACCTTGTAAGTAAAAAGACAAAATGACAAAAACACCTAAGTGTAACATCCTAAATTGATAAGGTTACATTATACTATCAAATTTCATCCATATACTTGTTCTTGAGAATATTTTAAATTATTAATACAAAAAATAAAATAAGATGAAAATTATGGTTTTTAGGCTCCCTCTTCTCTCAATATTTTTGATGGTGACATGGAACTTTAGGCTAGTTTCCCTACATCAATAGTACGTCTATGGTAAGTGGGGTTGTCTAAACTATCAATTTTCATTCCTTTCTAGATGGTCCCATAGGTGCGGTAAACACTAGGGAAAAATCACATCTTTTGGATCTACATCAACTAATTTTTTGTGAAAAGGTATATTCCTTTTCAAAATCACTACATCTATCAATTTATACTCAATGTAATACAATGTTTAAGTTGCCCCTATGTTCTAAGGCTAAGTACCACTAATGGAGCTTTTTTAACCATTTAAATAAGCATCATGGTGGATCACCCTTAATTTATATACCATACAATAGAGTGGGGTTGGTATGATGTCAAGAGATGAATCCCTAGATCAATGCACCCATAAATAACTTGTGAGGGATAAGAGAGCTCCCATCCACAAGCTAAAATACATGAAAATAAAAAAGTGGAGGAAATTTAGGGTCATTTTGGGGTCACCCAAATCACTCAGATTTTTAGGAGGGCCTTAGTAATTTCCTTTCATATTTTTGTATAAAAGTAAAAAATTCAAAGAGTGAGTTTTTTATCACCCAAGTTTCCTAAAGGGGATGGGGGAGAACATATATGCGACACTTATGTTTCCAAACAAACACTCAATCAATAAACGTAAAAATTAAAACTCTTATGAGTATTTAACTAAAGTGAGAGTTCATTTTTATAGTACCAAATGAAATATGTCATGAAGTTTATCCCCTTGACATTGTGTGAAAACCTTGAAATGAAAATGACTTAAGCAAAATATTTTTAAAACACCAAATTCAAATGTGAGTTTTGCAACTTTAGAATGTTTAAAATTGTCTTTTATTTGCCTTTGGGTCCTGCAAAAATGTTAGTGGTTTTCTATTTTTTTTTAGTTTTATTTTGGGAAATATCAAAAAAATTAAACCTTAAAAATCAGAATTTTGGAAAGCTCCTAAATAAAAATACCTAAAATTTAGAATGGATACCCAAAAAAAAAAAAAAAAAAAACTTGCAAACTTAAAGTAAAATTAGAAACAACTAAAACAAACATTAATAAATAAAAAGGACAATTAGTAAAATATTAATATCTAAAAAACTATAAGTTTGATTTTGATGAAATTTATATAAAATATATATAATACAAATGCACATCACCTATAAAAATTTTTAGTAATAAAAAATTTTTGAATTAAAAAATATGATTGTTTTAATGGCCATTTATTCAAAAAAATAGATAGTCACTAAAAGAATCATAACTTCTAAACTACAAATTAGATTGAAATGAAATTTTGATAGAATTAGGCTAAAACCATTAAGAAAAAAATTCAAAAATTCAAAAAATATAGTAAATGAATTAAAAATGACAACTATTTTTATAGCCATTTTTTATGTTTTTTCAATAAAACAAAAAGGAAGAGAAGAATTGAGGGAAGAAGATGAAAACTTGGGGTGCACAATCAATGTCCCACTGGGAGTGCCATTATGTGAACAAGGAATCCAAGAGGGGAGATTAGTATTGTGTTAGTTCAAGAAATAAAACTCAAATAAACACACTCAAATCCTAACACCTCTAGCCTAGACACTAAAGAGCATAGGTAACAAGAATGCAGATGAAACACAACTAAAACATAAAAGAAAGCCTTCTTTTACCTTCCTTGGAGATCCAAATGGCTTATATAAATGGATTTCTTGACTCGTGCATCAAGAAATTTTTATCAATTTAGCTTTATTGGATTCACCTTTCCTTGGTACCTTGGTTTGGATGCTTGGCTCATGAATTTGGCATGGTAACCTTACATGAAAAGATTCTTTGGCTCTATTTTTGAAATATAACTTTATACAAAGATAGATTCAACATCAATGGGTATGGAATTATATTTATAGCCTAAATAATTAACTCTCATTCAAGGTGAGTTAAGGTTGATTTGAAACTAACCCCAGTTGAATTTTAAGTTATCATGCAATTATGACTTTCAATTACTAGTCATAGTTCTAAAATTAGATATTTTGGGATATTTTGAGATATTTTGACAACTCATAAAGGTAATGATGAAAGGCTTGATATTTTAATTTTTGGAATTTATTTTTTTAGATATTTATTAATTGAAAATGGATAATTCAACTAAGCATTTAATCTTGATTAATTAATTAATTAATTTTGATTAACCTTTTTTCTCTTTTAAGATTTGATTAAGTGGCCCACTGAATGGGTCCATAGGCCAAATTGACATATGTCACAAGGTGATTAGGGGTGAATCCATGAGAGGTTATTATTACATATGGGATAGTATCCTAAACAGGGATGCCTCAACATGATTCTAAGCATTGATGAATGATGCATGACCAAATTTGGAATGTTTAGTGATTCCTAGGCTTGATTTACAATGGTTGGGAGGAATCGGTTTGAATTTAGTTTAGAAGCCAATTATGGCCAAAATTAGATGTCTTCAGTTTCCTCTTTTGAATGGCCTTATGTCTCATTCTTCCCCACATGTATCCTCAAAGGGGAATCATAGTCACTAACATCATTTACTAAAATTCATCTATTATGTTATTTTATTTGAAATACTATTACTCCTACTTAATCCACTCGTAATGCCTTTTTAAAGAGGGGGAAAATGTATGCACCTAAATCTGCTTATCCTAGCTATTTTTCTAATCTTACTATTTATCTTAATTAATCTTATAACCATAGTCTTAAATAAATAATTAAATCCAATCCCCCTTAATTATTATTCATCATAATAACCTTACCCATTACCACTTCTTCATTAATTCATCTAAATCACCATTATCACTAACTAATCCCATTTGTCTAATTTTTGGATATTTTAAATTCCCATGACCCATATACCCACCTAATCATAAGCTTTTATATAAGCCTAGACCTTAGTCCTCACCTACTCCCTTTCTAATCCTTAATTAGTCCTAATATGAAACTAGAGGATTCTACTCTCTATATGCTTTCCTCATCCTCCACATTTTCTAAAAATATTCATTTCTAGAGAGCTATAAGGAATTTTAAATCCCTTAGAATTCCCATTTTTTCTAGAGATTTATTCTCTATAAACTTCAAAATGAATTTTTAATTCATTGGAAAATCCTCCTTCCATTGCCTATTTAAACATGCCATCTCCATCCATTCCAACTAACTAGAAACTAACTAAAGAATCCATGTCTAATCTATCAACATAGTCTTTGATCAAGTCTTGAAGCCAACATTGTACTAAAAATATGAGTCTATCCATAGCAATCCAAAAATGAATTCAAGAATCATTAAAAAATATATTTTAAGATATTGGAGATAAGGTAAGATGAGAAAAGTTATGGTGAAAGTATTATTATAATTATGATTTGCTTCCATATTCCCTTCTTGTGATGTTATTGTGCTTTTGGGTTTAACTTACCATTCTTAATAATTTTGACCAATAACTAAAAAATACAAGAATTAAGTTATTTTGAAAAACCAAAATAAGTATTAGGATCTTAGAAAAATAATTAAATTTTTGATGCTAACAATATATATATATATATATATATATATATATATATATATATATATATATATATATATATATATATATATATATATATTATTTTCAAGTCTACCCATTGAGATTCTAAATTGGCAACTTCCATCAACTAAATCACATGAAAAATCATCTATACATTTGGAAAGGTAAGTGAAGGTACATGTTTACATTTATTTACTTTCATTTATTTTCATTTCTTACAACATTTCCTACTATGATTTATTGTTTCTATGTATATTTCCTAGATCACCACCCACATTACATTATTATGACACATGATGAGCTTTGGGTGGGGAATATGTATACACCTAATTTTTTCATCTCTATCACTTTAATAACAATTTATCTCACAAGACTCATTAGTTCATCAATCTTTGTGAGTGCACAAAGTAAGGTGTGCATTGGGAAAGGGGTAGGATCATCTTATGGTACTTTGTGAGATATGCTTGCATATTATTATATCATATCTTCACTACTCTCAATATAACCTATTATGATTTTATTTTCATAGTCCTTCTTTGTATGATTACATATATATTTTTTAGCCACCATATATTCTTATAGTATCAACATAGTCAATATAGTTTGTTTCATGTTTGTTTATCCCATTAATATATTAGCTTGGTTGATATAGTTTTGATTTTTTATCTATCTTTCCTAATGTATCATCCTATATAATATAGTACTGATTTCGTTGAGTCTTTTTTAATTGTGTCAACTTGGTCAATACCATCAACTTATATTTTTAAGTGATTTCTGAGTTTCAAGTCATATATATAGGTGATGTAGAAGCATTAGCTTTTATTTGTTTATTTTGAAAATTTTAGTCTTGAATAGATTTAGGAGGTCATATTTTTTTATAATAATATTTTCCATACTTTGATTTATTTTAATCATTTTTTCTTCTTTTTAAGTTTCATGCCAAAACTAAAAAATTGAATTATGGAACTTATTTTAGGTGTTTTTTGAGCTTTTCTCATATCCTAGTGCATTTTTTGGTTATGATACTTTATGTAGAGGTTAAGGAAGGTCTTATAACATATTTTTGAATAATAAAAATTTATTAATTCATAATTAACCATTTCAAACTCATTTAAGGTTAAGACTTAGATTGAATTTATGAGTTAGATAGTTTAGGAGTTTGGAACGAAGGAGATAGTAGAATAAGAGATAATATTACATGTGAAGGAGGAGAAAATAAGAGGATAAATAAAAATAAACCCTAATATTTGAATAATAATAATAAAAGTTTTGAAACTAAGGCTTCATGATAAAGTGCAAGTTTTTTTACAGTCAATAAAAGTACTTCTATTGTCAAGAAAATTTGTTTTTATCATGTTTTGAGATTGCTCAAGGTGCCAAGTGGGTGACATTGTAATATATACTTATGGAGAGTATTATAAAATAAAAAATATTCAAAATTAGATCTTAAAATTATAATTTCTCTCTAATTTTAGCTCTCATCTTGTACATAATTCGAATACCCTAAATTAGGGTTTTGAAAGATTAAACCCTCTAATACTCCAAAATGAACTAGACAAAACTAATAATTCTTTTTGGATAGGTATGTTAAGATATATTTGGAGTTTTTAAATTAGTTTAAATTAGTTTTTACATATGTAGAGATTGTTATCTAAGTTTCTCAGTTTGTAGGCCTAATTATAAGGTCTAGAAACCTTGTTTTCACATTTTCTTCCATTTTCAAAGTTAAACAAAGGTATAAATAAATATGGTGAGTTTAAATAACATATAGTTAGTGTTTAAGAGGATTTTTTTAGAATAAATATTACATTTTTAGTTATACTTTTCTCTCAAAAAGGTTTTAGGCCTATTCTTCCTTAATCCCTTGATTTTTTTGGTATTAGAATAGGGTTTGGTTGTACTTCAAAGTGACCTAAGGATAAACATAATTAATTGATAATATTGAAGAAAAGTTTGTGAAACAAAAACTATAAGAAGTGAAAAATAACACTTATAAGAGAAACCATAGGTCATGCTAGAGAAATGTCCAAGAACACAACCAAGAGATGAATTATCAGAAGTGATGAAAAATTTGTAAGCATGTTTGGAGGCAATAAAAATTTATCATAAAAGAGGTTTAATGATAGGTTATGTGAGTGATAAAGATGAATAACCACAAGAAGAGTTTGTATAATAAGAAGAGGAATAAATAAAGGAAAAAATAAATAATCTTAAAATCAATCATAGGAGTAGGTTTGAAGCCAAAATTGGAGGTTCCAATTTATGGAAGCAATCTAAATGTTGAATAACTTATGGATTGGATAGATGAAATGGAAAAATACTTTAATTTAAAAGGAATAGATAAATATATGAAGGTCAAATATGCTTTTATTAGGCTGAATGGACATGCATCTCTTTGGTAGGATAGTGTCCAAGATGAATGAAGGAAAAGAGGTAATGATAAAATTAATTCATGGGACAAAATGATAGATAAAATCAATTCAAAATTCATGCCTACAAAATACCAAAAAACCTTGTTCAATAAATTTCAAAATTTAAAGTAGAAAGACATGAGTGTAAAAGACTACATAGAATAATTTTATAAGCTTATAATTATAAATGGTCATGTAGAAGAGGATGTTGAGGAAATAGAAAAATATATGAATGATTTGAGGTTTAAAATTTAGGATAAAATCAATTTTTTCTCACCAAGATCGGTGGAAGAGGATTATCAATTTATTTTCAAGGTAAAAGAAAAGTTGTATAAAATAAAAAATCAACAATCTAGAGGAAGAGGAATGAATATTAGAGATAGAGTATAAAAAGGTGGTAGAACTCAAATACAAGTTCATAATGAAGAAGTAAGTAGATCTCAAGGTTAAGCTAATAGTAAAAGAGGAGGTTATTAATATAGAGGTAGAGAACTATATACAATAGGAATACGAATAAGATTTTGAGGGAAATGTTTTAAATGTAATTTTTATAGAATTAATTTTCACCCTTAGAGAGGGTTATTTAGGATCTCTCCAACTAAGATATAATATTAAGACAACCAAAGGTTATGGGTAACCTATGTTGGGGTTTATCCTCTAGAGAAGGTTAACTTCCTATTGATACTCACCTAATACTAATGCTAAACTAATGCTTCATAGGCAAAAGGGTTAGAAAGATGGTTAAGAGATCATAAGAAATTGAAAAGGGTGATGTACCAAAGTTAAATAGACACTCATATAATTTTTAACACACTTTGGATCAACAAAAGATAACTATATCTTATTCAATCTCATAATCTCACTAGTTGCATAAATATTTCATAGAAGAGGTTCCAAATGGAACACTAGTCTAGACCTGCAAGTTAGTTTGAAAACACCTTCAAAGAGGAAAGTAGAAGGATAAAAAATTAGGAAGAATATATTTCACAAATTTACCATGCACAAGAATACTAAGCACTTATTAAAGATAAGTGATAGGCAAAGAGTTGATCCTATTACTTCAAAAGGTAGTTCTTATAATATTTTGATAGGGTTTAACCATATCAAATGAACACACTCTTACAAGAGTATTGATGAGTATCCTTGCCTCAAAAAATAAAATGCTAAATTATAAAAAGTTGAGAAGCCCCTCAAAGGGAATGAGACCAAGATATATAAAAGAAGAGAGTCAAAAATAAATGATGTATGAGCATGCTATCAAAAAAAGAACACCTATCCTAGGTTATTAATTGAACCTAAGCCACCAGATTTTGCTCCTTAGTCAATGGAAAAATTATCACTTTTTTGATCAATCTAAACACTGCATGTGTCTTGTTGAGTGAGAAGGTCCCCAAAGGTTTTGAGGATGTATTAAATGTTCTTAGTTGTAGTTTCCAATACTACACCTTTTTTAATCCTTCATTCCATCTCTCACTTGAGACAAAACTCATGCTCATGGATCTAATTGGATCATGGCTCAGTTCATTTTAGGTGACTACTTATCAAGACTATGACCACAATAAAGAAAAAATATATGTTGCATTAATTATATCTCTACTTTATCTTCATGTTTGAATAATAGGTCTATCTATAGGTGGAAAATAATTTAAGGTTATTATTTTTCCTATAGTTTCCATATAAATATAGACCTATAGACTATAAATCAATTTTATGGATTATAATAGGTCTAAAAAGACCCATATTTTCTCTATAGGAACCAAAACTCATATATGCATACATGGATTCTCCTTAAAAAGGTGAACATTACTGAAAAACAACCCTACTTGAGCAAAAATATGAACCAAAGGTCCATATTTATCCTTAATGGTGATCTATATGTGTGTTCCTTGTATCTTACTATATCACTTAGACCATTACATGGTATTTGAACAAGTTTCAAAGGCATCAAGAAGCACCTACAAAACCTTATGTCTATGGTCAAAAATAGATTCTCAACCTCTATCAAGAATGTTGGGCTCATCTTTAATCTGATTGGTAGTCAAAATTTAATTCAGTTCATTGACAAGTTGACTCAACTTACTCTATCAATTTCAAACTATATGAAGGCCCATGGATCATCAATCTTCTACTCACTACACACATCCTTGAAAATTGTCACACATACATTCACCTCTATGATTCACTGAATCTTTGACCACCACTTACCATTTAATCTGAAAGCTTGGTTAAATGCTAGCCATTGATATGCTAAGACCTATTATCTGAAAGCTAATGGCTAGTTTATGCCCCTAAAATTGGTGTCCTCACTCCTATGAAATGATGTTCAAATGATTGTCATTGATGGTCATGTGACCATCAAATTTAAGCTTGATAGGATTGTCCTTGCTCTATCTTTAAAGTTGGCATCCTATTGACCATCATTCATCATCCTAAAAATGTGATTGATGTCTTGTAGATCATCAAATTTAAGCACATATAGATTTTTACCCAAGCCTTAATGTGACATTAGTGTGAATGTCTTAAGTTGTAATTCCATTTTGAAATCTTATAACTTGAAGAAAAATAGTCATGGAGGCTTCAAAAATTTAGGGGGTATTCCTAAGGTCTAAGGATAAACCCATTTGATCCACTAGTCTCAAGATCTTCCAAATAAAAGATATTCAATGCTTAATATGTATCATCCATATCTATTCCATGTGATATCCTAATGATGATTGAGCTCATTTGGCTAAGTATGAGAAACTTAGTGAAATCCAACTCAAGAGCCAACTTTGCACATGCATTACTTCATGTGTACTTTAGTGAAGGACTTGAGATTTGGTACATAATAACTAAGGACCAAGATGAATAAACCCATATCACCCCTTTCCCCTACAACTACTACACATGTGAGATATGGCTTTATGAAGATGCTCACTCGACTCTGTTAGAACTTCTTGAAAAATGGCTAAGTATGGGAAAACATGTAGAATTTGGTTAAGAGGCCAACTTTGGACCTTCATATCTTTAGATGCACTTAGTTAGAGGACCTAAGATTTGGTGCATATGATTTTGTCATAAAGGTGAACAAACGCATATAACCAATTCTTCTTGACTCATCCACATGTGCAAGATTTGGCCTTAACAAACTACCTACTTATAATATCTACCATTGGGTCCAAAATGTAAAGGTGAACTTAATGAAGAAATAGATGGATCCCCTAAATTTTCACACTTGTCCCAAACACTTTTGATACCCCATAAGGTCTCTAAAATATAATCCATGTTCTAAATGTTTAAAACACATGAGAACCTATATGCTTCATCAAACCATGTAAGAGATTCTTATGTGGGCCAAAAAATGGCCAACATTTTTAGTGACTCATAGGGAACCATTCTTGATATGATTTGAGAACACATACTATTTATCTTATCTAGTAAATTAGGTATGAAATCATTATATTTTTCGATTGAGTTGAACCTCCCTTTAATCAACAAGGATAAAAAATAAACAAAACACAACAAAATGCATAAGGTACTTTGGAAAATGAAATAATAGAACATAAAAGAAAAGTGCACAAGGTACTTTGGTGAAAGAAGAAATATATTCTAACCTATATAATATGTTACAATGGATGTAATGCTATTAAATAATATGGCTTCAAATGAATGCCATTGAATATGATGGTTAATACCTTTACATCCAGTTGGGCAAGCTAAAAAGTGTTGTGTTCCTTATATCCATAGATAAAATAAGGACCACTCCAAAAGCTATCAAACATGGTGTGGTTACTTGAATTGGCCTTATTTGAGTCCCAATTGAGGACTAGGTCCCCTTCCCTAAAGTTCCTTATTGTATCTCTTCTTTCAAAAGACTTCTTGACCTGAGCTTGATGTGATTCCAAAGTTTTCATAGTAAGGTCCCTGGTCTATTCTATCTCCATGAGTTATGCAAACCTCACATTTATGGGCTCATCCTACATCAACTCAAGCTGATGGGATAATTCTAATGTAGGCATCTTAAAGGAGATAAGTAATCTAGATTCCCTTCCATACATAAGAACATATAGAGAATTACCATTGATAGTTTTAGGAGTCACCCTATCAATCCAGAAGGATGTCTTTAGCTTGGTGTGCCATATTCTCTAATTTTATTCCATGGTCCTCTTAATAATTCTCAATAAATTTTTGTATGTGGACTCTGCTAGTCCATTTTTTAAAGGATATTAGTTGGAAGAGGTGTTGAGGAAGATTCCCAATTTAAGAGCCCATTCATTTGTCTTAATACCAATGAATTTCAATATATTATCTAAAATTATGGTGGTTGGGACACCAAATTTAGTCACAATGCTATCATATAAACCTAAAACTGCACCTTCACTATCCTTCTTTAAAATAGTGGCTTCCACCCACTTGGTGAAGTAGTCAGTTATAGTGAGCACCAATTTATGCCCTACACTTGATGGTGGATTGATCATCCTTATGAAATCTAATTCCCATTTTATGAAGGGTTACTCCACTTAAATAGGATTGAGTTGAAGGGCTTCTAGTTTTTAGTTTCTTGTAAAGAGGGCACACTTATAACACTTCCTAATCCATGCATGAGCATCCCTGAAAATATTGGGCTAGTAATAACCAACCCTCATTCCTTTATTGTGGTGGTTTTAGGTATAAAATGACATCCTATAGGTCCATCATGGAACTTGATTTAATTTTTTTGGGAATAATGGAGTCTTATTCCTATTTTAATTGAGGGTTTGGATTAATAAATTAGTACAAAATATAACAATAATTATAGTCTTAATTTGTGCAAGTGTTTGTCTTTTTCACCATTTTAAAAATAACAATAAATAAGAAGAAATATAACTTATCTTGAAAACAAACTTAGACAACTGATGTAGAGGCTAAAAATGGTTTTGTAGGATTGGGACAGTGTCAATTACCTAAATTTGGATTTCATTTGGTGAAAGGATAAGAGCACAAAAAATAAGACACTTTGATGTCTAATGCTATTATCCACTCCTGCCACTATTGTCCAAACTAGTCATAGAGAGAGAATTTTTTTTGGGTATTTGTGTTATGCCCGTATGATCTTGGATATGAAAAATTAGTTGTTGATTATCAATATAACTCACTATAGAGCTGATTTTGTCTTCAAACCCTATCTATTTCACTAAATTTTGTCTATTTCAAATTTATAGGAAAATAGAAAATAATGATGGGGATAAGTGATTAGAAAGAACTCAAATTGGTTTGCATGCCATATCTAGACATTGTGAGCACTCCTCTTTAGTTGGGGAGGACTACTTGCAAGTAAGAAAGAACCACCACAAGATGTTTGTTAGTAGTTAAATGAGTGGGCTGCCAAGCTACGTGCTTATTCTAGGAATTGTGAAGCTTCCTTAGAGATGACAGTCCACTTTTGAGTGATAAAAGAGTAATAAATAACTAAAAGAGAGGTAAAGAGAGAGTGAAAGAGAGATAATACTATAATTATTAACAACTTGTATATAATAAAGAGTGATAAAGTGCAGGTGGTGTATTTTGTTTATGTTTTAGAAGTTATTTGGGTAGGTTTTTAAAAGGTTAGGGAATCCATAGTCACCAACATCAGTAGGGGAGTGACCAATATTGATTATACTACTGAGGTCAACGGGGAAGGTGATTGATGTCAATTAGGCTATCAAAGTTGGTAGGGGCAATAATTTCTTAGAGGCTTGTAGAAAGATTTTTTGTGTCTAAGAAATGGTTTTAATCAGGTCTGGTAGTTTGGAGAGGAGAGAGAGAGAGAGAGAGAGAGAGAGAGAGAGAGAGAGAGAGAGAGAGAGAGAGAGAGAGAGAGAGAGAGAGAGAGAGAGAGAGAGAGAGAGAGAGAGAGAGAGAGAGAGAGTATGGTTTGAGTAGATTTGGTTAGAAGCTTGGTATGTCAAGTAAAGTCAAAATAAGTGAGGAAGCTTTATAACTCTCTCATGGGGGTTTAGTCAAAAGTGTGTAAAGCAATGCATAGTATATATAAATAAATAAAAGAATAAATATTTAAAAGACCTATAGGATAAGTGATGTAGTTAGCTATGGCTACTGAATGTTATGTGCAATATTGATGATCCCTAGTAGGGAGTTTAAACCTAAATGCTTGAACAAAGAGAACAAATGGGTGTTATTGGTCCTCAAGAGCTTAGTTGATGATCATGATTGACTTACAAAAGATGACAGTAATCTAAGATGTCAAAAATAGAATACTGAGAGCTTGAATGTAAGTAAGAATCAATTTTCTTAATTTTTCTTGACCTAAACTTTAGGTTAGAATTTGGCTTGTATTGCCGATGTTGGTGATCCTATTGATGTCAACCATGAGTTGACTAATGTCAATGGCCCTAGAATAGGTAAACCTTACTAGTTTTGGCCTATTTTTTATTGTTCTTCATGACTAGTGTGACAACCATTATAAAATGGTAAAAACAAGAAGTTAGGAAGGAGGTAGTTGATTAGGAATTTAGTTTGGAAGTGAGAATAAGTCTTCGGTAGTTAGGATTAGAGGACCAGGTCTTGAGGTGACTCATCAAGTGAGAATTAGTCATAGGTTGAAGTGGCTAGGTAAGGTGGCAAAATGGCTTTTTAATTTACTTAATTAAATATTTTTAATTAATTAAATGTGTGAGGGGTAAATTTATGGGTTAGGGAGGTTAACTGTTATTATTGAAAAATAGGTTAAAAGGTGTTTTGGCATAGAAAGTTACACATGTATGTGATGTAATATTGGTGTCTACATTTTCCCATTTTTGTCTTATAATTTGTACTAATAACTTTTTAATACAAAAATATGAGTTAGATGTTTTAAGTATTAGATGAGGTATCCCCCCTTAAAATGGGAATTGACAGAGGAGAAACTAGAATCAAGCACTAGTTTGATAACAAGGTAATTAGGTGAATGGTGGAGAATTGAGTATCACTCTATATGTGTATACTAAAACAAGATATAGTTGAAAAATTAAAGAATAGGCAAGGTTAAGGAGGACTTAGATAGAAGTAACCAAAGCATAGTTTGTAAGTGATAGCTAATAGGTCAAAACAATCAAAGTTGTAGCTCTAATGGTTGATGTGTCCCAGGTATATATGGTATGAAGTGCCCATAAGAAACACAAAAGGGTTGAAGGTGATAGGATGGGTTTGGTTTCCATCTAAAACACCTAATATACATGTGTGTGCATAATAGCTAACTATAGCTGAATAACATAAGCTGTCAAGACAAGCAATGTGAGGTTGGAAACAAAAGATTCAATGAGTGAGGAGATATTCATAATATCCAATAAAAAGTCATCATGGGTGAAGATGTAAGTTATCTTCAATGGTGTTTGTCATGGTTGGGGAGATATATGTGATCTCTAGTTGCCCCAGTGTATGGGTAAAGTCTAAAAATTTGGGGATTGCTTAGTTGGGGAAAACATTATTGGAATGGTGCTAACATCAATGACATTACTAATATCAGTGGTATAAATTTCTAACATCAGTAAACTAGGGAAACATTACTAATATCGGTATGTGTAAGAATTGATGTTTGCAAATTAGGTCAATAATTTTGATGTCAGTGGTTGACCAAACCTGACAAAAGGGGGTTTGGTGGCCAACCAAACTCATTTGAAACTTTGTGATTGGAGAGAAAAATAGAGATTAAGAGAGATTGAGATGGTAGAGCAAGGAGGGGACCTAGTAGGAGGTGTACCACCATAGGAGCCAATTGTGCCAACCAAGAGGAGACATAGAGATGAGGTAAGAATCTCTACTAGTTAGTTTGAAATTTGATTTGGGTATTTGTAGTTATTAGGCTAATTTAGAGGTGAGTTTTGTGGAAAAGCATTAGTAGAGGGGTATAAAATAGGTTAAGTTAGTTTTAGGATAAGTTGGGGGGGTTGTTTGGGTATTTTTTAAGGTAAAATTTGGTAATCTTGGGTTTGAACTAGTCACTAACACTGGTGAGGTCCACCGATATTGGTTGACATAGCACTAAAGTTGATAGGTACCTACCAATGTTGGTTGATACTTAGGCCTATAAGCACTGATGTTGATAGTAATGTTGATGTCAATGACTGTGAAAAACTAGAAAATGAGGAGAAAGGGTTAATTTAGATCCATAGTGGAAGTAGTCAACTAGCCAAATGGCTGATCTAGCCTCAAAAGACCCCATGTCGACTGAGTGTAACCTATATATCCTATTTTAGGGCCTTAGGCTAATGTAGTTCTCCCAAAGCCTAGGAAAAAGATCTAAAAAGGTATGATAGGGGAAATGGGTAAAAAGGTAAGTTGAGATAGGTTGAGAGGTCTAGGGATTAAAATATAGGTCATAGTGTTAAGGGTCAGGGATATAGGCCATGAGGCTTAGAGGTGTGATCAGCATGTAGGCCTAGGGTGGAGAGAGAGGAGAGATAGTGAAGCCTAGGGTAGAGAGAGAGAGGTAGTGAAGCCTAGGGTAGAGAGAAAAGAGTAGAGTAGTTAGTGAGGTGGGTATATAATTGAGCTAACCTTAGAAGACCCCATGTTGACTGAGGGCTACCTACATATCCAAATTTAGAGATTCAAACCAATGTATTTATCCCAAAGAGAAGGTTAAAAAGGTGGTGATAGAGTATATTAAAAAGTATGTGACTTGAGTTGTTATGTGTATGGATGTAGGTGAGGATGGAGATGACATTACAAGATCATCTATCAAAGTTGTTCACACGTATGAGGAGGAATGTCACTCCAAATGAATGGGAGCATATGGAAGCTATGGGATTAGGAGTGTGATAATATTTTTGAGTTGTATGAGATGTGTTCCTAATGATAGCATTGATTGAGAGGTGGGATCATACCACTAACACCTTCCATCTACCGATCAAAGAGTTGACAGTGACTTAGGAGGATGTTTATAGGATTTTTTGACTACCACTCTAGGGTGAGGATATCTTCACATGCTTGAGAGAGGAGCATGATATACACATGGTTTCATTATATGGAGATCATGTTAGTGAGGTGACTTACCATTCTACTAGTTTCACATATAAGCCACTTTATATGGTTGATGAGGAGCAGTATCGACTGAGCATCTTGATGATGATTAGAATCATAGTGTATGAATTACTAGATGTAGATGGTGGTAGGATTTTGTTTACATTGATAGGTGTTTTTGCATACATGGTTGAGCAATGAACTATTTTTACCTAGGGCCTAGTATTTTTAGCATAGTTATATAGAGCGCTATGGAGTTTGAGATTGTGATGATGATATAGTTTGTGTGTTGGCCATTTAATACACTTTTGGGTGTATGAGGACATCATGGTGACATGACCATTGGGGTTTTCTACCACAATCCTAGCTAGTTTTAGGCTTGGTTTTAGATAGTGGAGAGAGGGCATGGCACAGACTTGAGTGGATGGTGTGGTTCAAGACATTACCTACTATAGGTGCATGATTGAGGGTTTGATCCTTGTTCCTATCTAACATACCTAGTTTTTAGAGGATAGGCACAATAGCTTATGGGTTTGTAGAGCTCATTATGGGTTAGGGGAAGATGAGCTGGTGAGTTAGAGATGGTACTCATGACATGAGTCAGGAGGCAGTTTTGTTTAGTCTAAGGTATTCCATCTGCCTTCCCTCAATATTTGAGGGATGAAATAGAGGCACTCTTTCCATTGCCATAAGAGATAGATGGGCCAAATTTTGAGGAGATACCAGTAGATCCAAGTGTTGGAGACCTAGGGTGCATAACAGCTTATACAACTTGGTGGGTAGGGTTACATCCCATAATGGAGGTTAGGAGGCCACCACTAGATTTATAGGGGTTGGTGAGAGAGAACGATGCAATAGTACATGCTTGAAATGTAGTAGTTTGTAGGCTCAATATACAACCTAGTCATAGATATTAGAATTATAGGGGTAGGTGGTGATGTTGCAGGGTCAAATTGGGGAACTATGGGTAAGGTTTTAACACTATAAGGCCAAGTTATAGTTTTATAGGGTCTAGTGACTATAGTAATAGTAGAGAGAGATAGTTTGAGAGTAGTGGGTCAGGTTTCTCCTCCTCCTCCAACACCATAGGGACTAGTATATGCTAGACATCATCAGGTGCTATGGGACCTCTATAGACTATATCTCTAGTGAGATATTTGACTACCCTTGATGAGATTGCCTATTATGAGAGGGTGATTACAATGTTTATATAGATTCAAAGATATTCAAAGTTTAGAGAGTAGGAGAGGTCTATGTCACATGCCATATTCTAGCTCACATAGATGCAGATAGGTAGAGAGTGGTGATGACACTGCTTCCTCATGACCATGTGGAGAGCCTTAAGGACCCTGAGTGTTAGAGTTTGCCAGTTTTGATTATATATATATATATATACATACATGAGATGTTCATTTATTGCTATGTTGAGATGTATTTATTTTGATTATGATAATGATATGGATGATGATTATTTTATGCTATTTTAATTTGATGTTAATGCTGATCATGTTAGTTGAGTTAGACTAGCTTTTCCCATATATGTGATGGTATATGCATAGTTTGTTAGTTAGTTTCATCTTAACATTTTTCTAAATTTCATGATGGTGTATGCTTAAAATGAATAAATTGGTTATGTTAGTTTATTTCAAAAAATCTCCATATTTGTGATCATGTATGCATAAAATAAATTGAGTAAGCTTTGTTAGTCTTGGTATGACTTTATTTCTTCATCTCAAATAAAGAGATCGACATGTGATGTGGATGGGAAAATAAAGAGGCAGAATGCTTGTGCATTAGCAAAGACCATAATTAGAACATAAATAGGCTCAAAAAAATGAGCCTCCTTCATACCTTATATCTTTGAAACATTATGTTTTTTAGAGAAGCATCATGTTTAATTTTTGTTAAGTGAGCTTCACAATCCCTTGAAAGAGTATGAGGGGAAAAAGGGTAAAATGAGGGAAAATGTTTAGGTAGGATAACCTAAAAAGTAGATATGATATGCCCCTTTTGTGGGTGACCTGAGAGCTAATATAGGCAAGTCCATGACTTAAAGCTTCTTTTTTTTTGGTGTTAGATGATCAATGTAAGAAGCCTCCAATGGGATTTTGTATGGGTTAATATCATATAAAGTTGTGAGAAGCCTTTTTCATTTGTTTTTCCCTTTGAGAACAAATCTTGGCTTAACCATCCTTTAAAGGAGTGGTCTAAGCATTTTGTATTTTAAATAGTTGTCCTTCAAGGGAGTAGTTTATTGATAGCATCAAAGGGAAGTTATATATATTTCCTTCAAGGGAGTAATATACATTAAAAATCATGACCTGAGACTTTATAACTTTGTCACATATCCCATCTTTTTTTTTCTTTTTTTTTCTTTTAGTCATGGATAAGACTATAGAGCCTTATGATTTTTTCACTTTGAGGGCAAAACCATACCACTGTGTAAGTTAACTAAGTGTATAGGAGTAAGGGTGAAGAAGAAGGGAAATGAATGTAATAGGGATGCTCAAGGGATGAGCTCAAGTTAAACACGAGGCAAAGCGATGATTTTTTTGAAAAATAATGGTCATAGGTGTAAGGCATTTAAAGGCTTAGGTTTTGGCCTTCCTTGAAGAGAAGACAAGTGATAAGTTCCTAAGCCATACTTGTGAGTTATGATATAAGGTCCAATCCAATTTAGAAAAAACTTATGCAATTTGATTTTCTCCATATTCATCACGTGTTAATTTTATTTTAAGATGAGATATACTATATTAAAATCTTGCTCTTTGAGATTTTTTTTATAAGCATGTTTGATACACTCTTAATAGATTTGGAGGTGGTTGAGGGTTATGAGACGATGCTCATCAAGCAATTAAAATTGAGCCAAACTTTCTTGGCAAAAGTCATTGTTAGTAAGTATGTCTTGTAAATAAATGTGAAGAGAAGGAATCTAGACCTCAAGAGGCAAAACAACCTCCATTCCATATACCAATGAAAAAGGTGTAGCACCCTTAGGGGTTTGAATGCTAGTGTGGTAAGCCCATAAATAAAAAGGAATGTGTGTGTGCCAATCCTTTCCCATATCATTGACTACCTTCATTAGAATTTTGGTCAATGTTTTGTTAGAAGCTTCTGGCTATCTATTAGCTTGTGAATAGTATGGTGATGAGAAGATTAATTTGATTCCAAATGTATCACAAAGACTTTGAATAGTCTTTGTTTTGAAAGACTTGTTGTTATCTATTATAATCTTATGAGGGATACCAAAATGACACATGATGTGATGGTTGATGAAGTCAACAATTTTGTTAGCTTTAGTGGAGATGAGAGGGATGGCCTTGACCCACTTGGTGAAGTATTCAGTGGCAGTAATGATAGAATGATGATGGAAGGATGAATAAGGGTTAATCTCTCTAATTAAATCTAAGCCTTATTGAGAGAAGGGCCAAAAGTCTTTGGTGACTTGTAATGCATGAATATGAACATGAAGGAGGTTAGCATGTTGTTGACACTTGACACAACATCAAACATAATCAGCACAATCTTGATGGAGCATAGGCCAATAATAGCCAGGTTAAAAGATACATTTGGTCACTACGTGACCATTGAAATACCCACCACAAATCCCATCTTGGACTTCTTTAATAGTGAAGGGAGTTTTAGTACCAGTGAGGCATCTAAGGAGAATACCATCAAAACCTCACTTATAGAGAAGTCCCCCTAGGATAGTGTAATGAAAGACATGTTTTATGAAGGCCCATTTCCCATTATTATAGATATTAGAAGGGGTAATAGAGAAAGAAAGATAATTTGTGAGTTGCATGTACCATAAGTCATGTGGGTTAGCTGTTAAGTTTATGATAAAGAGGATGTTAGCTGAAACATAGGAGGGTAATGTTAAGTGATGCATGGTGACACAGATTCTCGAATAAGAGGATGAAGAGGGTATGTGGGAAGCAAGTGAAGCCATCGTGTCAACAAAGTTATTTGTAGATTGAGGAATATTTTGTAAGAGATAAGAGCCAAATGATCCCAATAACATTTCTTTACAATGTTTATATTACTACAAAATTTTGTTTTTGCATAGTTAGGAACCATTAACCTAGTTAACCCCTAGTTGAGAATCACTAAAAATGGTTATGGATGTGATACCTAAGAAGAGAGTTGTTTGAAGTCTTAGAATCAAAGCCTCATTTTCAGCCATATTTTTAGTGCATTCAAAATCTGGTTTAAATGGCAAAGGCATATGCTCACCATTTAGAGTAATAAAAATGACCTCTACACTCTCACCATGTTTTCATTTAGATCCATCAAAGAACATAATCATTTTATAGGAGATGCCATTGGTGGAGAGCATTACAATGGATTCATCAAGGAATTTAAGGTTTGAAGGTTGATTGTTAGGTAAAGGGGTAGAAGCTAACTGGTCAATGATTGTTTACCCCTTAATAGACTTTTGATGAATGAATTCTAAATTGAATTTAGCAAGAATCATGAGCCACCAAGCTACACATTGGTTGTGATATGGTTGAAATACATGTATTTATGGCGGTCAGTATGGGTGACCACATAGGTTTTGTGATTTAGGAGATAATGGTGAAGCTTGGAGGTAGAAAAGATCAATGCAAGGCAAATTTTTTTAGTATGGGTATATCAAGTCTCATACTCAATAAGTGTGTGGCTTATGTAGTAAACCACCTACTCTCAATGTTGGTCATCTCAATGTGCAATCATAGCACCTAAAAAATGGTTTGTTGTGGAGATGTATAGGTAGAAAGGCTAATTTTCCTTATGTGGAATAATAATTGGTGAGGAAAGGAGATATTGTTTAAGTACATCAAAATCCTCCTAGAAATATATATTATAATAGAAGGAGACATCCTTTTTGAGGAGATGGTGAAAGGGTTGGTAGCAATTTGAAAACTAGGAAATGAATCAATGAATTGACTAAAGTTTGCCTTGTAGGCTACAAAGTTGTTTGATATTAATAGGTGGAAGCATCTCTAGGATTGCTCTAACCTTATCAGGATCGACCTTGATACCATGGAGAGAAATGATAAAACCTAAGAGCTTACCAAAAATAACACCAAAGACATATTTCTTTGGGTTTAGTCAAACATTATATTAGAAGAGATGAGTAAATATAGTTTTAAGAATTGTCAAGTGGTCTTGAAAAAGTTTAGACTTATCAAGTAAGTCATCCACATAATATTCCATAATTTTGTGTAGGAGATCATGAAAAATGTAGGTCATGGCACATTGGTAGGTTGCACCAGTATTCTTCAGGCCAAAAGGCATGACTCAATAATAGAAATTCCCCCATGAGGTAATGAATTTTGTCTTGTGTTGATCCTTAGGAGCAACTAAGATTTGATTATATCCAAAGAATCCATCCATAAGTGATGGCATCTTATGGCTAATCGTTAGATCAATAAGTTGGTCAATACTTGGCAAGGGAAGTCATATTTTAGATAAGTGAGGTTTAAATCATGATAGTCAGTTAAAATGTGGATTTCATTGATTGATTTTGTGATAGGAACAATATTGGAAATCTAAAGTGGGTAGTCAATGGGTTGGATAAAGTTAACATAAAGGAGGCATTAGAGTTCTTTTTTGACAAGGAGATAAATACAAGGATGCATTTTGTAAAGCTTATGCTTAATAGGTTTAACATCTTGATTGGTGATAATGTTATGGGTGATGATAGAGGGGTCAATACTAGGATTGTCATTATAAGACTAAGCAAAGGATTTGCTATGGTCATTAAGAAATTTGGCATTATTAGTTTGCTTAAAGGAATCTAAATATTGACCAATCTTGAGGATGTGGGGGTTATCATGAGAGGGTAGGTTGATGCCAATGGTTGATTCATTTAACATTGCTTGTGTTTTAGATGGGAGCTATCATTAGATATAGGAATCATCTATACCCATGTAGGTGAGGATTACATCATTATCTTGACATTGGACAGTGTTAATAGTGAGAGAGTCTTCAGCAATTATTTTAGGATGAACGAGAGGAAGGGACCTTGTTTCCTTTAGGATGAATGAGAGGAAGGGACCTTGTTTCCTTACCCTAATGATAGGTGAGAGGCCCCAAATGGATGGCATTTATTAAAAAAAAATAGGAGGTATAGATACCTCTAATTCAGTAGGTGATGATGGAGAAGAAGGTGGAGAAGGAGAGACTTATTCTTTGATAATTGGTACATAAGAGGTTTTAATGAGCTTAGTTGGTTCATCATATCCCATTCCATGCCTCTTTTTGGCATTTTCAATAGTTTGGCTAGTGGGATAGTTAATAGGCATATGGAAACCTTATTCATAATGACCCAAACCAAATCCTTTCTAGGCACACCTATAGAGATAGGTGTGAGTGAGTCTAGGGTTGCTTAGGAAAGAGAAGTCACATGTAAATGGTTGTGGTGAAGAAGATGGATAACTAACAATGGTTACTTGATCAATTCCCCCATAAGTGAAATTGGTTCAAAGGTTAGGGTGATTAAGGGATGACCATCCCAATATGATCATAATTTGGGTGTATGTGAAGCCTTCCATACTCTTGTGGAGTATAGAACATGTCAAGCATCAACAAATGATATTCACTGAGTGATAAATGTTGAAAGGTCTCCTCCATGGGATCTTTGTTAGGAATTTGTGTTGTTGGTATTTGAGCAACTATAGGAGTGGAGATTGTAGAAGCTTCAAAAGTATCATGTGGAGAAGATGATGTTTTTAATGGAATGAGAACATCATTGAGACTATATGTCATGTTGCATGTTTTAAATAGAGATGGTTTAGCAGGTATAACATGTACTTCTACATCATGTTCAAACTTGACACAATAGTGTAAAGTTAAGGGTACACATGCCGTAACACATATCCAAGGTCATCCAAGTATTATGTTATATTGGAAATCTCCCTCCACAACATAGAAGAGCTTAGGAGTAGTGTGAAGACCTACACAGATATTTAAGATAATAGTGCCCATCATAGTAGCTGTAGTATCATTAAAAGAGTGGATTACCACATTGGTTTGAGACATGCAATTATCAGGAAGGGCTAGTTATTTGTAGGCATGCGTGGAAATAATAATAATACTAGCTCCCCCATTGATCATGACACTTTTGACATGAGTTTGATCAATATAAGTGGTAATAAAAAGGATAGAATCTTGATCTTCAGGATGTGTAAGTGGAATTTATAAATCACTATAAAAAATTAGGGAGTCTGAATCAAGGGAGCTGACTAGAGTTACAAGAGGTTGGGGATCATTTGATTCTACCTCAATAACTTGCAAAACACTAATCAAATCTTGAAGATGTTGGGATGAGTTTTGGATTAACTCATATAAAGACATTTTCATAGGAGTTTGATGAAGCTATTTCACTATTAAGCTTTGAATAACCCCTGAAGATGTTATTTTAGGAACACCCAAGATGGAAATATTAGGATTAGAAGGAAGAGTGTCTTTGGTGAAGGGATGAGCCCAAGGAGCAATGACCTTTTCCCTAGCTTTATCTTTTTTCATTTTGTGACCATGTGGCCACATTAACTAATTGATTTGAAATGTTAGTGAAGGATGTGGTAAAGGGGTTATGATGACATCCTTAGGTTTGAATTTAGGTGGAATAGTAGGAGGCATTGTGGATGTCAAAGGTGGAATTTTAAGAAGGTTAACGACAATATCACTGAAGAGAGTGTCGACATCAAAGTATTGTTGAATGATTGATACGAGGGCTTTAAAACTCTCAATATCATGTCCAGGTGAATGCTGATATAAAAAAACTTGTGTATCATCAAACCAAGATGGGTTGATTCCAAGAGGACTATAAGGCTTAATGGGAGGAAGAGTTATTATGAAAGATTGCAATAACTGATGTAAGAAAAATCTTTCAGAACCTATGGGTGGGCTTGCACTTGTTGTGCTAATAGGAGTGGACACCTTATTTTTTGGTGCTAAAAATGTAATTTTACATGGTGTTTTATTTCATGATGGTAGAGTTACATGTTTTTCTATCACTTTCCTAGTGTCAGATGTGAGAGGCCTACCAGATGGCAAAAGTAGGAGTGGAATTAGCTTAATCTTTTGTTTTGCTTGGTTAGGTAATATTCTAACTAAGGTAGAGGGGTGTGGTCCTAAAATAGATGGTAAAGTTGATGGTTGAAGAAGGGATTGATGAGATCTAGGGAGCTTAACATTTTTTTGTAATTTAGGCCATAAAACTCCAACTTGTGTTTGAGGAGTTAAATCTAATTTCACTTGTGGATGAATTAAATTAGAAATGGGGTGTACACCTAAGGGTTTGATCTACTTTGATGTGGTAGATTCCTATGAGGGTTAGGGTTTTGACATAGATGGCTAAACTTCAAGTGCTTTTGGTGAAGAAGATCTAGCTTGGTCAAAGACCTTGGGGTAAAGGGTAATGAGAGGGTTGGCGGTAAAGGTTGACATTCGTTGTGTTAGATAAGGATTTTTTAGATGGTCCCAAAATGATGCATGGTCTATCTTCATGGAGTCAATAAATTATAGACATTTTATCAGCCATGAGAAGGGTTTAGATGAAGTTGTCATAGGCCTTACAGTTGTGTTTTTAGAAGGCTTCAGTGTTTGGGAGAGAGGGAAATTGTTGGTTTTTGCTTCTTCAAGCCAAAGATGAGAAATAACCGCAATGGGGTCCTCTTTGATAGAGAAAGGAGAGGAGACATGGTCTACCATGGGTGGAGGGGAGGTATTCAAAGAAGGTTCCTTAAGAGGGCAAAGTATAGGTATTATGGCTCCCTCAACATGTGGGTGAGGCATGGGTAAAGTATGATCCTCCATAGGTAAAATAAGGGGTAAGAGTGGTACAATTAGAGTAGGAACAATAGGTCTCTCATCGATTATGGGAATAGATAATACTGACTCCTCTAAGTACAAAGGTGGAGTGGGTGGGGTACTACTCTCTATAGGTGGAGGAGAGGTAGGTGAATAAGGTTCCTCAAGAGGGTATAATGCAAAAATTATGTTACATTAAACATGTGGTTGAAGAATAGGTAACATGTGGTCTTTAAGTGGTAAGAGGATAGGTAATATTGGTGAAAATAGAATTGGCATTATAGGCTCTTCAGGTGGAAAAAGAAGTGGTAAAAGAGGATCTTCCTCTCAAGGGAGTGGAATGGGTGAAATAGGATCTTCTACTTAAGGAGGAAAAATTGGCAAAATAAATGCCACTGAATTAGGGTGAGAATTCAATGAAATGGATATCTCTTGTTGAGGGGAAGGTTGAACTACAGGTAAAGGAAAGACCATATTAACTATATGGATATTATGATCACCTAAGTTAGTTGTGGACTGGACAATATTTTGATTCAGTGAATGGTTAGGAAGAGGGTGTTTGAACACATCATACTTTGATTAGGGGGTGCATTAGGATTATCCAAGATGAAATCACCTCTATCAAGAATACCTTAAACAATGTTATTGAGTGTCTTACAATTATTAGAATTGTGGCCTTTAACTCAATGATAACCGCAAAACTCATCTTCCTTGTACCAAGTTGGGATAGGATGGGAGGGGTCAAACTATATAGGAGGTTTGATTTGAGGAAGGGTTATGATACCTTGTTACAATAGTTTCTCCAAGATGGATGCATATGAATCCCTAATGGGAGAGTATTGTCTTTGTTCATACCATTATTGGAATTGCTTGGTCAAATTTTGGGAATTTGATTGGTTTGTGGTTGTAGAAGAGGCTGACTTAATGACCACCACATTGGTAGATCCTTTAGATTTTTGGTTAGAGGGATAAGTTTTAGAGGAAGAGGAGTCATTTGATTTGGAATTGGGATTCCTATTGTGTAACTTGACATTGCCTTCATCTATAACATGAACCTTGATTTTTTGTGCCATTGTAAAGGTCTCATCAAATGTGCAAAAATTTTGTACATGGAGTGTGGATGAGATGTGATTAGCACATGCCCTTGAGAAGAGATAAATAATCTTAGGTTTGGGTAAGGAGAAGGAGAGTTGATTGATCAAGCTTCTCCAATGACTGATAAAATCTGCAATAGACTCATCATCAAATTATCTGATAGCATAAAGGTATGTTATAGAAACTTTATTAGAAATATTAATAGAGAAATGGTTTAGGAACATTTGTTCAAGTTGGGTAAATGAGAAAAGTGAATGCTAAGGTATAGAGCTATACAAATCCAAGGAAACACCTGAAAGAGACAGGGAAAATGTGAAGTAGTAATGCATCATAATGCCTTATTAAATAACAAACCTGTCTAAATGATCACAAGTGCTATTATGGGTCCTCTTTACTCTAGAAATGAGTAAATTTATGGAGTTACCATTTTCTTAGATAAGGGAAAATAAGCACAGAAGGATGGATTGGTTCATTATATATCTGATCATAAGATAACACATTTTTTGAACTAGAAATGGATGTCTCTAGATTAGACATCTTGTCCATCAGCATCTTAATGAGGTCTAGAGGGGGATTATTTTGGGGGATACCTCCTAGGTTATAGGGAACCTGATAGGAATTAGAGGGAGTGTATGACATAGATTATTGAGGTTATGGTGGAGCAACATAAGGATAATGAGTCATACGCTAGGGTGCAAAAAAAATAGGCTTGTCCCATTAGGTTGGAGACTATACCTTAGTTAGTTGTTATTATTATAGGTTGGATTATTGGCATGGTTAGACTAGATGAAGGGTGAGTCATAACTTGGGTAAATATAGGAGTGAGGGTAGATGGAATAGGTACCACTAAATTTTGGAATGGGGTATGACTTGATTGAACTGGTTGTGGTTGTGAAAGTAGGGAAGTCATACCAGGGTTTAGGTGGGATTTGGTAGTTGGAGATGCTACGCTTTGGACATTGTTTATAGTTGGGTTACTCATCAAAGTGGGGTTTGGGTAACCATGGGGAAAATAGTGGAGGAAATTGAAACTAAGGTTGTCTCCATTAGAGAGGTTGGCATACCATAGATTGGGTCACCCAAATAATTATGGGTTCAACTCATAACACAGTAATGATAAAGGGCTGCCACATTATAATCAAGAAATTTAGAAAAATGTTGATCTCCTTTAGGCACAATGGGAGTTTGGTTGGGTTTGGGAGTATGCTCTATATCTAAATTATACTCTATGATAGAATCAAAAGTGACAGGGGAAGGTGGAAGTGGTTTCCAGCTTGCATAATCAACAATAATTTTGGCTTGTGCTCATGTCAATACCATGTAAGAGGAAGTATAAATAGTCTTACTACCTATATTATAAATAGAATAAGGAAAAATCAAGTTTGAGTATGGGTAAGTGGGTTATTTCAGCTTGTTATTTTGAGTAGATGAAATTACATAGTCACCAACATCGATTGCTTAACCGATGTTAGTAGAAAAATTCTACCAATGTTATGTTTTAACCAATGTCGGTAGGTAAAATTTGTTGATGCCGATAGGGTTAACTAATGTCAATCACTATTATATCCTAGGAGATGGAAAATATGATGTTTTAAGAAACAAGAAGTTGAAACTAGGTAAAATGGTGGATGTAAGAGGTCTATGTAAGAAAGAAGAACACTCAAAAAACTTGAGATAATAGGTTATACAAATTGAGTATAAAGAATTGTATTGATTTTGTGAATCAATAGGAAAACATCCTTACCAACTCAAATATAAAAGGCAACATAAATTAAAAAAAAGTCATATAGCCAATAACTATTAAGTCTTAGAGATTAATTTTTAGTCTCATGTTGGCTTATGCCTTAATCAGATAGTGAGAAGATAATTTAGTTATTGAATGTACTAGAAAGTAATCTAGAGCTGGTTTTAGGTTAGTTTTAGTGCTCAAAAGTAAATATATGTTAGACTAGGTACATGGCTTATTATAAGAGCTTTATCTTCACACTTCATGAACCTGCAGCTGAGCCAGCTACTTATCCAAAATATACCTTCTATTTAGAGATTATACTTTGCCAAAAAATGGAGTGAGTTCTCCCCTTGGTGGTGAAATCCAAGTAGGATAGTTAGGTAGGGTAAGGTGATCCACCGGGTGATGAAATCCCAATGGGCCTTCTCTTAGGTGAGTTTATATGTTTGTTTATGTGAATGTGATTTGGTTGTGTAACATAGGTGCATTACAATTTATTCAAAATACTTGTAATTAACTAGGTGAGTTAATTTACAACAAGTAAACAATAAAATGTAGTAAGTTTTAAACCCAAATCTAATATGTTTAGATTTAAATGAAAATAAATATGAACCAGGAATAGAGTATGAATTTCACTATCCTAATGTGCATTCAAAAATAAGTAAAGGAGATATTCTCTATTTATTTTTTGTTGTAAAAGAAAATGATAAATTGGTTTTAGAGGTAAAGAGAAAAGAAAGAAATTTTCAATTTAATGCTTTATAAATAGAAAATAAGATATTGAATTTTTTGTTTTAAGGGAGAAGAGAAGGAGAAAGTGCAAGAAATGAATTATTCACTATAATTCACCTATATGAATTCCTAAAACAAGAAATGAACCCAAGGAAAACTCCAGAGTCGCACTGGTCATGCCTAAAATGTTTCACTAAATTTTGTCTATTTCAAATCTATAGGAAAATAAAAAGGAATGATAGGGATAAGTGATTATAAAGAACCCAGATTGGTTTGCATGCCATATCTAGATGTTGTGAGCACTCCTCTTTGGCTAGCAAGGACTACCTATAAGTAAGAAAGTACTACCATAAGATCTTTGTTAGTAGTTAAATGAGTGGGTTGCCAAACTATGCACTTGTTCTAGGAAGTGTGAAGCTTCCTTAGAGATGATAATCCACTTTTTAAAGACAAAAGAGTAATAAATAACTAAAAGAGAGGTAAAAAGAGAGTGAATGAGAGATAATACTACTATTATTAACAACCTATATGTAGTAGAGAGTGACAAGGTGCAAGTGGTGTATTTTTTTTGTGTTTTAGAAGTTGTTTGGGTAGATTTTTAAAAAGTTAGGGAATCCATAGTCACTGATGTCAGTGGGGGAGTGATCAATATCAATTATTCTATCGAGGTTAGTGGGGAAGGTGACTAATGTTAGTTAGGCTAACAAGGTCGGTAGGGGAAATAATTGCTTAGAGGCTTGAAAAAGGCTTTTTCAGGTCCGAGAAATGGTTTTGATTAGGTTTGGGAGGTTAGGGAGAGTATGAGAGAGAGAGAAAGAGTATGGTTTGAGTAGATCTAGTTATAGGTTTGGTGTGTCAGGTAAATGCAAAACAAATGAGGAAGCTTTATAACTCTCTCACAAGGGTTTGATCATAAGTGGATAAAGCAATACATAGTAAATATAAAGAAATAACAAAATAAATGTTTAAAAGACCTACAAGATAAGTGATGTAATTAGCTATGGTTACTGAATGATATGTGCTAGATTGATGATCCCTAGTAGGGAGTTCAAACATGAATTCCTAAAGAGAGAGAACAAATGGGTGTTGTTGGCCCTCAAAAGCTTAGTTGATGATCATGATTGACTTACACAAGATGACAATATGCCAGGATGTCAAAAATAGAATGCCAAGAGATTAAATCCAAGTAAGAATCAATTTTATTAATTTTTGATAACCTAAACCTCAAGTTGGAGTTTGAATTATATTTCCAATGTTAGTGATCCTACCGACATCAATCGTTGGTTAACTAATGTTAGTAGCCCTAGAATTTGTAAACCTTACTATTTTTGGCCTATTTTCTATTATTCTTCATGCCAAGTTTAACACCCATTATAAAATGGTAAAAATAAGAGGTTAGGAAGAAGGTAATTGATTATGAATTTAGTTTAGAAGTGGGAATAAGTCTTGGGTAGTTAGGATGAGAGGACCAAGTCTTGAGGTGACTCATCAAGTGAGAATTAGTCATAGGGCAAGGTGGCCAAGTAAGGTGGCAACAAGGGTTTTTAATTAGCTAAGGGTTTGATCAGAAGTACATAAAGCAATACATAGTAAATATAAATAAATAACAAAATAAATGTTAAAAATACTTATAATATAAGTGATGTACTTAGCTATGGTTACTGAATGCTATGTGCTAGATTGATGATCCCTAGTAGGGAGTTCAAACATGAATGCCTAAAGAGAGAGAAAAAATGAGTGTTGTTCATCCTTAAAAGCTTAGTTGATGATCATGATTGACTTACACAAGATGATAATATGCCAGGATGTCAAAAATAGAATGCCAAGGGCTTGAATGCAAGTAAGAATCAATTTTATTAATTTTTGCTTACCCGAACCTCAGGTTGGAGTTTGACTTATATTTCCAATGTCAGTGATCCTACCAACATTGGTCATGGGTTGAATAATGTTAACAGTCATAGAATTTGTAAACCTTACTATTTTTGGCCTATTTTCTATTATTCTTCGTGCCAAGTTTGACACCCATTATAAAATGGTAAAAATAAGAGGTTAGGAAGAAGGTAGTTGATTAGGAATTTAGTTTGGAAGTGGGAATAAGTCTTGGGTAGTTAGGATGAGAGGACCAAGTCTTGAGGTGACTCATCAGGTGAGAATTAATCATAGGGCAAGGTGGCCAAGTAAGGTGGCAACAAGGGTTTTTAATTAACTAGGGGTTTGATCAGAAGTGCATTAAGCAATACATAGTAAATATAAAGAAATAGAAAAATAAATGTTTAAAATACTTACAAGATAAGTGATATACTTAGCTATGGTTACTGAATGATATGTGCTAGATTGATGATCCCTAGCAGGGAGTTCAAACTTGAATGCCTAAAGAGAGAGAACAAGTGGGTGTTGTTAGTCCTCAAAATCTTAGTTGATGATCATGATTAACTTACACAAGATGACAATATGCCAGGATGTCAAAAATATAATGCCAAGACCTTGAATGCAAGTAAGAATCAATTTTATTAATTTTTGCTAACCTAAACCTCAGGTTGGATTTTGACTTATATTGCCAATGTCAGTGATCCTACCGACATCGATCATGGGTTGACTGATGTTAGCAGCCCTAGAATTTGTAAACCTTACTATTTTTGGCCTATTTTCTATTATTCTTTATGCCAAGTTTGACACCCATTATAAAATGGTAAAAATAAGATATTAGGAAGAAGGTAGTTGATTAGTAATTTAGTTTGGAAGTGGGAATAAATCTTGGGTAGTTAGGATGCGAGGACCAAGTCTTGATGTGACTCATCAGGTGAGAATTAGTCATAGGGCAAGGTGGCCAATTAAGGTGGAAACAAGGGTTTTTAATTAACTTAATTAAGTATTTTAAATTAATTAAATGTGCAAGGGATAAAAGTATGGGTTAGGGAGGTTAATTATTATTATTGAAAAATAGGTTAAAAGGGGTTTGACACAAGGAGTTATGTACGTGTGTGTGACATAATTTTGGTGTCTACACTAACCTTCCATTATGCTTGATAAAAAGGTATTTGAATCACTTGAGAAAGAGGGGGATTAATGTGTAAGATTTACTAAACATTTAATCCACACCCATTGTGTGGGCACACTACCTACATACCAATACTCTGAAGAGGCATCAAGCCATATGTATTTCTCCCACCTAGTGTGTTTTGTGTAATAGTGTGATGCAGATGGAAAAATGCCAAATTAATAGTGTTTTAAGTGGATAGAGACTAATATGAGGGTTTAAGTATGTTTGCAACTATGTTGGATGATTATATGCAAAAAATAGGGAAATTTGCCTTAGTTCTTTGTTTCTATTTTTGCTTGTTTTGTAAGTTTGGTCATTTCCCTTATAAATGAGCTTTGAGTGGGATTATATTGGGAACATTTGGTCATTAGTTAGATGTATTCATGCTAGGCTAACATAATTAAAGATAAGTACCAGATGGAAATTATCATTGGGGCTCAAAGTGAAAATGGACATGAGCACTAAAAATAAGACACTTTAGGGTCTAACACTATAGTCCAAATTCGGTGCTCCTATCCTGAAGGCTTGAGACCTAGGGGAATATGATTATCATAGAGAATATTTCTTGACTAAGGTGGGACCAGGGTTCAGAAGGTTCTAAAATACTGGTAATGAGAAAAAAGGTGTTTAGAAGGGTCACAAGAGCATACAAAAGGACTTATGGATGGGGTCTCAAAATCCACACTCAAACTACCAATTTGGACATTTTATATGACTAAATTTTCCCCCCTTTATTCTAGTGATGTAGCAAATCAAAATACTAGGATAAAGAAAAAATAGAAAGTATACCTAAATTTAACTACAAGGGTGAAGCCCATGAAGATGTGTGATAATGAGTGTGTGTAGAGAGAGAATAACATGAAGCATAAATCTGTTATGATGTTGAGTGATTCTAGGTATGTGTTGTACTAAGAGTAATATCTCAAATAAAGCTAAGTGTTCAATTCCTTAAGGGTGGCTCAAGAATACAAAAGCTAGCCCTTTGTCTCCATCATCACCCACTAAGTAAAGCTATGTGATCATGCATGTGTTAATCAATCTTTGGATTATGTGTCTAATCTATCTAAGTAGGTGGCTCAAGAATACAAAGGCTAGTTAGTCCTTTGGGTCCATCATTTCCCATTAAGTGTGAACTATGAACTGATACTAGTATAAATGTGTGGCATATGATATGGCCCATGAATCCCATGAGTGCTCTATAATTTGACAATGTGGCATGGATAGTTGAATGTGTACTAAGAACTACACCAAACTTGGCCTCTCTAAAAGGTGGATATTAGGATTGTATTAAAGCCACTCTAAAACTAAGAATTAGGCTTATATGAAAGCCACTCCAAAATGAAGCCAACCACCTACAGATAGAATAAGGCATACAACTACTAAGAATACCAAGGTAATACAATGAATTTGGAAATAAAATAAAGAAAATATGTCATGCTCATTTTCCCCAATCACTGGTGTCTATAACATGGATTCTGATCTAGAAATTGTACTAACTACCTACTCTAAAACTAGAAGTGAGAGCCATCAGGCCACACATGATGCCTCCTATATCTAGATACTCTAAGTACAACTATTCTAAAACTACCCAATCTAAATTTAATTGTATCTAACAAAACTATAATTAACCTTACCTTTCTATCTATTATTGAAAATTTTAGGTTTTTGGTTGTTTGGATAGGAGCACCAAAAAGTAGACACTTTGGTATCTGGTGTTGTTGTCCAATTCTAGTGCTCTTGTCCTTTACTATTTATGATGACTATTTTATATTCATCACTATTTTTTTGGTCTATTCTATGTGTTTTAAACATTGATTACTATTTTGAGTTTTTTAAAAACTAATTTTTTACTAGTAAAAGGCTTTAATCTCTGTGACAAAACTCCTATTTGCTACCCCCTCTTTTGAGGGTAGGAATGAAGACCTGGAAATGACTACCCTTAGAAGAAAGATCCTTGCAAGTGTGATATGTTGTGAAATACATGATATAATAATGATAATCCAAAGGATGTCTCAAGATATAGCATAATTTGTATTAGAATTTGTTAGATCAATAGGGGTATGCCTAGATAGATGTAACAATGTAATAGCATGTATAGTATACTAAATTGAAATTAGAAATCTAGTTAGTTTTCAAGGAGGGATGGAGCATGATGTCCATCATGGCATCCAAGAAGGCAAGATAATGTGGGATGTGGATCATGGCATTTAAAACAACTGAGAATAAAACAAGCACACAAGGAAAGAAGCAAGAAGCATACAAAAGAGGCCAAGGAGCCAAGCAAATAAGGGACATGGGCACATGCCATTCAAACTAGGAAAATCAATTATATTAGGCATGTTCAAATTCCCACATACACATATAATTACAAATAAGCAAGATTAGCATGAGGGCCACAAGCACATACAAGAGTACAAGCAAAGGACATTGGCAATGTCCTAAGGTACACATAAGTAATAAAATAGGAACTAATAAATGCAATCACATCTAGCTATTTAAAGCAAAAAAGTAAGGCATGTAAATGCTAAAAATACTATCACATCTAACTAATCATGGTAAGAAGTGAAGGTATGCAAAACATGTAGTATAATACTAGGTAGATGCTAAGAAATACACAAGTGCTATATACTAGTGAGTGTTGATAGAATAATTTGTGTAAGATAGTAAGTAATGCATATCAACATGATAACTAGAGTGTGTGGTGTAGGAATGACATAACCTAGATGGTGTAGTCATGTACAAGATTCCCTTGGTGGGTAGATATGTTAATGTATGTCTCAAATGTAGAAGTAGGATGCCTCCTCAATGGGTAAAGTGAAGCAATCAAGGATCTAGGTTTTCTCTGCATGCACTCAAAGAAGATCAAGTGAAACATGGTGATGTAGATGAACTGACAAACAATTGAATATAATAGCAAAATGTAAGTCTAACATGGTAGTATAAATGTAAAGCATGGATAATGCATATAATTAAATTTTTTTTGGTGTTTTGAGTAATTTTAATGTTTTTGTATTTTTAAATAAGCTATGTACAAGTAAGCTGATAAATTATGTACAAGTAAGTAGAAAGAAACTATGTACAAGTAAGTTGAGAAAAAATGATACTAACTAATGAGTCTTAGAAGAGACTCCCTATCATGGTGTCCTGTATTAGACAAAGGAATCATGCATGATTATGAAGCATAAAGGAATGGCTATGAATATGGCTCTGAGTATTCAAATTCATTATTGATATATTAGAAATCATAATAAATTGTATTATTTCACTCATCATTATCATCTTGATTTTGAACCAATAAAATGCTAGTGTTGAATGTTGTTGTATCTCAATCTTTTCCTTTGATAAATTGTGTTTGTCAATGATTTTACTTATGATGTTCAATAAATATGAAAATTTGGTGACAAAAATTATCAACTTCTTGAATAGTAGTGATGCCTTGAGCATGCTTTCCCAACCCTTGACCTTGATAATCAAACTGTTATAGATATTTTTGACCAAACCCATACTGCTTTGAAATTTGAACCTCATTTTAGAAAGGTATATTTTCATCTTTTTTGTGCCTTACCTATGTTTGTGGTACTATTTCTTGCTATGATTTTGCTTTTTGACCCCTTTGTTGTTCTAAGTTATGCTTTGGTAACCATGTTTGTACTATTTCTAAATTTGACCATTTGTGAATGTGTTCTTGTGTCACTATAGATTGCTTGACTGATTTACCTTGTATAGGATCCTCATCAACAATTATCTATTGTATATGATTTTATTAATTCCAAACATGAATCTGTGTGATGCCCATGCATTCTATGATATGCACAATAATATTTGGATCTTCTCACTAGATGTAGAGGAGGTAGTTTGATCAACTTAGATTTAATAATTTCCCTTAGTACCTCACTTGAACTCTTATTTTATCTTTGAATTCTTTTGAATCACTAGTTGTAGAGTTACTTTGTTATGATTTCTTATTTCGATATGTAACATTACTTGCAACCAATTGACTAGGTGAAGGTGCATATACATGATTGGAACTAGGGTACCTTTGAGGTTTTTGTATTATAATTTATTTTTCCAATGTTGTGATTTTTATATATAATAACTAATTCTATATTTGTAAATCTAAAACTAACTTGCTCATACTGATGATGTGCAAACTCTAGTTGCTTTCGATTAAACATGCAAACACATATGTTGAATAGGGTTTGAAGAAGTTATGGTCTGAATGTATGGATTAGGAATAATAGTATAGGCTATCTCACCTTTTGGATGGGTGATATCATGGACCTAGTTAGAGGGAAAGTAGCTATCATGCTCTTAGGGAAGAGGAGGAGAAAGAAATTCTTTCTTGTGTATGAGATATGACATTAAAACTTGATAGGTGGTTTTTAGAATATGTAATGGATCCTCTAAGTATGTAAGGATTTTATTCTTAATTTCATTACACATAATAGAGAGATATCATGTTTAAAGAAGTAATGAAATATGACATATATTTGAATTGGTCTAAAAATAAAAATTTACATATGTATTTATGTCATTTTTGAATTCATGCCAAATGAAAGGAAACAAGTGTGCAAGAGAAACTATAAAACTTTGCATAAGTAAAGCATGATTAATAAAATTGGAATATTCAGCCCAATGTGGAAAAAATTAGAATTTTAATTTCAAAACCCTAAGCTAGGGTTTGAAAATACTGGGACCTAGTATAGAAAACTAGGGTTTGAAATAAATAATTTTTAAAATTACTATGGTAAATTTGAAAAATTAAATGTGAAATTATGATTTATATATCTAGGAAAAATTTAAAAAAAACTTTAAACATCAGCATGGAATTTTCCCTAGGCTTTATAGAGTTTTTGTGCACAAACAAAGTAAGTCAAGTTCACCAAATGATTTAAATTTTTTGGGAATAATAGAGTTTTGTTCCTATTTTAGTTAAGGGTCTAGATTAATAAAATAGTAAAGAATATATCAATAATTACAGTCCTGATTTGTGTAATTATTTGTCTTTTTCACCTTTCTAAAAATAATAATAAATAAGAAGAAATATAACGTAGCTTGAAAATAGACTAAGATGGCTGATGTGGAGGCTAAAAATGGTTGTGCAGGACTGTGACAGTGCCGCCAATTTGAATCTAGACTTTGTTTAGAAAAAGTATAGGAGCATCAAAAATAGGACACTTTAGTGTCTGACATTATTGTCAACTCCTGCCGCTATTATCTAAATTAGTCATAAAGACTTGAAACTTTTTGGGTATTTGTATTGTGCCTGAATGAGCCTATCTATGAAAAATGGAGTGTTGATTATCGATGGAACTCATTATAGAGATAATTTTTTATTTTAACCCTGATCCTCCATTATGCTTGATAAAATGGTATTAAATCTTTTGAGAAAGGAGGGTTAGTTTTTAAGATGCATTGAATGTGTAATCCACACCCATTGTATGGGCACACTACCTACATACCAATAATCCAAAGAGGGATCAAGCCATATGTAGTTATTCCACCTAGTGTGCTTTGTGTAATAGTGTGATATAGATGCAAAAATTCTAAGTTTATAGTGTTTGAAGTGGCTAAGGATAATATGAGGGTTTGAGTATGCTTTTAGCTATATTGGGTAACCGTATGCAGAGAATAGAGAAAATTACCTTAGTTCTTTATTTATATTCTTACTTGCCTTGTAAGTTTGGTCACCTCCATTATAAATGAGCTTTGAGTGGGATTTTATAGGGAATAATTGGTCATGGGTTAGATGTATTTTTTCTAGGCCAACATAATTAAGGATAAGGACTGGATGAAAATGATCATTGGGGATCAAAGTGCAAATGGATAGGAGTGCTAAAAATGAGATACTTTGAGGTCTAATGCTGTAGTCTAAATTTGGTGCTCCTATCTTATAGGCTCAAGACTTGGGGGAACAAGATTGACATAGGGAATGTTGCTTGGCTGAGGTGGAATCAGGGTTAAAAAGGTTTTGGAATATTAGTAATGAGAAAAAAGGTGTTTGGAAGGGTCTTAAGAGCATGCAAAAAAAATTTATGTATTGGAAATTGATTCCCATTACCTGAATCATCAAGTGACATAATTTGTGGGGTGGGCTCCATAAGCTATAAATGCAAAAAATATCAAGATTATGGCTTCCCATGCCTCTTTAATTCCCTTTCCTCCCAAATATTTATGGATATTATTTACATAATTAGATTAATTCATGGCCACACATCTTGAACTCAAGATGGATAGTCATCATTGATCCTGATCAATTTATAAAATCTAGAAATAGAAGGGCCAAGACCACTTTGATTAAGCTTCATTTGTGTAAACTTATAATGCAAGATTCTCTATATAAGCCATTTGTTTAGTTTGGTAATGATTTATTTGCAATAGGATAGCTTCAAGAGAGGCATAACATTCATTTTCATATCATGAGCCTAGTTTAGTTGGTGTTCTTGAGATGATGGAGGAGCCTTGCCTTGCATCATTGTTGAATACTTGAGCATCAAAATAAGGGTAAAATCATGTTTCGAGTCATATTTGTGTGATGGGATGCTCTTGGGAAGGTAATTAATGTTTGATTTCTTTCATTTTCTCTTAATTATCATTTGTACACCTTGTTTGAATAGGTAGGGTTAGATTGTTATGTTCTTATGTATTTGTCTTGATTTTCATGACTAATTCTTGATCTAACAATCTATGTAATCCATCTTTACAGATACATATTATATTTCTTCCAATATGACCCCTCTTCTAGTTCCATCTTCCAGTTTCCTCTTCATTTCCCTTTGCACACTCCCTATAGATTTTTCAAATATAGATCTTATAGTGGGGATCTCTATAATTATAAGATAAGGCCTTTGATAAGCATCTGAATATGTATCTATTACCCATTATGGGAGGAATATCTAGATTATATATGTGGATTGAGTGTCTTAAACTGTAATCTTACCCAAAAATTCTCCTGAGGTTGCTTTAAAGATTCTTAAAATAGGGGATCAAGAAGTGAAGGCCAAATTATTTTAGACCAGTCCACTCCACCATAATGAGGTTATGGGTGGATTGTATATATTGGCTTCTTCTTTTTAACCTTATTTTTTATTATCATAGTAGTGTTATGAGAGGAACTGGGGGGAGGAACTTGTAAACCTAGTTGAGTAGATGAAACATGGAGATGAAGACTTCCTACTACTCCCCTATCCTTCATGGTTGTATTTTTATTAGTCTTTAGGGGAGTTGGAATGGTGGTGGAAGGAATAATAGCATAAACAATTGGAGTATATATATAAGATAAAATTGGAGGGAGATTAACTAGGGGAGTAAGAACAATAGGGGTAGAGTAAGTATCCTCTATCTTAGGAACTAGTAGATTTGGTTGGGCACTATTAGTGTAGGTTTTTATTTTTCCCTATTTATTAATTAGGGAATATTATATATTTGTGCATACATGGAGTTTTCCTACATTTGTGGGATAGGCTAGCTTATTTAGAGATTGTGTGTCATATTTGTGTCATAAGGTGTCAAAAGAATGTCATAAGTGACTCCTTTGACTGGCTATTCCGGGTATGGGAGTTACTTCTCTATTCTTGGCACCTTGTCACCACCTTTTTTAGAGGAGTCTATTCTTGGGGTGCTTTGACCACCTTTTGTGGAGGATTCTATTCTTGGGGTGATTTGACCACCATTTGTGGAGGAGCTACTTACTAGCTCTCCTATATGTATTCTTCATTTTGGCCATTTCATGTTAATCAAATTTTGGTTTTCTCTATTTTGTCTTGTGCAATTTCTCTTCTTGTTATTTTCAAATTGCTTTAGCATCTATGTGGTATGCACTTGTTCATCTTGTGTGATCACGTTTTCATTGCACTCGCATTATCCAGATTCTAGAAACAACTCCGATATGGTATCAGAGCCTTTCTGGTAATCTTGTGTGTGATTATGCTTTTTAGCTTATTTTGAAATCAAGAAGAGTGGAGTCCATTTTTTTATTTTTAGATTTGATCAAAAATAAAAATAAAAATAATTTATGTCAATATCTGGTTAGTTTTCTTGGAGATCCTTGCATTTGGGTGTCTTTTGTTGTGTGGAGCAGAGGGAGGAGTAGTTCTAAGCTCTTTTGGTCAACAACACACTTCTAGTCCAGGCGCCAAGCTTATGTCCTTCAACAACATCAGCTCCAATGCCACTTCTGTTGCCACATTTCTATCTTTCTAGCACCCTCCAACAGCAATCTACTGCAAAGCCATAAGCCATACGGCATCCAGCATCTAGCAAGTCAGCAAATCAGGGCTGAGTTTTGTTTGGTGACACTTTTGTGCCTTGCTTTTGGTCCTTTTCTGTTTGTTGCACCTAGTTTTATGTGCTTTGCTTCTGGTTTATTCTTGTTTGTTGCACCTAGCTTCTAAGCTTTCTCTTCAGCCAAGCCTCAGTCTCTAGCAAGATGCTTCAGTTCTGCCCTCAGACAGGCCGTACGACACTCTCCAATAAGTCTATTTTTGTCTTTTGTACAAGATAAATTTTGACTATTGCTTTTGGACGCCCCTTCCTACTTGGCATCCCATGTGGCACCCTAGGACACTTTTCATTCTATCCAAACTGTCTTTGATTTATTTTTTAGAGTAAAATTGACTTGATAAAATAAAAATCAGTCAATTTGACTGAATATTAAGGATTTTAGACAGTTTTGTATTTTGGGGATTTTCAATTAAAACTTGTATCTTCGCCTGTCGAAGACGAAGGGTGAGGCCCAAGTTGGCAGGATGCCAATTCCCCCTCAAAAAAACCTCATTTGGATTCCTCATTCCGTGCTAAATCCAATGAGTGGTTGGAAGGCCACTTTCTCTCCCCATAACAAGCATTTTTTTAACATTTTAGTGCTTTTTTTGCAAAAACACTAGTTTACAGGAAAATTGTAACTTTAAAATCTTACAAATGGTAGCTCAGTTTTGGGTGCCATTTTTTTCAAAAGTGCTTGTAATTCAATTCTCCATAGTGTAGACTTGTTATTTTTCAAAAATGCACTAGTTTATAAAGTGCCAAAAATTTGGGTCTCTCGGGATGCATTTTCGGCTGAGTCCGACGTCCTGTTTGCTTTAGTTTTGCACTGATTGCTCTAAGACACATTTTTGGTTGAGTCCAACGTCTTTTGAACATGCACTTGCATATTTTTAGGGGGCTCAATATTTCAGTGGGGTGTGATTGTTTTTTCACAACTTGCAAATTTTCACTTTCATTCTCATTTCTACATACAATCACAATTTGCAATCAACACAACTTCACCTAAATTCAGCTTAAAAAAATGGATTCTTTTCAACTCAAACCCTTAACACCCTTCAACTATCATGAATAGAAATTTAAAATGTCAATCATTCTTAGAAGCAAAGGGTTGTATAGGATCACCATGGGTACAGAAGTAGAACCCAACACAGATGTTGAAAAGGTTAAGTGGTACAACTATAGTGATGAAGCCTTTGGGTTACTGAGCTTGTCTGTGTCTCTAGAACTTATCTTCCACTTAGAATCCTCCCAAACTCCTAATGACATATGGGACACCTTAGAAAAGTTGTTTGGGAAGCTTGATGAGATGAGAGCTCATGACCTCTCATCTCATCAAGCTTTCCAAACAACTTTTCTAAGGTGTCCCATATGTCATTAGGAGCTTGGGAGGATTCTAAGTGGAAGAGAAGTTCTAGAGACACAGACAAGCTTAGTAACCCAAAGGCTTCATCACTATGGTTGTACCACTTAACCTTTTCAACATCTGTGTTGGGTTCTACTTCTGTACCCATGGTGATCCTATACAACCCTTTGCTTCTAAGAATGATTGACATTTTAACTTAGTTAAGTTAAAATGTCAATCATTCTTAGAAGCAAAGGGTTGTATAGGATCACCATGGGTACAGAAGTAAAACCCAACATAGATGTTGAAAAGGTTAAGTGGTACAGCCGTAGTGACGAAGCCTTTGGGTTAATGAGCTTGTCTGTGTCTCTAGAACTTCTCTTCCACTTAGAATCCTCTCAAACTCTTAATGACATATGGGACACCTTAAAAACATTGTTTAGGAAGCTTGATGAGATGAGAGGTCATGAGTTTGAAAATGAACTCATAAGTCTAAGTCCTAGCAACTTTAACACCCTATAGGACTTCTTCACTAAGTTTAAGGCCCTTATATTGCAATTGAAAGAATGTGGGATAGAGAAGAAAGATTATCAACTCATACTTTATATTCTCACAAAGCTAAGTCCAAGCTATTTAATCTTTGTCTCCACTTTCCATGCCACTAAAAGTGCCCTTGGCACTACATGGAAAATGCCTTCTTTGGATTCATTCATTGCCGACTTGACTAGGGAGCAAGATAAGCTAATTCAAATGGGCACAATGAAGTCTACTCAACCCCAAGCCTTGATAGCTGGAAATGGTAAAGATAAGACTTCAACAAAAGAGAAGAAGAAAAAGTACAAGGACCAAGAGAAGAAGAAAGAAAATAATAATCTTGCCAAAAATAACACTGAGTCTTCATCCTCCAATGCTAAACCGAAGAAGGAGAAGGTTAAGTGTGACTATTGTAAAAAGACAGGGCATGATGAACACAAGTGCATGAAGAAACAAATAGATCACCTAACTCATCTTCTAGAGAAGAACAACATAGGTGTTCTTAAGTCCATCAAGCATAATTCATCAACCCAAGATTATACTAAGGCAAAAGGCAAGGGTAAGGAGAAAGAAAAGGGCAAGGCCCTTGTAGCAACTATAGCTTCTACATCTTCATGGGTCATAGACTCGAGTGCTTCTCACCACATGGGCTCTTCACTAGTTGAGTTTTCATCTTTAGAGCCTCATAACATGACTTTAATTAGTTTGGGTGATGACACATCCATTTCTATTTTAGGGAGAGGGTTAGTTGAAATGGAAGGAGGAACATTCAATAATGTTCTAAGTGTTCCTTCTCTTTCAACTAATCTCCTATCAGTGTACCAAATCACTCACATTGGTTACGGCATGAGAGTTGAGTTTTCACCAGATTCAGTGTCTATCAGGGAGTTGCATAGTGATACTATAGTGGCAGTGGGAAGGGCAGATCACCAAGCCAGGTTATACACCTTTTCACATTTTGCATTAGATTCTTCTCCTACAACATTGCTGACTCATTCAGATGGAGTTAGGAAATTGTGGCATGAGTAGTTTGGCCACCTTAACTACCGCTATCTTGAGCAATTTTGTAAAAATGACATGGTCATTGGCTTGCCTCGTGTCTAATTCTTAAAAGGACTTTGCGAGGGGTGCTCCCTTGGGAAGCATCCTGAAGCAAAATTTGACAAAGGCAAAGCTTGGAGGGCTTCACAACCTTTGGAGTTAGTCCACAGTGATGTATTGGGACCCTTTCCCAAACCATCTTTCACAAGGGCCAAGTACATCCTCACTTTCATTGATGATTTCTCTAGGTACACTTGGATATATTTTCTCAAACAAAAGTATGAATTGTTGAAAAAAAATTAGACTTCAAGGCTCTTGTTGAGAAATAGAGTGAGAAATCCATCAAGGTTCTATGAACTGATAATGGAGGGGAGTATGTCAGCATTAGGTTTGAGCAGTTTTGCACCATAGAGGGAATTGATTTGTAGTGCTCAGTCACTTACAGTCCTTCACAGAATGGGGTTGTAAAATGCAAAAATAGGTTCTTGAAAGAGATGGGTAGCTGTATGATTCACTTTGAATCCTTAGCACCATAGTACTGGGCTGAAGCCATCAATTATGCTTGCTACATTCAAAATAGGGTTCCTCACAAAGCTTTGAAAGGGATAACACCCTTTGAAGCTTGGCATAAAAGGAAACTTGATGTTGAGCACCTTAGAGTTTTCAGAGCCCCAGCCATGGCCCACATTCTGAAGAAGAAATGCAAAGCTATGGAACGTGAGTCCAAGCCTTACATCTTTATAGGATATCTAGATGGTATTAAGGGATATCGCCTTCTAAATCCCATCACTCATGAGTTGTTCATCGAGAGAAGTGTCCATTTTTAGGAGAGTCCTAGAGACTCAACACTTGACACTTCTTCTCCCTCATCGGATCTACTTCTTCATGATGATTCCTCATCAGATTCAAATCAACCACAGTAAGTTCTCGAGCTAGAGACATCTTCTTCTTCTTTGAGTTTGGACAATGAGGATAGTGATGCAGAGTCATCCACCTCTAGTTAGTTAGAGGATGAAGAGTTAGTACCTGACTTGCCCACTTTCAGGCCACTTTGGGCCAAATAGACACTTGAGAGTGTTGGCACTTGGGCAGGAGATCCCGTAGATGATAGACATGCTAGGGGGATTTTCAGAGAGATCCACATGCGTTCTTTGCTTTAGTTTTAGATCCATAGTCTCTTTGAGAGGCATCAGGGGTACCTGAGTGGGATAATTCTATGGAGGAAGAATATTCTTCCTTAATCAAAAATCACACTTGGGATTTGATTTCGCTTTCTAAGGGAAGAAGATGGTTCGATGTAGGTGGATATATTAGACCAAGTTTGCAGCAGATGGGTCAGTCAATAAGTACAAGGCACAATTGGTCACCAAAGGTTTCTCATAGGTGGTAGGCATTGACTACTTAGAGACCTTTGCACCCATTGAAAAGATGAATTCTATCTGACTCACCATGGTTATTGCTACATCACATGGTTGGTATGTGCATCAAATTGATGTGAAGAGTGCCTTTCTTCACAGAGACTTAGAGGAGGAGATCTACATGGAGCAACTGCTAGGATTTGTTCAGGATTCTTCCTTAGTATGCAAACTTATGAAATGTATCTATGGCTTCAAACAGGCCCCTCAAGCTTGGTATGGCAAGATGGATTCCTTCCTTCTCATAGTGGGTTTCACTAGGTGCCATTCCGATCCCAATGTATACTTCTTGCGGCAGGATGATCCGCTCTTGATTTTGGTTCTATATGTTGATGACCTTTTGATCACCAGGAGTTCTTCATCAGCTATTATAGTCATGAAGGTATCTCTTCAGGATAGATTTGACATGACAGACTTATGTTTGTTGCACTACTTCCTTAGCATTGAGATCTCACAGTTAGATTCAGGGATTTCTCTTGCACAACCTAAGTATGCTCTCGACTTATTGGCTCAGTTTCACATGGCTGATTGCAAGCCATATCTGACTCCTTTTCTATCAGGAGTCAAGCTTGAGGCTGACTATTCTTCACCATTGTTTGATGCCACTCAATATCAACAACTTATTGGTAGTCTCATCTACTTGACTCACACTAGGCCTGACATATCATATGCAGTAGGACTTGTCTCCAGATTTATGCAGGAACCTCATGAGCTGCATTAGAAAGTAGCTAATAAGATCTTGCATTACATATAGGGATCACATAGATATGGGATTCATTATAGATCTAGCACAGAGGTTGACTTGGTTGGATATACAGATTCAGACTAGGCTGGCGATTCACAGACTCACAAGTCCACTTCTGGTTATAGTTTCTCTCTAGGTTCAGGTCCTATCAGTTGATCTAGTAAGAAGCATAATGCTATTGTTATATCATCCATAAAGGTAGAGTATAGGGGAGCTGTTAATGTAGCTACTAAGGCTATTTGGCTTTAGGGGATTCTTTTTGAGTTTGGCATTCCCATCAGGCAGCCCACCATCATTTATTGTGACAACCAGAGTACAATTTAAATTTTTAGGAATCTGGTTCAGCACCAGCAGACCAAGCACATAGAGATTCACATGGATTTCATTCAAGAGATTATTCATAGTTAGGTCATTGACTTGATATTTTGCTAGTCTTTGGAGCAGGTTGCAGACATCTTCACCAAACCTTTCACTGAGAGCAAGTTCATTCATCTATGAGCTCTTCTTGGGGTGCATTCTACATCTACAGCAGCATCATCTTTAGGGGGGGTCTTCGAGCCTCTTCTCTTCTTTTATGTCTCTCTTTTGGGGGGGAGTTTTTTCCTATGAGTTTTCTCCTTTTCTCTATCTTATGGGAGATTTTATTTATACATGGGTACCTCATTAGGCTTAGTTGTCGGGACCCATTTTTATTTCTACACTACCCACCTAAGCTAGGCTTATGGGGGGGTATTAGTGTAGGTTTTTATTTTTCCCTATTTATTAATTAGGGAATATTATATATTTGTGCATACATGGAGTTTTCCTACATTTGTGGGATAGGCTAGCTTATGTGGAGATTGTGTGTCATATTTGTGTCATAAGGTGTCAAAAGAATGTCATAAGTGACTCCTTTGACCAACTATTTTGGGTGTGGGAGTTACTTCTCTATTCTTGGCACCTTGTCACCACCTTTTTTGGAGGAGTCTATTCTTGGGGTGCTTTGACCACCTTTTGTGGAGGAGTCTATTCTTGGGGTGCTTTGACCACCATTTGTGGAGGAGTTACTTACTAGCTCTCCTATATGTATTCTTCATTTTGGCCATTTCATGTTAATCAAATTTTGGTTTTCTCCATTTTGTCTTGTGCAATTTATCTTCTTGTTATTTTCAAATTGCTTTAGCATCTATGTGGTGTGCACTTGTTCATCTTGTGTGATCACATCTTCATTGCACTCACGTTATCCAGATTCTGGAAACAACTCTGATAGGCACTTGGCTGGGTAGAAAAATCTTCCACATTTGGTACCAAAAGGGGATGGGGATAACCATGACTTAGGTACATGGAATCAAATATACCAACCATAAAAGGAGAAACACAAAACACAATAGAAGTAGTGGAAATCAAAGGGGCTACTTGTTCACTTGATGGATCCTCATGCAATGGTGATTTCCCCATGGTGTTTTATATGATCAAGATCTTAGCTCTTTGAGGTTTTACCTCCTCATCCATGGATTCACCTATAACTACCTCTTGTGATTTATTTATTGCTAATAGTTCCTCAATAACTAGACTTTATAGAGTGGGGTGAGCCTTTAACTTTCTCTTGTAACAAATAGTTATTTTTCCAATTATTATTGATGCAATCCAAAGCTAGGATCTAGAGTGACCTATTATGAACATAAACTATGCCAAGAAAAACATCAAAAAGGTAGGAAATCATGTAGAAATGGACCCCTATGGCTTCTTAACTTTGTGTAATATCCACTCTCATAGCCTTGCATTGATCACTTCACATAAATTGAATATCAAATATAAGGTTATTAGTAAGTTGAGAAACTAAATCCACTCATGGTGGAGGAATTCAATGCTAGGATATCTAAATAATCTATTCAAAAAAGCCATCTTAATTTAGATTCTCATTTTGAATTTGGTCACTGATACTAACTACTTATTCTTTAAATTGATGGTATCCCTAGGAAACATCTATATACTCAATATTTTATGAATTTATTTAACTTTTTCCCACATGCTAACCCTATGAAAATTATAAGTATCATCTAAAATGAGGAGGAAGAGATAAATTTGAAATTAATCACCCAAGATGCACACTGTGACTATCTTGTGTTCCAAATGGTACAAGAACACACCTATAGTCACCTTCCCAACTAATAATAAGTCTTGTAGGAGGTCAATAATTTGCATGGTCTAATTTTTTTTTGATACAAAGTGTATCCCTTATAATTTTAAGGGGAGGAGGTTTCTATCCAATTGACATTGAGATGGAGTCAAGCTCTCTTCATGTGTGTGCACATCAACTTGGTGAATTCCCTCCCGTAATTTTGAGTAGTTGTTGTAATCATTATTGAATATTATAGTC
>JARHVA010001840.1:650000-800000 GCA_037957365.1 Torreya grandis
TATTTATCTATTTGACAAAGATAAATATTTTCTTGTCTATCATGGAATATCTAAGTTTTGCCTCTTTAAATTTTGTACTCTTAAATACAATAGGATGCTTGATTTCATCTTTATTCTGGGTGACCATAGAGGCAATGGTATGTTTTAAAGTGAATGAATACAATAATTCTTTAGTGAATTTTGGACTTATTAGTATAGGGTCTTGAGATATTTCATCTTTAATGTCTTAAAAATACTTTTGGGCCTCTACTATCTATTCCACTTTAGTGTCTTACTTGAGCATTGCATTTATAGGTCTAATGATTTCTACAAATTTTGATATAAAATTTATTATGAATTTTATCTTCCCAAACAAAGTTTTGAATTACTTATTGTTATTTAGGAATTCTATTTTTGATATCCCTTGAATTCTATCAAGGTCAATCATAATTCTATCTTTGATGATGATGTGACCCAAAAGCTTGCTTTTCATGATGATAAATAATCTCTTCTTTGGGTTCATAAAAATTCCAAATTTTATGTATATCTTAAATATTGATTGTAGTTGACCCACGTATCATTACTTATTTTTTAGAAAACCATGAGGTTATTTATATAAATGATTATACATTTACCTATCATCCCTTAGAATGTATGGTCCATGGCTCATTGAAAGGTGGCACCTACATTAATTAGGTTGAATGGCATCCTCTTATTTTCATAAGTACCCCACCTCATGGTAAATATTTTCTTCATTCTATCTTTGGACTCTACCAGTACCTGGTTATATACTAAAAATACATCTAATAAGGACATCATTCCTAAACCGCTCACTATATGGATGACCTCATCTAGGAAAGGTAATGGATATTTATCTTTATTAGAATATTTATTCAAGTTTATAAAATCAACAAAGAGTCTAATTTTCCTAATTTTCTTCTTGAATGGAACTAAATTATCTACCTAAGTAGAATGTCTAATAGGGAAAACTATTTTGGCACTCAACAACTTTTCCACTTTCTTTTGAATAAGAGGTTCCAAGATAGGATTCAAGTGCATTTATGTTTGCCTAAATAGTTTTTGGTCTAAATTTAGTGGGATTGGGGTGATGAAACTTGGGTTAAAAACCTTGAAGTCCTTGTATGTCCATGCAATCACATCCTTGTATTGGGTGAGTATATTTTTCACCCTTTACCTTTCCTCTAGAGTGAAGTTGAGAGTGATGTTAACATAACATGGATCATATTCATCTCTTATATTCTTATTTTTAAATTTATATTCATTTAATTTTGGCTACCTTTACTTCTGAGATTGAGGATACAAATCAAATATTCTTTCCAAGGAAACCATCCCTGGTAGGTAGTTTTCTTTTAGCTAAATGATTCCTTCACCCAATTCCTCTTAGCATAGATAATTAATCTCCTTATCATCAATGATTTGAGAATCAAATTTCCCTAAGTTAGTGAAGATTTGGATGATCTATTGGTCATCATCAAAGAATTTAAAAATTTCCATGTTGTTAAGAGTAGATGGATAAGGTATTATCTTAACAAAGAATCTTTCTACCTTGGATTCTTGTATAGGTGCCAAGTTGGTAGTTGAAGAAACCAATACATCAATAGCTTGATTATGTTCTCTAGGCACAACCACTATGTTGAAGGCCTCAACATAATCAATTAAATCCTAGAATCTATATTTTTACCTCTTTATGTATGATAACATGCATTGGTATTTGTTCTTGACTTGATTGACTACTATTTCCAAATCTCCATGGATTAGTAGTTGTTAGACATTATTTTTGAGAGAAAAAAACAATCCCAAAATTAATGCCTCATATTTTTTTAATTTTTAGTGCAAGGTAAATATAATCTATATGATTCCAAGTATTTCTTACCTCATGGGTCTACTAATTCAACATTAACACCCAATCAATGTTTGGATCTTGCACCATCAAAGTGGAGAGTCCGTAGCTAGAAAAGTCCCTATACTTTTAGTTCTTGCACCTCATTACTTATAGTAAAGGAATAAATTCCAAGGTTATGGGATTTAAATCTCAAAAGGTATAAAACCCCATTTACCTTGTTTCTCTTTATTATGGAGATGTTCATTCCCTTTTGGGGGAGATGGATTGTTGTCATCCCTTGGATTTGGTGGAATAGTATTATTATTTGGAGGAGTGGACATTATGAAGGGATGCTTATTCCTTAGATTATAATTAAGATTTTGATACTACTATAAATCATGTATTTAATTGGATTTATCCTCTAGTTTTTTGTCATCTTCTCCTAGGAATAAGGACTTGTGCATTTCAAATACCATTATATTATTTGAATAACTAACTTCTAGGTAGAACTTTGGTGGATTGTTTATCAAGTCTTACCTTACCATCTCCCTTTGGAAGATCTCAAAAACTAAAAAAAAATACACACATTCAAGTTCACTATTTTGTGATCTATTATGGACTCTATACCAAGTGTAATTATGCTTTTGATATTGATGGAAATCATGTATTTCATTGGAGTTATCCTTTAGTTTGTTGTCATCTTATACTAAGAAGAAGGACTCATGTATTTAAAATACCATTATGGTATTTGATTAACTAACTTATAGGTGGAACTTTGGTGGATTATTTATTGAGTCTTACCTTACCATCTCTCTTTGGAAGATCTCAAACACTGCACAAAATTCTAGACATTCAAGCTCACCATGTTATGATTTATATTATGTTGATCTTTAGCAACTTGTTGGCATAATAATCTATATTATTTTAAGGTCAATTAAATGGTTTGTTGTATCTTTAAATCTTATAATTCTAGTTATTATCTTTGAAAGTAATGTTACCCATATTCCTCTACATGTTTAGGAAATCATTACTCAATGTCTGTACCATTCTTTATATGGAATCTAGTTATACTTTGGTAGAGTCAACTCCTTATGCAACTAAAGTATTAGAGGCCACTGAATTTTATTTCTACTAATGATTATTCATCTATACTTGATTATTCATATAACCATAATTCTGATTTGGAATTTATTGTATTAGAGGAGGTAGTGCATATAGTTTATTCTAGCTAAAATTAGGACCATTTTGCTTAACATGAGGGACTAGATTCAGGGTTGGAAAACCAAATTTTTTGTTAGGAGTACTTAGTATGTTAGGGTTTAATTATCTACTAATATTGATATCCTCTTCATATGCTAAAGCTACAGTGGTAGTGTTATTATCTCTTTTTAGGAACACTATATTGATTGGGTCCAAAGTATTTTTATACATCTTCAATGCCAATGCTCCATCTGGTTTATATTCTAGGTTAATCCTAGTGTATATCTTCTATAATCTCATGTTTAAATCTTGAATTGGCTTGTAAGGTTCCCTCTTCATTCTAGTGAAGTGTTAAAATACTAGTCTAGGACTAGTAACTTGTCTAAATTAGGCAAGAAACATGCTCTGACATGTATTCTAGGAAGTAATTAAGTTCTCTTGAAGATTGAGGTACCAATCATATGCATCATCCTACAAGGTAAATGGTAAAAAGATACATGAAACATCTTCATTGATAACATTCATTAATCTCAAAGTATCCTTGAAAGAATTGATGTTTTCCGTTGTAGTTATTCCTTTTGAAGGGGAGAAATAAGATAGATACTTCTTTGGGTTCCTAGGAAAATTGTGCATGTCTCATGGGAGGGAAATGACATATCCAACCAACCAAGAATGTATTTGGGCCATAATATGATTAATGGGATGGATATTTATTATTTGAGATGTGTTATATCCCTATGTCTATTGGAAAAAATTGATATATATCTAAGCCGTCAATGTGATGATAAGGGGGAAACCAAAGGACTAGTTTGGGCCCTATACTTGGTAACTCTCTTGGGTGTTTCTATTGTAACTCAAACATAGGAGATAAAGTATCACTAGGAAATACACATAAGTGACCCTCATTTTGGTGCCAACTTTATTTATATTAATGTGGGTCTTGTGAACATTCCTAGATTTGATGAGGTAGCCTCTCATATTTTAGGATCTCAATAGAGGTAAACTCCACTCTAGTACATGAGTTGCAGGTATGGGTTAAACAACCTTGTGGTGAAATAACAAGTAGAGCATGCATGTTGTTGACTAGATTTGTTCATAGTGAAATGAATCCTAGTAAAGAAATCAAAACCTAAGTGAGTGGGATGGATGGGTGGTATCTATTCTAGAGTGGGTACTTATCAATAAAATAAACTTCAAAAGGAGGGAAGGGTAGAGCATAAAATAAGGTTTTGTGGTCTCAAGAGTTCACTTCCTAAACTGTTTCCTTTGTAGACAAGTGTTTCCATAACTCATGTTTGGTGTTTGTAGTTATTGAAAACTCATAAGAAAACATAGTTAGGTAGTCTAGGGGAAATGGTATAGGAAACTTAGTAGTCTCAACTTAAGGTTGTTCCATTTAGAGTTACGATTGCACACCCTTAATTGGGATATTACAACTGAGACAAAGAAGGTATCTAAAGTAGTTGTGATAGACAATTAGAAAAATTCACCAGAGAAAACACTCCTGCACACTTTAGAATATTAACATAGTTTTAACTAATTACTTAAAATCAATGAACTCTACTAATATTTCAATAACTTTTGTACATATAAAGCTTAACATAAAACAATGATAATTATCATAATTAGTTTTAGCTTTTGTACACTTCAATTTTTGAACTAATACAACCAAGAAAACAAAATCTTAATAACACAAAAATGAAAGGAAAGAACACCAACATAGTTACATGACAATCAAAACTAATTTCTTCCTATATTGATAAAATTTCCAACCCTTTAGAATGTGTAATTACATGAATATATATACTTAAGGATGTGTTACCTCATCTTCCAAGTCTATGTAAACTCATTGCTATATGAATCAATTAGAATCTCAATTCAATTTTTAGCATCAAACTTGCATGTGTGCATGCTTAGAGTTAACTACTACTACATAAAAATAAGATAGAATGTATAGTGAAATGCAACATGTGCATGCTTACAAATAATTTAATAAAATTTTAAAATTATGTGATAATTATAAGTAAACTATAAGTACAAGGATTATTTCTATCTATATGCATACATACAATATTAACCTTCAACTAAGGATTGTTAGCTGTTTGTATGGTTTTGTTGTTGCTAGGAGGCATTGAAGTTGTAATGTATGTCAAACTAGAATTTAAAGCATCAACTTTATTCTTCACTTCCAAAAATTTGATAGTGTTTTTCACCAATGTCATTCTTGTACTTGATAATGTCCATATTAAGAAATGGATTTCTTTACACCCTATTGATTTGTTCAATGAGTCTTGCATGCTCATCCTTTGTATTTATGAAATTAATTATGAATATCTCAACCTCTGTGTTTTTTTTCCTTCAAAAATTTATCTTGGTTTATATCTCTTCCAATGTCATTCCTTTCAAATTCCTTAGAAGTCTTGTTGAATCTTGATGAAAGAGTTGATCAAAATTAAACTTACGGATGAGTCTACTCATGGAATCCATTGCCTATGAAAGATTTAACTCTTATACAATCTATAAAATTATAGTTCTATGATTTACATATTTAGGCATTACTACCTCAATTGATATGATCCATTCTATGGCCTCTTGTGTCCTAATGAGTACAAAATTGAGGGCATTGGTAACCTCCAATGGTGCCATCAAATTAACATGGGAATATGCTTTACTAGTTGTATAAAGATTAATAAATTTCAAATTATTTTCATCTTGTTTCAAAAAATTAAATAATTTGGTGGTTTCAACTATATGAGTTGCCAATTTTTACCTCATTTCAGCAATAGCCTCCAAGATATTGTAAAATTTAGATTCTAAATTTTTCACATCTATCTTTATTTATATGAGAAGGTGCATAGTTTATTGTTATTCCCTTATATATTCTAGTTCTTTATCTAGATCACTTAAAGATAATTCATTTCCTTCATGTATCTCAACTAGAGCATCCTTATGGGTTTCAAAATAAGATTTGAAATCCTCTATGTATGGGGACTGCCCCAATTTTTTGTTCTTATTTTTAGACAAGATAAATACTTGTATTTATTCCAATACGACCCCTCTTCCAGTCTCATATTTTAGTTTCCTATTCTTTATCCTTTACACACTCCTTATAGATTTTAAAAATATTGAGATTATAGTGGGAAACTCCATAATTACAAGATTAGGCTTTTGAAAAGCCTCTAACCACATATCTATTTCCCACTATGGGAGAGCTAGTTGGGATGTATCTATAAATTGAGTGTCTAGAATTGTAATCTCACCTAATAATTTCATGAGGTTTACTTTAAAACTTATTCAAATAGGGGATCAGGAAGTGAAGGCCAAATTATTTTAGACCAGTCCACTCCACCATATTGAGGTAGTGGGTGGACTATATATATTGTCTTCTTCTTTTATGATTTTTTATTATTTTCACAATAGTGTCTTGAGAGGAACTAAGGGGAGGAACTGGTAAACCTAACTATGTAGATGAAGCATGGAGTTGAGGACTTGATATTACTCCCATGACTTTCTTGGTTACCTTTTTCTTAGTCTTTGGGGGATCTAGAATGATGGTGGAATGAACCATAGTATAAATAATAGGAATGGATATAGAATATACAATTAGAGGGAGAATAACTAGGGGAGTAGGAATGACATGGGTAGAGGAAGTATCCTCTACCTTGGGAATGACAAGAATTGGTTGGGCACTTGGATAGGTAGAAATAACCTCCACCTTTAGTACCAAAAAGGGAGGGGGATCACTAGGATTGACACAAAATCAAATATACTAAAAGTAAAAGGAGAAACATAAGACATAATAGGAGTAGTGGAAACTAAAAGGGTTGCTTACTCACCTATTGGGACCTAATATAATGGTACTTTCCCCTTGGTGTATTATAAGATAAATATCTTAGCTCTTTGAATTTATACCTCCTCATATGTTGAATCACCTCCAGCTACCTCTTGTGATTTCCCTCTTGTTGATGGTGCCTCAATAACTAGACTCTATGGATGGGGGTGAGCCCTCAAATTTTTCTTTTAACAAATATTTTTTGCCTAATTATGGATGTGCCACTTGGGTGGTTATGGTTAATGTAAAAATAACATCAAACTCTAGGAATTATTTATCACTTGGATGGATGTTTCCCTTAGAATATGAAGGGCCAAGACAAATAGGGTCATCTTGTGCTGCCCTAAGTGTGGTATTAGGCACCCCTAGCTCTTTATTTACTACTTTAAGTGCCACATGGGGGTCTATGAGTGTTGACATAGATCCTTTGATGGCTAAGAGGTCTTATTAATAGAAAAATATGATGCATCCAATCCTCCAACTATTAGTGGTCTAGTTTGTGCATCCATAATTGAGATGGAAGGTCATCCTTGGATAATTTTCAAGAAGTCTTCATTAAAATTGAACATTTGTGCCAATTCCTTGACTTGGACATCATACTTAGCATTGATAAATAATAAATCATGGTATTAGGGCTCATGTTGGTAGGGAATGTCTATGCCCTATGTGTTTCTACACTTGGCCATGTGGATCCCCATCTTTATGTAGTAGTGTATCCAATGAATAATATTCCATATACATATTAAATTTATAAAAATGCTTGTACTTTACATAGCACATTATCCCAATCATGAGGTGGGAGACATGAAAGTAGCTCTTATTGATCCTATGAATGTCCTCATCTCTTACTCGCCATAACTAGTAGATTATTTCTTGTTATTTTATCTTGTCAGATATATAATTTGGGAGTTGTAGGGGTGCTACCTTTGGCCTATGACGATAATCATAGTGTAATCTAGGTATATCTAATAATCTCCCCTAATCATAAGTGTATCCATGATGATTTTAGATAACTTAGGTAGAGGGGAATCATGTATGTCCATCCATACTTGGAGGTAGACATCTTCTACAATGTGTACAATGTTTCATATGTATGTGTATATGTACATGAAATAATATGAATCACATATACAATTCTCGATATATTCTAGAGATGGGATCTAGATTGACCCATTATGAACATAAATAATTCCAAGCACAACATTAAGAAGGTAGGAAATAATATATAAATGTCCCGTAGGGATTTTTACCTTTGTGTAATATATGCCTTTGTAGCCTTGTACTGATCACTTCACCTAGAGAGAATGTCAACTGGTCAATAGTAAAGAAATGGGATCCACTCATGGTGTAGAAATTCCATGTTATGATAGATGAATAACCTATTTAAGAAGGTCATTCTACTTCAAATTCCATTCCTAAATTTGGTCATTGGTCTCCCTGGGAACCATCTAACTACTCAATATTTTCTCAATTATTTTTTATTTATTCTACGTGACTAACCCTATGCAAAGCAAAAGTAGAATATGCAATGGGGAAGGATAGATACCTTTAAAATTCATCACTCAATATGCATTCCATGATTTTATTTTATTCCAAATGATGTAAGAATTCACCTCTATTCATGATACTAATTGATAACATATTGGTTTTCAAATTAACAACTCGTCTCTCTCAAGTGCACTATACACTCAAAACACTAGTATCTAGGGATCTCTACCAAGAACAAAAATGAGTTATAAATTGGCTTGAGATCAATGATCATATCATTCATTTTAAATGCTTTGATATATCTTTGGCATTTATTTTTATTCTGTGCACCATTAACATCCAATGTCTATAACTTTGATTTATTTTTTCAATTCAAATTTTGCCACTTCATTTGGTAGGTATGACATGTAAGAATTGTTGATGCTTAATAGGAGTTCATATCATTGCCTTTTACCAAGTGTCATTACATCACTTATTTCACTTTGGTTTACTATGCCATGGGGCTCTCAAAAGTCATGAGTTGGGATATATGCTAAAAATTATGCTTGTAAGGTGAACAATTCTCCTAGACAAAAGTTTTAAACACTTCTTCCAAAAACCAAAATGAACTAGAAAAAATCCCTAAATAGTTTCCCTAAAGAACCAGATGAACCAAACAATTTTTTCAAACAAAATTTTTGAATATCAAAATGATGAATGTTTCTAATGAATAATTTTTTTAAATAAAATCTTTAAAGACCTAGACGGGCCAAACAAACTTTCCAAAAAACATTTATGAACAATTTAACCAAAGAATAGTTTTGTGCTATGTAAATTCACTAAAGGATATTTCCAAACAAATCCTTGAAGACCATATAGCAAATATTTTTTCTAAAGTTTAAAACTTATAAAGATATATTTCCTAAAGTGTAAATGGTGAAGTCTTTAATATATGGAAAATAGAGTTAAGGAGGCCCAAACAATAAATATAAATTCCAAAAAAAATGTATCAAATAAAACCTATGAATAAAAATCTTAATATTAAATTCATGTCAAGGTTTATATCAATGTAAAGTGTTGAAAATTGCCAAAGATAGGATTCCAAAAAAATGTTTAGAAGACCAAATCCCACTAAGCATAGTTTCAAACAAATTCACTTAACCATGTTTCAAATATCTAGATGAGTTGAGACCTATATATATGAAAAATACTAAAGAACATTAGTAGGTTAGTCCACATAAACAAGCATCTTCATATATTTACTAAATATCAATGTTAGTTCAACACATAAATATTTATGTTTAGAAGACTATCAAGATAGGCCTAGGCCTTTTCAAAAATATAGTGGATTATCATTCTAAAAAATGAATGGGGGTATGTTGGGTACAATACATTATAGGATGGGGAACAAAACCTAGAGTCTATGGTCACCAATAAATAAAATAATATAATAAAAGTTTACAAATTGGTTATAATAATGATATAAGAATCATAATAAGAAATAGAGAAGGAGATTGATAAATAACCAAGAAGTGAAAGCATAAAAAAATAATGTAGATTAAAATGCAAAACATAAATTTGGAATTGTGAATGATATGTAAGAAAGGAAAGACATAAGTGGGAAAATATGGAATAAGGTTGGAGGATGGAAAAATCATTTTATAAAATCCATAAACAAGACAAAGAAGAAACTAAAACCAAAGACAAGAAAGTGAATAGAATTATAATCACCAAAAAGTGACACTTGAGTCTTAAGAGTGCTAGTTGAGACCACCTATCCATACCTTATCCATAGACCTATCTTAGGGCCTATTTTCACACTTATACAGCCTTCATGTTGGCCATATATATCCCTAAAGCACTCCTAAAACCTCATTTTTACATCTTAACCCTTTCTGTCTTAGTTTATGCAACATGGACCCTAACACAATAATAGGGATAGTAGCACCACATGGCACTAGTGTCCCAATATTGGCCTTACGATCTTTTCCCTCCTTTTTCCACTAAAATATATCTTTTCAAATCTTAGACCTCCTAGGGTTAGCTTACACCTCTTTTAATACCTGTATAAGCACTAAAATCGTATAAATACATGAATTTTAACCCTTTATCCACTATATAGAAATAAAATGCGAATTACATATGAAAACATAGAATAAGTTATGCATAATTAAGGTTATAAATCCCTATTCTTCCCTACTTCTTCATACTACCAACCTACAACATTCTTAAGCTTAGATTACTAAAATTTCTAGTATCGAGCACATTCAATGCCCTAAAGTTAATCATCATACTAGATTAACTTTCACTTACACCATCACTTAGGTGGGTAGAACTACATTAGGCTTGATCCCTCTTCAAAGTATTAGTATATAGGCAACTCCCATCATAAATAGGTGTTGATGATTTTGATCCTACCCCACTAAAAAGCATAATTTTTTATTTTAATCAACTAGATGTACTAACAATATGGAAGGTTAGGTTTTTCTTATAAAATATTTTAAAATAGGCCATCTACAAGGTTTTAGAAATCATACATGTAGGAACAAGACTTATGGATCTAGACATGGGTGTGCCCAAAAGTTTAGAATAGTCTCATAGAAAGTACACTATCACCAAAATAAGGACACTAATACCATATGGTGCTACTATCCAATTAGGGTACCACTATCCAAAGGGATTTTTTACACTTGGATCTTATTTACGACACTTAGATCAGTCGCTACCTCATTTTCAACCTCTAGATCATCCATCTTAGTTATTTTCCATCTAAGTTATTATTTGAATTATTTATTGTTATTTTTAGAAAGGTTAACTTAAGTCAATTCTATAAAAAATTAATGGTTGTATTAATTGCATATTTATACCCTGATTTACTATATTCATCTCTTCAAAAACATAAGATTTACATTCATTAAGTCCTAAAATATTTAAACATTTGGTGAACCTAACTTAATTCAAATATTGCATAAATCCTAACCATAGATAAACCCTAGGGTTTCTCTTTCTAGCATTCTGAGACCCATATTTCATATTTTTTATCCACATTTTTTTTATTCTATTGGATATAATCCTAGTAATAATGATAGAAGAAGTGAATCAATTTTTGTTGAAAATTTTAATACTTTCATATACATGATTTTTTCCTTTAATTTGTAATGAACTAAAAAAATACATAAACACATGTATACATGATGATTTATATCAATTAAAATGCATTTCATGTTTAATTATTTCTTTAGCATGTTATCTTTATCTATGTAGAATTCAATTAAGACAAAAAATTTTAAACACATATAGACTATTAGGATCTAGAACAAACACAGTTCCGATACCACTTTGTTAGGATTAGGAACACAATTGATTACCTTGTATAAGCAACTAAACACGGAATTTAATTAAAAGTAACAAGTAACTAGAAATCAGAAACAACACATAATTTGAGAGTCAATACAACCTTGTATTAAACTCATCTAGAAGGAAATAAAATAAAGAGATTACACTCTTCCAACACCTCTTGGGCATAGTAGTAACTCTCCCTCAAGAGTTCTTTCTCTCATAACCAATTACAACCATAACTCAAACACAAAGTTGTACCCTCCACCAGTTAGTAACAATACTACCAATACCAAGTACTCAAAGTACTCCAAGTAGATCCCCTAATCTTGCACACCTGAAAATCACCTAATCTTACCATGTAGATCTCCCCTAATCTTGCACAACCTATAGATCAACTTGGTCTTACACACCTACAAACCTAGATCTTACAATTGGAAGGATCTCTTCCTTGTCCTTGATTACAATATAGCCCCATGGGTCTATTATATAGATCCCATGTAAACAATAATTAGAATTCTAATTACAATAATTAAAAATATAGACTCAAGACTAAAATTAGTCTTTTACATGCAAACAAATTATCTGTCTAAAATAAGACCAGTTATGGAAGTGCATGTAAACGCATGCACACACAGGTTGCTGACGTCAGTTCCTGTCTGACCAATGTTGGTCGACCCATAATTTATGTCAGTTACTGTGAACACTAAAGATGACTGATGTTGGTTAATCAGACCAACATCAGTTGCTCTGTAATTCAGCAACCTCCTCCATTTACATTAGTGAAGCTTTTAGCTCCACAACCTAACAATCTCCCACTTGGAGATAAACAGCTACACCTGTACTTGTACCTATACATCATCTAATTTTGTTTCCTAGCTTGTATCCATCTTCAAGTTTAATCTTGAAGACCAACCACCACACATCCTATGGTGCTACGCCTATCATCCAAGTCCCCTACCATATCTGAATCTACATACCCATGTAGAGAAGTCCTTGACCCTGCATATCATGTTAACCTGCTGCTAGTCCCTCTTAGATACCTGAGAATCCATTGAACTACTTTCCAGTGCTTCTTTCCCAGATTTACCACAAACTTGTTGATAACTCCCACTGCTTAGGAAACATCAGGTCTAGTACACATGTACTTAACCTCATCATGTGAATTGGGACACTATTCTATGAACTGTCCATCCATAGGTGTGCTAACTGGTTTTTCATCCTGTATAACAAACCTCTCCACTACTTTATTCACATAATCATCCTGAAACAACATCAACCTGTGATTTTACCTGTCTCTAGGAATACTCATGCCAAAGAATTTTGCTGCTTCCAAATTCTTCATGACATACCTCTGAACTAACTTTACCTTTATCTTAATAACTCCCTGCATGTGTGACCCTAAAACAAGCATACACACTACATACAATAATAGGATAATGTAGCTAATATTATCCAACCTGGTAAAGGAAACACAATGGTTACATTGACATTGACTAAAGCCATGCTTTGTCATACACCTGTCAAACCTCCATTATCTTACAGCCTACTCAAGACCATATACCCTGGCCTTCCATCTCACGTGTCCATTCTCTCTCTTCTTTAACCTAAGAATCCATTTGTCTTTCAATGCTTTCTTTTCGACTGGAAACTCTACCAAATCTCTTGTTTGGTTCTCATTTAAGGAATCAACTTCCTCATTCATGCCATGCTCCCACTGTTTCCTAGATTCTACCTACTCTGCTTCTTTAAAACATCCTGGTTCTTGACCATCAGTGAGCAACAAGTAGTCTAAAGAAGGGGAATAATGAATTTGAGGCTTACTTACTCTTTCAATCCTCCTCATGGGTGTTTGAGACTCCTTGACAGCTTGTTGTCCACCCAAAATCCATTTTTTAGTTGACCATAGTCTGCACCTGATCGATGTCGATCCCACCTGATCACTGACACCGATTCCCTGACTGACGATAGTGTCAACTTGGTCACTGATGTCGGTTCCCTGACTGATGTCAGTAGCCACCTGCCTGACACCACTGAGTCTGGTCTGCACATGACCGATGTCAGTACCTACCTGTTCGATGTCGATTCCACCTGACTGACATCGGTAATTGTGTTTTCCTATGAGTGATGAATTTTTACCTGTGAGCTTACCTTGGATCATAACCTTGTCCAAACTACCCTGCTTAGAATTATTTAGCCCCTTGAGCTGATCTCTATTTGTCATCTCCTCCTTGAAAACCAAGGCTTTCTTGTTCTTGTCAAAAACATCAGATTTCTTCTTTGTGCAATAGACCTGATCCTTTCTTGTAGCATGAGTTTCAAAAAACCTCACTTTCTTCTGTTGCTTACAAAAATCTTGATCTATGCTTCCTAAATCTAAACTCTTACCTTTTGACTCAAGAACATGCATCCCCTTCTTATTCATGTGACCAAGCCTACGGAGCCACATCTTCACATCTACATCTGAAGTAGATAAACCAGAAGGAGAATTAGTAATACAAGTAGATACATAAAGAGTACCTACTTTCTTACCTTTTGGTAAAACAAGTGCACCCTTGGAAACCTTCCAAGAATCTGATGTAAGAGTTACTGTGCATCCCTCATCACCCAACTTTCCAACAGAAATCAAGTTCCACTTTAGGACTAGGATATGCATGACCTCCTTCAACACCGATGTGTTGTCCATCTGCAATTTCAGCTGTACATTCCCTTTGCCAACCATTTAAAAAGGCTTACCATCCCCTAAATAAATCTCTCCAAAGTCTCCCTAGACATAATCATGGAAAAATTCTCTATTTGGGGTTGCATGGAAAGAGGCACCAGATTCTAAAACCCAATATTCCACTTTATCCAAGGAACATACAAGAGCATCCTGTGCAATAACACCTGCAACATCTACTTCTTCATTTCCTTCATGCTGATCTTCAACCATCCATACATGCCCTTTCTTTCCACAATTCTAGTAGATTATTCTGCCATACTTGGATTTGGATCTCCTACCTATCTTTGACCTTGATTTCCCTTGCTCCATCTTTTCTCTTTGCCTTCCCCTACTTTCAACACTTAAAGCATTACCTGATGATTCCCCTGTGCTTTTCCTATGAATTTCTTCATTCAAGATTACACTAACAACATCATCAACTTCTAAAATATTTGAAGCAGACACAGTATTACTGACTGCCATTACCAAACTATCCCAACTTTCAGGTAATGAGCATAAGATTAAGAGAGCCTTAATTTCATCATCAAAAGCTATATTGACTGAAATTAACTAGTTTAACAAACCATGGAGATCACTAAGATGACTATGTATAGATCCACCTTCCATTATTTGTATATTAAATAATTGCTTCGTAAGAAATACCTTATTCGAAGCTGAGGGTTTTTCATATAAATTTGCCAAAGATTCCATTAACTCTACCGTTGTCTTAGCCTGTGATAAGCTAGAAATCATAGATGATGCTAGGCTCAACCTTATATATCCTAGAGCCTTCTGATCAAGAACATTCCATTCTTCATCTTTCATATCCATGGGCTTGCTTGCAACCCCATCCAACGGTAAGTATAGATTTTTTTGATACATATAATCTTCTATCTGCATCTTCCATAATTGATAATTCTTGCCATTGAATTTCTCCATTCTTAGCTTACTTTCTTTTGCCATTGCTTTACTCCCACTCAATCAAAAACCCTTGAGAGTGACCTATAATCAAACACAAACTTGCTCTGAACCAGGCTCTGATGAACCTACAACCCCGCTCTGATACCACTTGTCAGGATCTAGAACAAACACAACTCTGATACCACTTTGTTAGGATTAGGAGCACAATTGATTAGCTTGTATAAGCAACTAAAATTTTACCTATAAGATATAGATATTTGTTAGATTTAAAAATATTTTATTAAATTTTGCACTTGGGTTTATACTTATATGCCTAGCATTAATCCCTCAATCATAGTACACAGGATTACACTACTGATGCCAAGATAGTTAAACAAAAAATTCAAAAAATGCACCCCAAAGTTTCTCTTTTAGTCAAAGATGAGATTCAATGGCTCTTGGATGTCAATTTCATTTGACCAGTTACTCATCCCTAATGGGTTGCTAATATTGTCCATGATATAAAACCTAATATCCAAATCCAATGTTGTTATGATTCTAGAAACTTAAATAAAGCATGTCCTAAGGATGAATTTCCTTTACCCAACATCGATATTCTATTAAACTCTATATAAAGATATGAAATGCTCTCCTTTATGGATGGCTTCACTAGTTATAATCAAATTAAGATCTTTAAAGAAGACCAAGAAAAAACTTATTTTACCACACCATGGGGCACTTTCTACTATATAGTCATGCCTTTTAGATTAAAAATTGTATGAGTAACATATTATAAAATAATGACATATATTTCATGATCTCATTCATAAAATAGTAGAAGATTATGTCGATGATTTATTGGCAAAATCAAAAGAATGATGAACCATGCCATAGATTTATGATAAATTTTTGAAATAGTAAGGAAATATAATGTACAATTCAATCCCAATAAATTTGTGTTTGGGGTTTCATTAGGTAAGCTCTTCAGATCATAATATCTCAATTTGGTATCGAGGTTGACCCCAATAAAGTCAAAGTAATAATAAACATGCCTCCTCCTACCAATATAAAGCAACTTTGCTCCCTATAAGGCAAGATTCAAGAAATACATTACTTTATGGAATAACTCATAGATAAGACTCAATCATTCACTAGATTAATTATAAAGGACATAAAATTTAAATGGGACATCACATGTTAAGAAAGTTTTATAGACTCAAATAATACCTACTAAACCCACCTATTCTAGTACCACCAACACTTGACAATCCACTTATACATTACCTCTTAGTGATAGATCATGCACTCGATACACTCTTAACACAACATGATGATCAATGTAAAGAGTGGGCCATTTACTACATCAATAATACTCTTGTTTAATATAAATAAAATTATCCAAAAATAGAACAACTTTGTTTGTCACTTGTATTTTCTACTCAAAAGCTCTGGCACTATATGATTAACAATGAGACACAACTCATTACAAAATTTTATCCTTTAAATTTATTCATGTTGAAATTGAATATATCAAGCCATATTTAAAAATGAGTTATGTTACTTAGAGAATTAAACTTCAAGATCATCTTACAAAAATAAAAAAAATGCTAGATAATTATAGATTAATTGGCAATAACCCTGTTATTCGACACAAATCCTATTAATGATGATTTTAGGGATAAATTCATAGCATATAATACTCATTTTAATACATGGATAATGTTTTTTTGTATTTTTTTATATGTGCATCTGGTGCAAAATCTAGAATTTTTTTCATCGACCCACTTGGGCACATAGTACCCATTATTTATTGACTCAATTTTTCATTTACGAACATCATAGAATACAAAGCTCTTTTTTTAATCCTTCAAATAGTTTAGGCTCTCTAAATCAAATTAATTAAAGTTTATGAGGATTCAAAATTTATTGTCTATTAGATTATAGATGTCTGCCAAACTAAAGAATAATTCCTCATTCCTTAAAAAAATATGGTTTAATGTCTATAGGCTCAATTTGAAAACTTCTCTATTGAAAACATTCCATGTAAAGATAATCATCATGCTAATGCAATCACCAGTGTAACATCATTGATCTTAATTTGTATAGATGGATACCTTGCTATTTTCATAAAATGATTACAATCACCATCAATTTCCCATATGGACCTCATAGCTCTAATGGTTCTAGTTACCACACATAACATGAAAACATCCAAATGTTTCTTGAATATATATAATTTTCTACATAAATCTATAACACCAAATAATTTCAAAAGAAATGGAAAGTGTAAACTATAGTGAAACTCTCTCTAATATGTCATTACTTTTAGGGACTTATTTAAAAGATATTTTGAAGGACATGTTAGCCAAATTTAGCCCACATAAGGATCTTTTGCCCAAAAATGGTTTGAATAGATGAACAAATTTTTGGATAGAATGAGTGCTTGTAGTCATACTAAAATACAATTTGTATAACTTGAACATGAATTATGACAACAAAACCATAGACCTCTCCTACTCTCTTACACAACCCACTTAGGAATGTTTTCACTATTTCTTAGTCATCTAAGGCCTTCTAGATTCATCCCCTGCTATCCCAGACTCATCTCCTAAGCATATATATATCCACTAGGGTCCCTTTCCCATATAAAATAGTGATATAGGTTAGACTATAGTGCTGGGACCCAGGGTGTCCAATTTCTAGTGATTTTATCCAAGTCCACAATAGCCTCAAACGGTTATGTTTTCTTGAATCCTTATCTTTTCCCTTGTCAGCCTAATGTGAGTTCATCTAATGCAAGATCAGTAATTGCCCTATATAAACCCATTCAAAGGTCATTTAGAAGGGTTGGAAATCATTCAAAAGGCACAAGATAGAAATATACTAAAGCACACTCAATCAAATCTTTCTATTCTTTGTAAACAACCAACCATTGTTATTTCCAACTTATCTAAGCTCCCGCACTAGTCATAAGTCATCTCAAGATTTCCAAAATTTGAATACACTTGCATTACATACACATGATTGCATAATACACATTCAAATTTGGAGAAATACATTGGCCTTAATCCCTCTTTAGAGTATTGGTATGTAGGCAGCATGCCCACACATGGGATGTGATCACATGTTCAGTGCATATTACACACTAACCCCTTTTTGTAGTTAGATTCAAAATCACCTATCAAGTATGAAGAAGAACTGGGATCCTTGAAGACAAAATCAATTACACACAAATCTTTATGAATAACCAAGACTTGATATTTTAAGTATAGGGCCTCCCAGAGCAGATGAATAGAACCCAAAAAGCTAAAACACTAGGGACTATAGTACCAAAACTTAGACTATAGCACTAGACCTATAAGTGTCCCATTTTTGGTGCTCTTATCTAGGAGATAACATACTTATAGATCTTATTTATGATAGTCTACCTAGCTAGATCAACAATTTGCATCCTCTATCTCCTTTATCTTAGCCTAGAATCAATGAAGTTTTACTCTTTATCCCCTTATTTGCTATTTTTAGAAATAAATTAAGAACTTCCAAATTCAATAAATTAGTAGTTTAATTAAGGAACATTTATTTACTAATTTTCCCCTTAATCTAGACTCCTTTATTATTCAAGAAATTAAACCTATAGTTTCCCAAATCTAGTAAAACATTTGGTAAACCCGACTTCAAATTTTTGCACAAAAACCCTAGAAACCTTAGGGATAATTACTTATAATTTTTTTTCCTTATTTTACTAATTTTTATTTAATTTAAAAATAAAAAAACTAAAAATTAATTGAAATATTTTTAATAATTCACTTAAACCCTACTTTGCACATACTAGGTTCTATTTGCATACAAATACTTTCAAACCACGAAGAAAAATATATTGCTAATTTTAGAAATATTTTCATATTTTTTCCTAAATTTTTCAAGCTCAATTCTACAAATTTATAAAAAAAATTTCAAATTATTACATTAATTTTGAAAAAAATCATTTCAAATCCCTAGTTGCATCAACTAAATCCCAGTAATTTTCAAGTAATATTCCACTTATTTTTTACAAATTGTGATTGAATATTAAAATCATAAAATCACTTGAAATTTCAAAAATTCATAGTAAATTATTAAAAAATTATTTTTCTCAAAACCCTAGTTGCATCTACTAGGTCTCATTCAAGCAAGTAATTTCTCATAATTTTTTTAATTTTATCTTGTATACTTAGTTTAGAAAATCAATTTCAAATTCAAAAGTTTATAGTATTTTGTAAATAATATTTTTGAAAAATCCTTAGTTGCATACACTAGGTCCTATTGCTTCTTGAGGTATCACCTTACACCCATAGTTAAATTGAAAAAAATGATGCTCACTTATTTACACATGCTTATTACATTTATTTCAAATAGTAAAGAAACCATAATGGGACCTATCATGTACATGAATGATGAATTCTATCATATGTTAGTGCAAAGTTTCATTCTTTGCTTTGCATGTTTACTTTTTATAGTATGGAATGATATCCAAAAAACTATCTTTGCATATATTAAGACACTTATTATCCCACTTCCCTTGGAACCCATATTTCATGTTGACTATTGTTACATAGTTGATTTCACCATCCCACAAGTCAATACCTATCACTAGAGATCCCAGTTAGCACCTTCATCCCTCTACCTCCTTGCCCTGTCAATTATCTATGCTCTCCTCCTATAAACACTACTAATTCTATATGGATAGTGGATAATGTAGTTATAGTTGTTACTCAACGTGCTATTATCCCACCTCCTTGCCTTATCGATTATCTACACTCTCCTCTCAGACACACTACTAATCCTATATGGATAGTGGATAATGTAGTTAGAGTTATTATTCGATGTGTCATTATCCCAACTCCTCACTCTATCAATTATCTATGCTCTTCTCCCACACACACTATTAATCCTATATAGATAATGGATAATATAGTTAAATCTATTATGCAACATGCCATTATCCCTCTTCCACCCTCCCAGGTACTCTACAACCCATATGTTCTATCTTGTCCCTAACCTAAACCCCTTACACAAATAGATTAAAATAAGGCATATGATATTCTAGATCAGTTGCATAATATTCCAACAAAAAATTCAATATTATAATTTTTCCAAAAAGCCAATGTGTTTAAGGACATTCCCTACAGGTACTCACTCAAACTTCTATGCCAACTTAATTTGAGCCTTCTTATTTTGCATTGATTGTCAACACACTAAAAAATATGAAAGATGCCATTTCTTTTGATAAAGAAGACACACCATCTCAGGTAGTTATTGATCAAAATTTATCACTTTTCATACAAATTCAAATCAAAACTAGTTGAGAGTAGTGTTGAGATAAATATATGCAATATCACATTCTTATAGGTTATGGGTGTAGATATGGCATCTATACAGAAGTCATATAAGACTATTAAAGGGTTTGATGATACACCATGACAAACATTGGGCACCATTACTTTGGATATCATGATAGGACCCAAAACCCTTACTACCTAGTTTTAGGTTATGCCTGGTCCTCTCCATTATAATTTTTTACTTGGATGACCATGGATATATGCAATGCAAGCCATTCCTTCTACTCTACACCAATGTTTTAATTTTATTCATGATGGATATATCTAAACATGTCCAATATATAATCAACCATTTAGATTTTATCAAGTTATAGAGTCATCTTCAGCTATTTCACTAGATGGGACACCTCTTATCATGCATTCACCACTTCACCATATTCCTCTTGATAAAATACATACATATGAGGTGGGAGAGACCATCGCCTCTCACATTCTTCCAATTTTATATATATCTCTAGATCTAGATTCTCTTCTAGTTATAATAGCTTCAATCACTCCAATAGTCATAGTAACTACAACTATTACACTTACACCATCACCAATAACAGTTCTAGCAATGCTAGTTATTCCCACAGATACAACCCTCAAGCCGATATAAATACTCTCATAGCATCATCATCTTCTCCTACTATAGTTACTGAGATTACTATTTCATAGTTACCCCTTGTGGTAGATTCAGAGTTACCTTACATACATGATGTTGATACAGATTCCTAGGCTACTTTAAATGATGATGATATAACACCCACACTCATAGATAATTATTTATGTAGATTAAAATTTACACTAGCTGGCCTAAGAGAATATTAAGATGATTCTAGAGAACTTATTAAGCATTCTACATCACTCTTAGCATCTCATGAAACATTATCATGATATACTCCATATTCAAGACCATAGACAAATTGTTGGGCACATACAGTTAACATGGTTACTTCTATGAATTAAAATATAGTCATTTAGATCCAAGCAACCAGTACACAACATCCACCACAAATTTTACCATATATGTTAATCATAAATTAATCAAGCTTCCTACAGTATGACATAGATCTATTAATAAATTATCACAAAAAGAAGGTAGCCCATTTTACCTTCTTCATAGGATCACTGGCCATGATACCATATCATGTGAAACTTTACAACAATGATTAGATAAACCACAACATCAAGGCATTACTTAGATCATAACACCAATAGCTCCACCACTAGAAACAACACCACTGTCAATGAAATCACTTACCAACAAGACTAAATGGCCAAGAGCAGAAGTAACATCTTCATAACCAGAGCAATCCTTAGTTCATCTTCAATTTGATGACAACAAAAACACAATGCTTATAGATTATGATGATACTTTTGATGATGATATTGATGCATTCGATGATGGCTAAAATCATTTCCTCTATTTTTATCCCCAATAGCCTCCATCTTGAGATCCCTTCCCACCCCCAACCTAGTCTCTTATATTATGATGTGATGTTTGTATATAATTTTATTTCTAGCATTGATTATACATAGTTTCCTTTGCTTGATTGTACATAGCTCAAATATTTTAAAATAAAAAAATAATATAATATTTCAAAAATACAAAAACATATCAATTGTATATATAGTCTATTTTTACATTGCTAACCATTATGGTAGACTTACATTACATTGTTCTATGTTATTGTTTGTCAATATATATATATATTACCAGGCTTCACTTGATCTTTTTTGAGTGTGTGCAGTGCATCTAGATCCTTGATTGCTTTACTCCACCCATCGAGGGGGCATCCTACTTCTACATTCTAACTACATATTGATACATCTACCCACCAAGAGCATACTCTACATGACTACATCATCCAAGTTATATCATTCTTACACTATACACTCTATACATATATTGTAGTATGTTCCTTAATTGCTTACATAGATATCACATTGGCATCTAGTAGTATATATCACATCTTTATATTTCATAACATATACATTAGTCTTGTATTACATATTTTATATACTCTTACTTCTTTCTTTCCATAGTTAGATGCATGCTTGTATTTATATCACTTTGCATTCTTCTATTCTTCAGTTTGATTGGCAAGATGTGTTTTTATTTTCCAGTTCTTGTTTACTTCATGCTTACATTCTAGGACATTTTCTAATGTCCTTTATTCTTGTCTATATATGTGTGACTTTGGACACCTACCAATGTATTTTGTGTGTTCCTTTCATTTTATTATGGCCCTTGTGCCAATATTTTCTTATTTCCATTGTGTGTATATAGAATTTGAACATGCCTTGATTTCCTTATGTTCTTATTTGGCCCCTTGGCCACCCTTGCATGTTTCTTGCTTCTTACTTTGTATGTTTATTGCTTGATTTCATATCTTTGTGTGTAATTCCATGATTCTAATCATGCATTTACCTTTCATCTTGGATGTTATGATGGGCATCATGATCCATCCCTCCATGCCACTAACAACTAATATTTAAAATTATAGTTTACTCTTATGCACATTCTATTACATTGTTATATCTATCTAGGCATACCCCAATAGATCTAATAATATCTCTCTAAATTTTTTGCTATATTTTAAGATAATATATATCAATATTATATCAAATGTTTTCACAACTTAACACACTTGCAAGGCTTCTTCTTCTAAGGGCATTCATTACAAGGTCTTCATTATTACCCTTAAAAGAGGGGGAAATAAATAGGGGTTTTGTCACAAATATCATAACTCCTAATGGTTTAAAAAGTAATTTTAGAATAGTATAGTCTAGAATCCAAAAATTAGCATAGGCAAACTAGACCAGGCAGACACCAGAGAATCTAGACTAGTCATTAGTTTTGGCTCTAGACAATAGTGCCAAAAATGGGACTACAATGCTGGATCCCAAAGTGTCTAGTTTATGGCATTGTTGTCCAAACAACAAAATATTTAGTTTTTCCAAAATCAAGCAAAGAGGTGAGTTCAGTTATAGTTTTGCCATTACAATTCAATCCAATAATAAACAATTTTTAGTACTTATTTCACTCAAAGAATCTAGATATAGGGGGCATCATGCATGACATAAATGTTTCCATTTTTAGTTTATAAATGGTAGTTGATACAATTTTTAGTTCAAAATCTATGTTCTAGACACCAATTATTGGGGGCAATATGTGTGACAAATGGGCCTTCTCTATTTTTGAGTTTATAGATTTGTTTTGCACATTCCCAGTAGTTACATGCCTTACTCCATTTGCAAGTGGTTGGCATCACATTCAAGTAAAATTTCATATAAGTTTTTTTTCTCACATACCTAAGTTCTTAAGTGGCTTCCTAAGCCTTGATTCCAATTTTAGGAGGGGCTTCTATACAAGTCCAATTTCCATCTTTCAAAGTGGCCAATAGTGGCCTAGTTTCTAGTTTATATTTGGATATTTATTCCAACATTACCAAATCACAACACATTTAGGGGCTCCATGAGCCATCTCATACAACATTCATCTATACCAGTATTTTCTCATTTAGCTTCACATCATGGGGCAATAATGAATCCAAAGGACTAGCTAGCCTTTGTATTCTTAAGCCACCTATTTAGAGGGATTGGACACATGGTCCAAACATCAATTAACACATGTATGATTTATTAAATTCACATAGTTGTAAATGATGGATTCAAAGGTCCTACCTTTGAATTCTTGAGCCAAATTATAGGGGATTGAGCACTCAACTCATTCATCGATATAACTCTTGGTTCAACATAGTTATAGCATCACCCAACACAACCTAGTAGCATAATAGGTTTTGTATTATTTCATATACATGGTGAGGTGTATTTAATCATTTCTCTTCCTTCATTTCTTGTTACCTAGCTTTGTACATTATTATTTTAGATATAACATATCTAGTAAGAGTTGATCTAATTTCACTTTCCTTTTTATATACTTATATAGTATAACATTATCTCACCACACACAACCTAGCATCACATAGCTTCTTAGGCTTATCCTCACAAGTAAGTTCAAGTATGCTTCTCTTTTTTTCCTTTATCCTAGTAGTTTGCTTTAATACATACCTAGAATAAAGGGGGGGAAAATGTAGTCATACTAAAATGCAATTTTTATAACTTGAGCATGGCTTGTGACACCAAAACCATAGGTCTCTCCTGCTCGCTTACACAACCCAATTATGTATGTTTTCACTATTTCCTAGTCATCCAAAACCTTCTATATTCAGCCCCTGCTATTTTAGACTCCTCTCCCAAGTATATATCTATCCCCTAGGGTCCCTTTCCCCCTAAAAAATAATGCTATGGGTTGGACTACAGAGTTGGAACCCAAGGTGTCTAATTTTTAGTGTTATTATCCAAGCCCACAATAGCCTCAAATGGTCAGATTTTATTGAATCCTTATCTTTTCCCTTGTTGTCTTAATGGTATTTCATCTAACCCAGGATCATTATTTTCCCTATAAAATCCCATTCAAAGTTCATTTAGAATGGTTGGTAATCATTCAAAAGGCACAAGCTAGAAATATACTAAAGTAAACTCAAATAAATCTTCTTATTCTTTACATACAACCAACCACTATTATTTCCATCCTATTCAAGCTCCTGTACCAATCATGAGTAATCTCAAGCTTGCATAAATTTGCATACACTTGCAATACATACACAAGATTACACAATACGCATTCAAATTGGGAGAACTAAATTGGCCTTGATCCCACTTTAGAGTATTGGTATGTAGGTAGTGTGCCCACACACAAGGTTTGATTACATGTTCAATGCATATTACACACTAACCCATTTTTCCAATTGGGATTTGAGATCACCTATCAAGCATTAAGAGGAACTAGGATCCTTGAAGATAAAATCAATTACACATAGAGCTTCATGAATAACCAAGACTCATTAATTTAGGCATAGGGTCTCTTAGAATAGATGAATAGAACCTAGAAATCTTAGAAAGCTCAAACACTAAGGACTAAAGTGCCAAAACTCGGACTATAGTGTTGGACCTCTAGGTGTCCCATTTTTGGTGCTCTTATCTAGGTAGAGAACAGAGTTTTGGATCCTATTTTTGATAGTTTGCCTAGCTAGATCAATAAATTTTAGCCTCTATCTCCTCTGTCTCAGCCTAGAATTAGCTAAGTTTTACTCTCTATCCCCTTGTTTTCTATTTCTATAAATTAATTAAGCACTTCAAGATTCAATAAATTAGTAGGTTAATTAAGACACTTTTTTTTTTTTTACCCTTAATCTAGACCCCTTTACTGTTTAGGAAATTAAACCTATAGTTTCCCAAATTTAGTAAAAAATGTTCCAAAGATATAAATTCACTCACAAATCTTTTGAAACACTTTAAGCAAGCTTAAAGTGTGTTTTATTGATCTTTGAGAAGCAAGTCTTGAAACAGGTCTAGAGTTGCAAGGTAACAAAAGGCTGGTAGGTTTTCATGGTATTTCAATCATTTATGAGCATGAATCAATTTTCTAAAGGTATTATACATATATTATAGCCTTCTAAAAGATACAAAATTTTAAGCACAAGTCTAAAATAACCAAAACATCATGAGAATGTCATGCGGAAATAGACTTATCAAAATTATTATGCATTTAATAAGTATGCTTAGAAATCCTCTTAGGGCTAAAAGACCACATGGAAATGATGTATTTCATGTCTAGATCATCCTCTACACATTTGATAACTCGATGAGTTGTCTATCTCAAGTTATAAAGATCTAAAGTTAGACTTGCATAATGAAATGTGTACAGGGACATCAAGTTTAAGCTTTGCAATGTATTTATTTGAATTCAAATATCCCAAGGTTTGACATGAGAGTGATAAGTGGATGAATCTTAGGAGATAAATTCAAGATCTAATGGAAAGTATCAACTAATAGTGTCAATGGGTCCCAAAGATATAATAGTGCATATTTGATCATACAAAGTAGATCGATGATGAGCATCAAGTTAAAATTTTAGCATGAATGCATTGATGATAAGTGTCCAAATATTGGGATCTAGGGTGAAGATCCAATGGTGAGCATCAATGCACAGTGTTAGTGGGTTTAGTTAGATCAATGGTATGTATTCAATCATACACATTAGATCAATGATAAGAAAAAGTTAAAATGTCAAAGGATCCTCAGGTGAATAGGCAAGTGACAAGTGTCTCAATTGCAATAGACTAAAAGAAGATATACGGATTATACTTAATGGTATAAAAGTAGATAAATGATGTGTGAGAGGTCAAAGAGTTAGCATGATCTTATAGAATAAATAAAGAGCTAATAGTTGTCATAATATGAGAGGCCCAGATCAAGATCAATGACCAATAATGAAGGTCTAAAGTGCTATAATATTGAAGCCCAAATTAAGATCAATGGCCAATATTACAGTTCAAGGTTATGAGACTTTGACTAGAGGTTGAAACATGATCCAAGATAAACCAAAGTAGATTTTTTAGGATCAAACATCACCATTAAATCTTAGTAGAGGAATAATAGGGATTTTAGGGCCTAATACAAAGATCAAAGATGGACTAGCAGTTGTCAAATCAAGACTAAACATTTTTGGATCTCATCGATATATTAACCATATAAAAACCAATAAATTAGACTAGTTTTTGAACACATAGTAAAGATCTATATTTAGGTTAGAGTAGAAGTAGATGTGTAATCATGGAGAAGTGTCTTGTCTATCAATATGGTCATATTTTCAACAAATAAGTACCTATAACTACTAAAATTAGACGTAGGCATGGTTATATCAAGTTCATGGATATAAGGACCTTGCCCTCATAATAAAGCAAGTGGAGATGTTGTAGAGTCCCAAAATAGAGATCTAGTGGTCAGAGAAAGTAGATGTAGCATTTAATAGATATTTAGGGTGCCTAAGGGTTTTCCTTCATAAGTACAATCATGAATCACCATTTTTGTCAACTAATGAGAAGATTTGGGGGTTATTGGGATAAATAAAAAGATAAATTGTCAATAAAGAATTGATGATGATTTGATAAAAAAGGTGGCAGCTCAATTAATGATTTATGTACTCATTCTCCCTCTTCTCTCTCCCTTTCTAATATATTACCCATTCTTTCCATTTTTTAGGCTCTCTATCAAATTTTAGAAGAAAGACACTCACCTTTGATAGGAACTCTCTCTCTTAATTTTGGTAGAGTAGAGACTCTCATTTCATAAGGATAGACCTTGTCAAAACTTGTAAGAAAGACTTATTGAAGCTAATAAAGATTTCCTTAACCTATCTCTTGATTTTTAATTGTGTTTATTAAGTTTGTGGATGATGCCATTATAAAGGAGAATCTTTCATGCCCATTGTACTTCTTTATTGACTTTTTAAGGGTATTTTCTAGTCAATTTTAGGTTTGCATTTGTGTTCTTTATACCATTAATTTAAGCTTGGTGTGAGTGTTATAATTTCTCTTAGCTTCATTCATTGCTTCCTGAACCTAGTGTAAATACTTATGCAATTATCTATATTTTGAGATTGTGTGAGCATGTGCTATCTTATGCTTCTTCAGTATATATTTCATTCTTGTGTGAGTTTTCATTTAATTGGGTGCATCACCTTGTTAGCTTTTTAGGAACCATATTCCCCCTTTATAACCCTTTTACTAGTGTAAAAATTTGTATAGGTGATCCATCAAGAGGAAGTTAGCCTTCTCTAAAGGTCCAACCCCACCATAGGTTACCCATAACTCAGGATTATTCCAATAGTGTATCTCAATTGAAGAGATCTTAAAGAACCCTTTCCAAGGGTGAAAATTGAATCTATAATAGTTAATATCATGCCCAATGGGACTAAAGTTCAAATAAGATTGGTTTTATTAATTCTTAGTAGTTATAACTTCTAAACAATAACATCTGGTGACTCCAAAATAATATCCAACATTTTAGTAGAATAGAAATGACTACATCTCATGCCATAGGTGATAATAAGGTCAACTTATATAAGTATTCCCTTTGAATTTGTTGAATTACCTTTAAATTCAATCAAAAGATTAAGGTTTTATAATACACACCCATATAAAAGGGAAATTTGTTCCTAAGTCAATTTCAAGGCCTATCCATACAAAAAAATCTTTGTTAATCCCTTTCATATCCATGGTAACCCCTAGGGTTTTCCCCTTTGTGTATTTTAATAACCAAATTCCTAAGGACATCCATCAATATGATCTTATTTTAGTATTAGCTCTTAAAAGGTTCCCTTATTTTACTAAAGACCAAACTACAACCCCTTCTAAATACCTCATGGATGTAGCCAACTTCTGCAACATTTATGATGTCATCTCCTTCAAAGGTAAAGCCCATATTGGGATATAATCCTTGTTGTTAACTCTATTACATCATGAGATCAATTAGGAGATGAATTATGTAAGATATTTTAATACAAAATTGACTCTTTGTCACTTACAGATTAGTTAACCATAATAATAAGAGTTCGTCATGAAGTCACACAAGACTTTTATATAAAGTTCTAAAAGACTTGGGATAGAATCCTAGACTTTGTTAGGCTTACCCCTAATTTTTCCTTCCTATAATATTTTAAGGACATAAATAGTGACATTGCAATAATGATCACGTTTATGGGAGGGAACACATTACCAAATACATATGAGGTAGTAATCAGAGAAGAAAATCATGTAGTGTAGGCTAGGAAGCTTACACATAGACTACCAATGCCTTTGTTCATTGACATCAAACCATCACTTTTTTTTATTACTCCCCTTGATGTCATCCCTCTTATGCTTAAAATTATTGTTATACACTCACCTAAGCAAGAAAAGGATTCCACCAGTGGATCTAGTGATTCCCAAGAATAAAATAACTTTCAAGAGCTTAAGAGCATGTTCCAATATTTGGGAAATGAACTGGTAAATTTTAAGAGGCATCAAGCTTTCAATAGGCCTTACTAGGCCTCATATCAACCTCAAAAGCAAGTTTATAAAAAAAATAGGCCACCCTATAAAGGAAATTTCTATGGCCAAGGTTAAAGACAAGGGCAAAGGCATCCTAACTATAATAGATAGAGCAAATATAATCCAAATAATGCAAACACTTCTAACACCTTGGTCCCTATTCAGAATAATGTTTCTCAAGAAAATGAGGGTACCATACCTTGGAATTAGTCTTTAGGGTAATCCATTATCCCAAACACTAGTCTCACTCAAGATATAAATGATTAAAGGTAGTAGGCTACAAATTACAGGTACAATCAAGCTCTTATGGCTCATAACATAGAGGTGCCCATGATGACAAAACTAAAAGAGCCTTAAAAATATCAAAAACCTAATCATATGCCAAGCTAATTGGGTGATAAAATGGTGAATTATGAGAAATAATAGTGTTATGTACTCGATTAGTAGGCTAGTTATAACTAGGCATACATTTTAGTGGTAGCAAATACAAGGTTCAAAAGAAGGAACATTGATGATAACCAATAAGTATGCAAAGAGACTTCTACCATTACTCCTTCAGTATCAAAGCCAAATGAACATAATATTATTCTAAGGGTTCTAATTGCTCCAAAGAATCAGAATCAAGGGAATGTCTTGGTCCTTCAAAACTCATAAACTCAAGGTGTAGTTGTGGCTCCCAAAGCACAACCAAAGGTTAGTTATTCACTCATCAAAATTATGGAACAAATAAAAAGGTCTAATGTGAGTGTGTCAATATGGGATATACTCTCCATACCTAGTCAAGTAGACATCCTCCAAGAAGGGTTGTTAAGAATCAATGTTTCTTAAAAACCACTAGTCAAGGAGAATGTGGTTCTCACTAATGTAGCCAAAGGACCTAGTGAAGGTAAATTAAGTAAGGTGGTCAAAACTCCTCCCTTCTACATTTAAGTAATCACTAGTGACTACTTAGTACATAAATAATTGGTAGATAGTGGGGTCTAGCACCTCAGTAATGCCAAAGTCTATAGTAGACTAGCTTGGTCTAAAATATAATCCCTAGTTTAAAGGATTATTATAGCTTGATGGTTCTTCCACCAAGCCATCTGGTATCATCAAGGACCTCAAATTGACCTTGCATGCCTATCATAGTGTCTTAGTGGTTTAAGATGTGTTGATCCTAAATGTACCTCCTCATTTTACCCTATCCCTATCTAGAGAATTCATTACAAATATTAGAGGTTATATTGTATTATATTAGTCATACATGGCATTCAAAACAAGATATATAACCAATGTATCTATTAAGGTTGAGATCATTGCATAATTCCACATAAAAACTTATGGGCTAGATACCATAAACCTCCATTGCACCATCTTTGATGAGGATGAACATATGGTTGGTAAATAATTAAACACTCATCCTAAGGAGATACTAGACATGTTCTTGGATGAACTATGGAATGACAATAATTTGATTAATCCTTGGAAGGAGTTAAAGAGAGAGACATGGGTGTCTACTACTTACATGAAGGGAATCAATCCATGCCATCACTCATTGTACCTCAAGAAGATCCTAGTGGCTTATGGAAATTTTTATTTGATGGTTAAAGGAACAAACATGGAGTAGGTGTAGGTGTAATGATAATATCCCCCTCAAATGAAAAATGTTTATCTTCTTATAGATTCTTATTCAATTTCTCTTGTAATGTAACAAAATATGAGGGCCTTATACATGGCCTTCAATGGGATAATAAGAGAGGAATTAAGCAATTGAAAGTTTATAGAGATAGTGAGCTAATAGTGCACTAGGTTAGAGTCTAGAATATCACCAAGAAACCTTTGATGAAGTCTTAAAAACATAGAGTTTGGGACCTAATTGAGGATTTTGAGGCCTTTAACATCCAAAAAAGACCAAGAAACTAGAATCAACATGATAATAGTTTGGTAGATGTGGGAGCTCAATTTGATATCCCAAATGAGTTAAAAAATACCAAGGTGTATCCATATGTCAAAGTGGTGTTGAGACCATCAGTGCTAGATAGTTGAGATCATTGATAGGCCTTTGATAATGAAAATCAAATTTCTTTTTTATGACATCAATAATCAAAATTATCTTCAATGAACTAATAAAATTTCTAACATCAATATGAAGAGAAAATAGTTCAATTGATATCCAATAAGCTTCCTAAATGGATTGTCACCCTTGAAGGTATTTTTCATGATGGAGATCATATGAGAAAAGATAAGGAAGTGATGTTAATCAATTAATATAACTATGAAAGAGTCTTTATCTTAAAAATATAGACTCTTCAAGCTTGGGAAGGTAAGCATAAAGATGAGAGACATGCTTTCATATAACTTTGCAAAGAATATGCAAACATCTTTACTTGGGACTATAGTGACCTAAGAGACTTTGATCCCAAGATAGACCAACACACTATAGAACTAGATTTTAAAATTTATAATGATTCTCATTCATCTCGAATCTCTCCTACACTCCATTACCTTAAAAAAATTGTCATAGACATTATGCACGTAAATAAGTTCAGACAATAATCATGCATAATAATCTGTCTCTCATTATTACTTTAGATTCAATAATACAATCATCAATATGTTTCTCTCTCTCCACCAATCATGGATAATAACTAGGAATGCCTATTAAATAGGTATAAAGGTTTTTATCCAAAATAAATAATATATTGTATGAAATAAATATTAGTTGATATGGAATATTTGCATGCACAAAATAGTTGTACAAATATTTGACACATAAAAAATAATTAATTGACTCCTAATTAAGCTTATTTCCATGAGTGAGTTTTAAAACTCACTCCAACACCCTTCCTTAAGTGCAAAATAAGGAGTAAGAAAAGAGAAAGCAAAAAGATTGAATGGGTCTCGACAACAAGACCTGATTAGGTACCCATGTACAAATCATAGTGAAATGCAAAGTGTCCTTATGGTAACCAATCCATCTTATTAAAGTGTATGCATTTTGAGTTTTTATAACCACCAAGTTGAATAGGAAATGGTACTCTATACAAGGTCCACTCTGTAAAAAACACTTATCTCAAAACATTGGGAAAAAGAGTCACCAAAAATGAAATGTATCACTTCAAGGTACCCCAAAAATACTAACAATAGCTTAAATTCAGAGAGCAAAAACTTATGCCACAAGGTGTCCCAAGAAATAAAATGACTCAATACTTGAACATAAGTTAAATAGGTGCATTGGATGGAATGAAGGGCATCAAATACAAATGCACTTAATCAACTACCTCTAAAAAAATGTGGTGTACTAACAATGAGAATAAAACTTGAAGTAGTATGTACACACACCCCCCTTATAATGTTTAAATGGGTATAGTGACTCAAAAAACCATCTGAATGATTGGGCCAATCCCACTATGCAAATATCAAAATGTTGACACTGGGCTATACTAGACTAGCTATGCTCTAGAAAGAGAATAAGTTTCACCAAAATATTTGAAGGAGACTATCAACAATCAGATATAGATATGAAATTTCTCAAGAATGATGTCCTTAGTTATGATGGGATAACATGAAACTTAATAATAAGTTTCTTAATCATATAACACACACATGAAGTAAAAATATCCATTAATCTTAGTGTGACTATAAACAAAAGTCCCATCCTACAACAATATCACCAAGCGATGCAATAAACTCCACAATGTAATCAATCTATGAAATACATCATTTATGCAATGAGAGATGTATTCTTGAAAAAAAATAGATCTACCTAATCAAGGAGCTCAAATAATAAGGAGCATTAATAAACATGATGAGCAATGTGTGGTCAAAGAATCTGAATAGTGAAGGAATGGTATTTGTAGTGTCCTTACCAAGAATGCTTCTTACACTGCCAAGAATGATCATAAATCCATCCCAAATAAGCATGAATGGTGGATGAGGATGTTTTCATATGTGTGGTTGTAAATTCCATGATATAAGAATGTAAGGAAACATCCAAAGAAGTGTTAGGTAGATCATGTCTAAATATTATAATCTTAGGTTTCTTAGGCCTAAGTGAAGGTGTAAAAGATCCCATATGTAGCTTATAATCCTCACAAAGAGTGGAGTGAAAAAAATATGGATCTATATGATATATCCCAATAAATATGAAGAACCTACATCATGAATAAGGCAATGCCAAAAAATCCAAATAATAGTCTAAATAAGATGAGCAACTCCCTATAAATGCTTCCCAATGCCTACAAGTCTGGTAGTCTGACCCATGGAATGAAACATGCAAGAGCCAAAGCTAGTGGTATGATTCTCAAAATAAGTAGGAATATATTTAGTTATAATTAGAGTATGATGTGAAAAGTGTGCAACAATAGTAGACACATAAGTATCATCTACAATAAGAGAAGCAACAAGAATAATGGGTTATTTAAAATCTAGTAAATTACACTATAAAAGTACATCAAGTGGATTGTACTAGATTCAATAACACTACATGATGGAATGATAGATTGATGTTGTGTGCCAACTATTTTATTTTTTAAATAATAATGAGGGAATCCTTTCCATGAATTAGGGAGTGTAGAAGAGAAATCTACATCAAAATTTTCTTGTTTGCTTCTTGAAGTGCTAGGAAAGAGGCCATAGGATTAATGGGTTGCATAGGACTTGGTAGGTTACTATCAAGAGTCATACCAAAGTAAAAAATAGGAGTAAAAACCACTATATCATAATGTGCATTTATAGGTAGAGGAGGTAAAGGTACCTCATCTAAATGACCACCATTACTAAGTGTCTCATCCTCAAAAAATATGCCCTCATTTACAATGGAAATGGGATAAGAACTAATAGGAGAACATGAAGATGCCAAAGATTCCTCATGCAAATCACCATTACGAGTAACATCCTCATAGCTAGGAGAAGATGGTGGAGAAACACAGTCACCAACTAAAAAATCCTCACTTTGAGAGGAAGGAGAAGGAGGGACATATGGAGGTGAAGTGACCTCATCAAATAATGTATAAATAATGTCCCAGGCTTCCTTAGGTAATGTGGAATGCTCAATATGAGATTTCAAACTCTCAAAAACATGGAGGTGAATAAATAAAAGTGCCTCTTTTTACAAGGATGGATGCCATATAATATCATCCTCATCAATGAAAATGGGAAAATCACCAAGCATAATTCTCCACAATCCCTTCATCTACATGTGCATCTGCATTTTGGTTTTCTAGGTGGTGTAGTTTAAATAACTAAGGGGTTCAAACATATGAGAATCCATATCTAGAGGCATGAAAAACTAATAGTGGAAAAAAATGGCCAAAGAGGGATGTCAGTTACCACTAAAAATGCATCTATGAGTTTAATAAATGGCACAAAAGAGTACAAAACACTCAAAATGGGATGTTAGATTTTGCCAAAAATACATCTTGTGTATAAATCACACCAAAAAATGAAGTGTTTTGTGAGGGGGTCTCACCACCTATGATACCAGACCTCACCCTCTATCTTTGACTAACAAGAGTGAAATAATATTAGTGCCAAAAAAAACACTCATAAAAAAATGTTCCTTTTACAAAAATGTGTGCCACTTATGTAATTGTCTCCATTACAAATGATGGTAAAAAATAAACCCACCTATTGGATAAAAAAATATAAACTCCTCGCTATAATTTTCCACTTTAAAAAGTTAGCACTTTTTAAGTGGTCTTATAAACCCTCTTTTTGAATTAAAAATGCAAGATTATCCCCCATTAAATACATTATCCCCCACACTAAAATTTTACACCAATTTAATAATCAATACCCTTTACAAAAGAGTAACCCCTCTCCAAAAAAATAAGGATTTAGCAAAATTCAATGAAGCCACCATATGACAAAAGTTTATAATATGTCAATAAATATATAATTCCACACCTTTTAAAACGTTGAATAGCTTGGTTGATAGGTGTGTCATGCAATTTTGGAGGATGCATATAAAGACAGAGCATCACTCAATGGAGGGCTAGGTGGAGATAGCAAATAAGTGTCAAAAACATATGGTAGGGTGTCTTCAAACTAGTTCAAACCACATTAATGATATATATGCTCCCAATACCAAAAAAATCTCTTCTAAGTTCAAAATAGCTCACCAAACCTTTTGGAGTATGATGGTTGTGAAGGAGTGGTTTGGAGGCCATGGACCTAGTCAAAACACCCAACTAGGAGGTTAAAGTCTAACATAATTAAGAATAGGTCAAACTTAGTAGTGGACAATGTCACCAGAATAATTGATTCCTTTTTCCTTCATTTCTCCAACTACTCAACCATATCTCCTAAAAAAAATAGAATCAAACTATGAGAAATAATAGTGGCATCTATAACATGATCCATGTCCCTCCCCACAAAAAATCCTCCAAAGCTAATGGGAGAAGGAATGGAAATGGAATTAAAGGTGCTAATACTATGTAATTAGGCCAATATATTAGAAAAATATAACTTCTAATGCAAAGGAATCATCCCTATGGCGATGAGGAAAAAACCATATGGAATAGATCCAAATTAATGACCAAGTAAACAAATGAATTAACTCCAATGTCATAGGATTTAAAGAGGAATCTTTTATTGGTCGATGCCATATCTATGATTACCTATATAGAAACTTTCTCGTGGTAAGATCTCTTTGCTAATATGACAACATAACTACTTTAAACCCTCTCAAAAATGAGCTCAAAATAGCATAGTGGTCGAACAAGACAGGATTGAGTTGAGAGATGATTTAACAATTTTGGGAATAATTCATTTTTTTATTCCTAATTTAGTTAAAGGGTCTAGATTAATAAATAATTAAATAATATGTGGAAAATAAGTTAATGGTTTTTAAAATTTATTGGTAATTAGAGATTTTCAAAAAATAGTAATAAGAGGGATAAAATAAGACTTAGTTTAAACTATGTTGATCTGATTGAGATAGGATCTGATATTCACTGTGTAAGCCTAAGACATTATCAAAAATAGGATTATAAATTTCATTTTCTGATTGGAAAAAAGCATCAAAAGTGAATAAGAGTGGCACTGATTCTGTAGTCCTTATCTGATGCTATTGTCTTGAGGATCTAAGCTTTTTGGGTTTTGTTCAGTAAGTTTGTATGACCTTATCTCTAAAGTTTTGATAGCTAGAAGTCTATAAAGATCCTTGTAGAGAAAAATTTATCTTCAAACCCTATATTTTTTTATACTTTGACCAATTTTTAATAAGAGATGGGGGGTTAATGTGTGTAATATTTACTAGACATGGATCCACACCCCTTGTGTGGGCACATTGCCTAATACCAATACTCTGAAGAGGGATCAAGCCATATGTAGTTCTCCCTTTGAAAGTTCTTGGTGAAATTGTGATATGAGAATGTAAATAAATGCTAAAATAGGTGTGCTTGAGATGACTAGGGATTGGTATAAGGATTTGAATAATCTATAAATAGTATTGGATGGTTGTATGTAGAAAATAGGGAAAATGTGCTTGAGCAGTCTTGCTTATATTCTTTCTTGCTTTGTGATATTTACCAACCCTTTCTAAATGATCTTTGAATGGGATTTCATATGGATTTGTTGGTCATGGATTGAATTTTCTCATATTAGGATGACAAGGATAATGATGGGAAACTAGAAAAAATTGATCATTGGGGCCAGAAATAGACTTGGACAATAATGCCAAAAGTAGACAGGAGTGGCATTAGTGTTATAGTCCTAGTGTGAAACTATTGCCCTTAGTATATGATACCTAGGGGGATGGATTGGTCATGAAAATAGGGTTTTAGATCAGATGGGGTCAAGTTTGAAAGGCTACAGATGATTGAAAATTAGTGAAAATAAGCATGTGAGGGTCATTAGAAAAAGCAAGAGGGATCTATAGATTGTGAGTCATAAGCCACACTCAAGTTACCAATTTTGAATTTTTATATGAATACAAGAGAATTTCCTTGACAAATAGGTGGATAAGTGATATCCATGATGAGGACACAAATTAAATGGATATAATCAATAAATGATGAGTTCAAGTTATACCTATGCCATACCATCAAAATATGAAACCAGGGTAGATGGGTTGAGTAATGGTTGCAAGAGGTAGTTATAATACCATGCCATAATTTAGATTGATTTTAATCATTTTTTATCTCTCCTAAACTCCATTACCATATAAAAACTATCACAAATATTATGCACAAAAATAAGTTCAAACAATAATCATAGACAATAATATGTCTCTCATTATTGCCTCAATGTCAATAATACAATCATCCGTATGTTTCTTTCTCTCCATCGATCATAGAGAAGTAATAGGAGTGCTTAATAAATAGGCATAAAGGTTTTTATGTACAAAAAATAAATTTTTTTTGAAACAAATATTAGTTGATATGGAATATTTTCATCCACAAAATAGGTGTGCAAATATTCAACACATAACAACTTATTAATTCACTCCTAATTAAGCTTAATTCCAGGAGTGAGTTTTAATGCTCACTCCAACACTAGAGGATAATTAAAAGCCTATAAATCAAAATTATAGGCCTATAAAATCCAAAATTGAAGAGCTTATGAAGAAATAATTAACCAAATTCATTGAATCTAAGATCATCTTTCCCATTAAGCACTCCTCATAGGTAGCCAATTTGGTGCTTGTCAGGAAGAAGAGTGGGGAAATAAGATTGTGTGTTAACTTTAGGGATGTGAATATGTTATATTTGAAGGAATAATATCCTTTTACATCCATGGATCAACTTATTTAGATATTTGTTGGTTCAAAAAGCTTCTCCCTTTTGGATGGATGTTCAGGTTACAACCAAATGTTGGTGAGAGAAGAATATCAGTATAAGACTACTTTCACCATAAAGTGGGGCACATATGCTTACCAAAAGATTATTTTTATATTTTGAAATGCTAGGGCCACTTTTCAAAGAACCATGGATATGGCTTTCTAAGGGTTGTTAAATCATATGGTGCTAGTTTACCTGGATGACATCATAGTTTTCTCCAAGAAGGCTAGTTAGCACATGGACTATCTAAGTTTGATCTTCCAAATATCTAAAGAGTATGGGATCTCTTTAAATCTAAGTAAATGCATGTTTACCATTCATGAAGGAAAACTTTTGGGTCAAATAGTCTCAAAGGAAGGGTTATCCATTAACCCTGATAGAATAAGTGTTATCTTAGCACTATCCCTACCCAAGCACAAGATAGGAATCCAAATATTCCTTGGGAAGATTAAATTTGTGAGAAGGTTTATACCTGGTTTTGTGAAATTGGTCAAACCCATCACCACCATGATGAATACGATTCAATTATTTTCTTGGTCAAATTAAGGTAAGGTAGTATTTGAGGCCATCAATTAGGCCATTGCCCAAGCACCCTCACTTATGAATCCTATTTTCTCAAAGGATTTCATATTGTACACCTCTTCTAATGTTGACAACATATCAACTATGTTTATGTAGAAGAATGGTGAAGGACTAGAGCAACCACTTACATGTTTTAGTCAAGGGCTAAAGGGATATTAAGTGAGGTATAATTTCATAGAAAAATAGGTTCTTATATCTTTAAGGAACCTAAATAAGTTCAAACCAATGCTCTCTAATAGTAAGGTTCATCTTACAGTGTCTCATCATAGAGTGAGGGACTTTTTCCTCAATAAGGTTTTGAATGAGAAAAGAGTAGGCTGGATTACCAAGGTCATGGAGTATGATGTGGAGATTAAATTCACTAAGATAGTAAGAGGAAAATGCTTGTGTGATCATATGGTGGATTACTTTCAAGAAGATAAATATATTTTTTTGGTTATACAAGACAACTCACAAACATATGCACCTCCACTTCATGATAGTTGTTTCCAAGATATGACACATTTCTTGTTGACAAAATAATGCACCCATGGTTTGGACATAGAAAAAAGAATCTATTTCAGGCTTTAATCCATACCTTATGCATTATTTGATGGTGGTTTTTTAGAAATAACCTCTATTAGGTAATTTTTAGGTGCATTGATGATAATTAAGTAACAAATCTCTTGGAGCAGTTTCATGATGGACCTACAGGAGGCCTTTTTGCACCAAGAACAACAACAACAAAGGTAATGAGAGTTGGCTATTATTGGCCTATCCTTTTCAAATATGCCTATGCATGGGTCAAAAAATGAAAAAAGTGTGCTCTATTTCTAATAAAGTAAAGATTATCAACTCTTCCACTCAACCCAATTTAGATGGACTAACCCTTCAAGAAATGGGGGTTGGAATTCATAGGGATGGTGAATCCACCTTCTAGTATAAGACATAAATAGTTGCTCACTAAAACTAACTACTTCAACAGGTGGATGTAAGTAATTGCCTTGAAATAAGCCAATGAAATAATATTATTGGACTTTTATGACAACATAGTGGCCATATTTGGTGTCCCAGCTACTATAATTTTAGATAATACATTAGTATTTGTTTGTCTGAAGACAAGTGAATGGGCATTCAATTTTGGAATTTATGTTAGCACATCCTTTGATTACTACCCCCAAGGAAATTGAATAGAAGAGTCTACAAATAAGAACTTGATAAGGACTATCAAGAGGACCATGGAACAAAATCAAAGAGTGTGGCGTACAAAGCTAAAGATAACCTTATGGGCTGATAGAGTGACTCCCAAATCTAACATTGGTAATTCTCCAAATGTCCTTATATATGGAAGGAAATCCAAATTACCCATTTCTCTTGAACTATCTACATTGGAGTTATCCCATTAGCTTGAGTTGATGAAAAGTGAGCCTATGAACATGAGGATGGTAGAGCTCATGGATCTTGAATAAACCATGGACCTTGCCATTGAGACATTAGAGTCACATCAATCTCAAGTCAATAAATTATATAACAAGAGAGCCATAGTAAGGGACATCAAAGAAGAGGACCCAGTCCTCAAATAGGACTCAAATAAGGCCAAGGCATCCATACCAAGTTTGATAGCTTGTGGAGTGGTCCTTATTTAATCCATAGATGTAAATGACATAATAATTTTCAACTTGCCCAACCAGATGGAGAGGTATTTCCCATCTTAGAAAATGACATTCATTTAAAGCCTTGTTATTATAAATTTTTGTAGCTATTATATGATATTGTATCATATTAGAGTATTATTATATGCTTTCCTCTAAGTGCTTTGAGCATGTTTCCTTTTAGTTGTGTGTTCCATTTTCAATAAGTGCCTTGGGAACAACTATTTTTTTGCTTTTTTGTTCTTTTTTCATCAAGAGGAAGCTTTAGAAAGGGTTAGCCTTGAGTCAGTCTCACATAAGTTGAGAAGAAAGACTATGACTCTATGTAACCAATAGATCAATTTAAGGTTACTAAGTCTTTGTATAGTAGGCATGCAACCCCAAGATTTCACCAAAAATGTTGGCCAAACGTGGCCCACATAAATATATTTTACCTAGAAATGGTTTGAATATATGAATAAATTTCTAGATGGAATGAGTGCTCCAAAGATCAAAATTCACTCATAAAGCTTTTCAAACACTTTAAGCAAGATTAAAGTGTGTTTTATTGATCTTTGAGATAGGTCTAAAGTTGCAAGCTAAAATAAGACAAGTAGGTTTTCATGGTGTTTTAAGTATTTAAGAACATGAATTAGGTTACACAAAGTATTATAAGTCTATTAGAGTCTTCTAAAAAATATAATAGTTTAAGCACAAGTTCAAATAAACCAAACCATCATGAGAATGTCATGCCGAAATGGACTAATCAGCTTGATTGTGCATCTACTAAGTATGCTTAGAAATACTCTCAAGGCTAAAAAACCAAATTTACATGATTTATTTCATTCTTAGATCACCCTCTACAAATTTCATAACTTGATGATTTGTCTATCTCAAGTTATAAAGCTTCAAATTTAGACTTATAGAATGAAACATACATGGGAATGTCAAGTTTAAGCTTCACAAAGTAGCTATTTGAATTCAAATATCCCAAGGTTTAATGTGAGAGTGAAGAGTGGACAAATCTAGGGAGCTGAGTTCAAGATCTAATGATGACCATCGAATGATAGTGTTAGTGGGTCCTAAAGATCTAACAATATGTATTTAATCATGGAAAGTAGATCGACGATGAGCATCAAGTCAAAAGGTTAGCATAAACACATTAATGACAAGTGTCTAAATATTAAGAGCTAAGGTCAAGATCCAAAAGTGATCATTGACTGACAGTGTTACTGGGTTTAGGTAGATCAATTGTACACATTCACTCATATAGATCATATCAATAATGAGCAAGAAGTCAAAAGGTTAAAGGATCTCCAGGGTGAATATGCAAGTGTATAAACCACACTAGACTATAAAAATATCTATGGATCATGTTTAATCATACAAAATAAGATTAACAATGCATGAGAGGTCAATAAAGTCAATAAGATCTTGTAGAACAAATAAATAACTGATAGTTGGCACAATATGAGAGGCCCAAATCAAGATCAATGGCCAGTAATGAAGGTATAAGGTGTTATAATCTTAAAGGCCCAGAATAATATCAATGACCAATATTAAAGGTCAAGGTTATGAGAATTTGGCTAGAGGTCAAAACATGATACAAGTTGAACTAGAGTATATTTTTTAGGATCAAACATCACCATTAAAGCTCAGTAAATGTAAAATAATTTTTTTAGGGCCTAATATAGAGATTGAAGATGGACTAGAAGTTGTTGAAGAAAGAATAAACATATGTGGATCTCATTGATATATTGACTATATAAAAACCAATAATTTAGATTGGTTTTCAAATATATAGTAAAGATCTATATTTAGGTTAGAGTAGGGGTAGATGTGTAATCATGGATAAGTGTCTCATTTATCGACATGGTCATATTTTTGACAAATAGGTACCTATATTTACTACAAGAGTAGTTAGGGATGGCTCTATCAATTCCATGGATATAAGGACATTTCCCTCATAATGAAGCAAGTGGAGATGGCATAGAGATCCAAGATGGAGATCTGGTGGTCAGAGAAAATAGTTGTAGCATTTAATATATTTTTAGGGTGACTAAGGTTTTTCCTTCATAAGCAAGATCATAAATCACCGTCTTTGGCAACTATTATCTTTTAGTGAATTTTTCTCAACCAATGAGAAGATTTGGGGGCTATTGGGACAAATAAAAATATAACGTGTCAATAGAGAACTAGTTCTAATTTGATAAAAAAAAGGTGGTAACTCAATTAATGATTTTTGTACTCATGCTCCCTCTTCTCTCTCCCTTTCTCATATATTACCAATTCTTTCCATTTTGTAGGCTCTCTATCTATTTTTAAAAAAAAAGACTTTCTCACTTTTGATAGGAATTCTCTCAATTTTGGTAGAGTAGAGACTCTCATTTGATAAGGATAGACCCTATAAAAACTTGTATAAAGGACCTCTTGAAGATAATAAATATTTCCTTTACCTATCTATTGCTTTTAAACTATGTTTAGTAAGCTTATGCATGATGGAATTGTGAAGGAGAATCTTCCATGCCCATTTCCCTTCTTTCTTAACTATTTTAGTGTGTTTTCTATTTGATTAAAGTTATACATTTGTATTCTTTTTACCATTAATGTAATATTGGTGTATCCTAGAATTAATCTTAGCTTTGTTCATTGCTTCCTGAACCTAGTGTATGAGATACTTATGTGATTAGATAGATTTTGAGATTGTGTGATATAATGTTATCTTATGCTTCTTCAATGTATATTTCATGCTTGTGTGATTTCTCATTTAATTTGGTGCATCACCTTGTTATCTTTCTTAAGATCCCTATTCCCCCTTTCTAACCCTTTTCCTAGTGAAAATGTTAGTATAGGTGATCCATCAAGAGGAAGCTGACCTTCTTTAGAGGTCCAACCCCACCATAGGTGACCCATAGCCTGGGGTTATTCCAATAGTTTATCTTAATTATAGAGAGCCTAAATAAGCCTGTCCAAGGGTGAAAATTAGATCTACAAGAAGACACTTACTCTGATGTTTAGCAACTAAAGAAGCTAAGTTGGCTATCAAATAGGTACAAGATAATGAGTGTGGTAGTCATTTTAGCCATAAAGTGATGCCACACAAATTACTCTGACAAGGTTACTATTGGCCAACCATGGAATATGCCAAGTTATGCAAAAAATGTAAATGCCATGGCAACCTATATCATGTCCTTTCATAAAAAAATAAACCCATAGTATCCCCATGGCCATTCATGCTATGGGGTTTTGATCTAATCAGTAAGATAAATCTAAAATCTATAGGTTGTCATAAATTCATTATCACAGATAAATAATACTTTAAAAATGGGTAGAGGACATTCCAATACAATCCATAATGGGAGAATATATATGTCATTTTCTCATGATCAATAATATTCCCACTTCAGCCTCCCAATGACCATCATCACAGATGATTAATCTTCTTTAAAGATTAAAATATTTAAGAAATTTTGTACTAAATATAAAATCCAACACACATTCTCTACTCCATACTACCCATAGGGCAATGGTCAAGCAGAAGGAACAAACAAGGCAATCAAAAGTATCCTTTATAAAATTATTACCAAATTTGGTGATGATTGGCATATTCAAATCATCTATGCAATATGGTATTATCATATCCATGTTCACACATTGAAAAGATATACTCCTTATTCATTAGTAAATGCCACATAAGTAATTATCCCAATGGAGTTAGAAATAACATCTTTACGAGACTCCTTAAAATAGCTTGTCATAGATGATCAATATATAGAAAGACATCTGCATGAATTAGAAAATTTTGATCACACATGAATTCAAACAACAAAGCATTTTAGGGCATAAAAGAAATGAATCTGATAGAGCTATGATAACCATGTTCATAGTAGGGAATTTGAAGTCAATTATCTAGTTTTAAAACAAAATCTTAGGAACATTAAAACTAAAGAAGATAAAAAAGTAAAATTCAAACCAAATTAGCTTGGCCCATACTTAATCACATAAAATATTAGCCTAAAATAATACCATCTAGCTTCATTTGATGGCAAGGCAATCAAAGATCCATTGAACATCATGCATATAAGGTGATTTTACATATAAAATCAAAAAAAAAATTCATGTTGCTTGTACATAGCTTATATTTATAAAATAAAAATAATAATATAATATGTTAAAAAACACAAAAAACATTCAAATATTTACTCAAAAAAAAAAATTATAGATTATATGAATTGCCATATTTACACTTCTTATATTTTCTAGACATTACATATGTTGGCTATCTTAATATAGTCAATTTTATCATACATGTATGCTTCACTTATTCTTATCAAGTGCTTTTATATTTCTATAGGACTCAAGTACACTACACTAATCCATATTTGTTATTATATACCCACTACATAGATACATAGGTTATTCATTTGGCACATTCACCTATTTAGGTTCACCCTATACATAGTATTGATTACCAAATTCTATCTTTTTACACTTTACATCACAGATTTAGCATTGTTATATCTTGATATTGATCATGCTAAACTCAATTAGATTTTTGTGAGATATTGATACTTTAGACTCAACATATGTACCTCTTGTATATTACATATATTTGTATCACATGTTCATGCATACTTCCATTTTTAGTTTTACTAATTTAGAATTCATTGTATCTCTATTCTTCTTATATTCAAGGGAATTTGGATATTCCATTTATCTTTATCTCTACACCACTTGTTTTCATATTATTTATGCTTTAGACATATGTCCATGTCCTTATCGGTACCTTATTGTTTGTGTATGCAGACATTTGAACATGTCCTTGTATGTCTTATTTTCTTAAATTTAGTGACATGTGCCCATGTCCCTTGTATTGTGGCCCCTTGGCCTACTTTGTGTGCCTCATGTGTATTATATGTATGCTTTCTTCTATGTATCATAGCCATGACACTTATCTTTTGCTTGTTGTGCACTCTAGTTTTAGATGCCATGAGGGACATCATACATCTCCCATTACTAATTGGGTTTTTAATGGACATCATACCCCATCCCCCTAAGTAGTTACTCATTTATTTATTAGATTTATTATTACATACATTGTTACATCTATCTCAATAGCCTTGTGAATGCTATAAATAACGTACAAAGCACATTATAAACTTATACTTAGATTATCTTACATTTTGATGTTATGTATGTACATTATATTGTATTATTACATACATATCATATATTCTCTAGCTAACACACATCATTTAGAGAATTTTATTTTGAGGATAGTTATTACACAAGATCAACAAATCACCTCAAAATAAGGGGGACTCATAGGCATTTGTCACTGAGATCAGGCTCCCATAATGCACTCATAGTATATTTTTAGCACAAAAGCTTAGATTATAGAAATCAGACTTAGGTAAACACATTGGAAAATAATGACACAAAGATTAGTATAGTTGCACAAAAATTAGAATAGTCAAACATTAACACCCAAATTGGGACACTAGTGACACATGGATCTACTATCCAATATATGGTGTTATTATCTAGTAACCTTAGTTTTATAAAAATATAAATTGGCCAAAAAAGTACAATAGGTATAGTCTAGGTTTGCACATGATAGTTACAAATTTATCAATTTTGGCTCAATTTAGCTCAGATTCATACCGGCTTGCTCAGATTGGGGGCATCATGCATAGAATAAACATTCCTATTTATAGTTCAAATACTTAGATATAGATTATGACAACTAAGTCTAGAATCTATATACTTAGATATTAGATTTGGGGGCATGTGCATGGCACATTATTTCTATTTTCTTAATTACACAATGGTTTATTAGATGTAATTACAAATTCCATGTCAATCTTTATGTTATATATAGTAGATATCATATTCCATATTACACACCAATTTCATGCCTTACTCCATTTGTAGTGGTTGACATTCTTGAGTGGCCTAGATTCACCTAATATACTTGATTGGCCAAAAATTTGACATATCTATTTAGATATCTCTAGTTAGACATTTCCAATTACATCATGTAGTTTCATTTTTAGATGCATCTACTACACAGTCTAATTGAGTTCTTTATCCACCTACATGAGAGTGTCAAACACATCACCAATCAAGTCCAAGATATTCACATGTCATGATACCCCAAGTAAGGGTGGGAAATGATGGAGTCAAATCTAGAATGACTTCTTGAGCCACCCACACATGGAGATTAAGTAGTCCATCAAATAAATACAAGTTATGCACTGATTAATCACTATACACATAGACAAGTTGTCACCAAATTTATGCATTGGTTCATGTACCTAGTGAGGTGTATTCATTTCTTTCCTTTCTCTAATATCTTTACCCATTTTTACTCAATTTTTTCTTTACTTTTGGTATCTCTTAAATAAGGATTAATTTATACATGTTTCACTTATAAGACATGCAATAGAGCATGCTTCACATACTCAGATCCAGATTCATGGGCTTCACCTCTTAGGTAAGTCTAGGTAAATTTATTTTTCCTTTATCCTAGTCATTTTGATTTGATGGATTTATATTATAAATGGGGAGTAAATATAGTCCTTAAAAGTGACACTTGATTGTTAAGAGTGCTAATCAAGGATACATATCCCTAACTTATTCCTAAACCTATCCTAGGGCATATTTTCACACTTATCCAAAATTTATGTAGGACACATACATCCCTATTCATCCTTAAAGTAGTCTTAAACTCTCATTCTCTAATCTTGAACCTTCATGCCCTTTGTTCTACCACCTAAACACTAGCACCATAATAGGGATAGTAGTAGTACATGGCACTAGTTTCCCAATGTTGGTGACCCTATCCTTTCCATCCTTTTTTAAGAAATAGACATATTTTATAATATTAAACCTCCTAGTGTTGAACTATACATATTTTAACACCTACATAAGCACCATAATAATATAGCTACATGAATTTTATCCCTTTATCCACTAGATGGAAATCAGATGCAAATTACATATTTAAACTTAAAATAAGCTGTGTAAATTTAAATTTATCAAACTTATGCATAACACCATATACAACATTCTTAATATCATATTAATTATATTTAGATTCCCAATTACATTCAAGGCACTCAAGTCAATCATCATATTAGCTTCACTTATACTTGCACTAGCACATAAGTGGGGAGAACTACATTGGGCTTGATCCTTCTTCAGAGTATTGGTATATAGGACACTCTCATCATAGTAGGTTGTTGAGAATGTATAACCTACCCCACTAACAAACACACTTATTTTCTTTAATCAACTAGATGTTTTAGCAATATGGAGGATTAAGGTTTACTCATAAAACTAGTTAAAATAGGCCATCTACAGGGTTTTAGAACTCATGCACATAAGAATGGGCCTTATACATCTAGACACAAGTTCATTTAGAAGCTCAAAACATAAATATACAAAAGACACTACCACCAAAATAGGGACATTATTACCATATTGTGCTACTGTCCAATTAGGGCACTACTATCCAAGAGGGATTTTGACACCTGGATCCTGTTTATGACACTCAGACTAGTCCCTATCTCAATTTTTATCCTCTAGATCATCTATCTTAGTCATTTTCTATCTAAATACTTATTTTCATTATTTATTAATATTTTTATAAAGGTCAAATTAAGTCAATTATTTAACAAATAAATGGTTGTATTTATTTCATATTTATATCCTAATTTACTATACTCAACTCTTTAACAATATAGGATTTCCATTCATTAAGTCCTAAAATGCTAAAAAAAGAATGAAGAAAGTAATGAAAATAAAAATTTGTACATATAAATTATTAAATTCAAACATAAATGGTTAGAAATCAAGCCTAACTAGTAAGATTTTTTAATTGGCCATAATGTGTATAAGTAGATGTGATCATGTACTCATGGTCTAGATCTAGATTTCCTAGGACCTATGAGTCCAAGAGTGCTAACTCATTGTCATCATCACTATCATTATTAATATAATCATTGACACTATAGTAGGTATCACTATTAAAATCATTTTCATTATAATCATATCTATTACTAATGGTTGAAGTATATTTTTTAAAATTTTCATTTTATTTTATCTAAATAGTTGGTAATAAATGACTATATCATGGTATTTTATCCATTTTGAATATCTTAATATAACTAAGTTATGTGGATGAGTAGGTATTTTAACTTTAGGTGTATGTGCATTAGGTCATATGATTAACTACTTTGGTATCTCTTTAGGTAATACCTCAAATTAAACCTATGTAAGAGGCTCATAAATAACTCCTTGTATAGGTATCACTTTATTATCATGGACAAGTTTAAACACTAGTGTAGCATTGATAGGATTTATTTCATTTGATTTAATTCAAGATCAACTAAGATATACATTTATGTCCCATTATCTATAAATACATCAAACCACACAAATAATGTCTTAATACCAATGGTGTTAGGGTGTGGAGCTAAAAGCTTCAACTATTTGCAGACACGAAGAAGAGGTTGTTGAGTTTCAAAAGTATCGACATCGGCAGTATGACCTACGTTGGTCATTACCAGTGCAGAAGGCAACCGGTGTCGGCAGCCAGTCGACCGACGTCGGCAACACCAGACAAGCAGGGACCGGCGTCGGTCGCCTGTGTATTCCAGAATTGCTGTTGATGAATAGTCAGTTAAGTGAAGCGAGTGTTTACATGTCAAATGACTAATTATAGTCATGAGCTGTGTGTCTAATTATTGTAGTTAGATTTCTATTTTTATAACCATGGGATCCTATTTAAAGACCCATGAGGCATGTATTGTAATTACCAAGAAGGCAAGTAAAAGCATTGAAGCAAGCAAGGTCAAGGAGATCAGCTGAAGCATTCAAGGAGGAATAACAACTCAGGTTGTAGAGTTGGTTTTGTATTGAGCAAGAGAGAGAGGGAAGAAGGTCTTGAGGTGTGGCAAGCCTTTGAGGTGGAGGAAGAAGTGGCATCTTCCTTATTGTATTTTCTTCTAGTAATATCTAATACAAGAGTGTGTATTGTCTCTCAAATTCTTTGTTGTCTCAAGTTTCTAGTTACTTTATCATTCTGGTATAATTTTGTGTTTAATTGCTTATAAGAAAGTAATCAATTGTGCTTCCGTTGGATAAGGGGTCACCTAACAGTTGGTATCAGAGCTATGGTTTGTAGGAAGCAAGTTAATTTTTTGATTACAGGTCATTCACAAGGTTTTTTGATTAAGTGGGAGTTCAGCAATGGCAAAAGAAAGTAAGCTACAAATGGAGAAGTTTAACGGCAAGAATTATCAACACTAGAGGATGCAGATTGAGGATTATCTGTATCAGAAGGATCTATACTTACCGTTGGGTGGGGTTGCATGCAAGCCCATAGATATGAAGGATGAAGAATGGAGTGTTCTTGATCGAAAGGCTCTCAGTTCCATAAGGTTGAGCCTTGCATCGTCTGTGATTTCCAACTTATCATAGTGCAAGACAACAAAAGAGTTGATAAAGTCCTTGGCAAATTTATACAAAAAGCCCTCAGCTTCTAATAAGGTATATCTTATGAAGTAGCTATTTACTTTGCAAATGCAGGAAGGTGGATTGGTACATACTCATCTCAGTGATTTCCATGGTTTGGTAAACCAATTAGCTTCAGTCAATATTGTTTTTGATGATGAGGTAAAGGCTCTCTTAATTTTATGTTCTTTGCCTGAAAGTTGGGACAATTTGGTTATGGCAGTAAGTAATTCTGCATCTGCTTCTAAAATCTTAAAAGTTGATGATGTTGTGAGTGTGATCTTGAATGAGGAAATACGTAGGAGAAGCACAGGTGAATCATCAGGTAATGCTCTAAGTGTAAAAATCAGGGGAAGGCAAAGGGAGAAGGTTGAGTAAGGGAAATAAAGGTTGGGAAGGAGATCTAAATCCAAAGGTGTTACCTACTACTTTTGTGGAAAGAAAGGACATACAAAGAAGGAGTGTTGGTTGAGAGATAAAGAGAATCAACATGCAGGTGTTGAAGAAGCAAAGGATGCAAATATTGTGGTATAGGACGCTCTCATACTTTCTTTGGATAGTCAGGTAGGATCATGGATTTTAGATTTTGGTTCATCTTTTCATGCATCCCCAAACAAAGATTTGTTTCATGAGTATGAACAAGGAGACTTTGGAGTGCTCTATTTAGGGGATGGTATGCCTTGTCAAATAGTTGGCAAAGGGAAAGTGCAGCTGAGATTGTAGATTGACAACACATGGGTGTTGAAAGAGGTCATGCATGTTCCAATTCTGAAGTAGAGTTTGATTTCTATAAGAAGGTTGGGTGACGAGGGATGCACAATAACCCTCACAGTGGACTCTTGGAAGGTTACCAAGGGAGCACTTGTTTTAGCGAGAGGTAAGAAAGTAGATACTCTTTATCTATCTACTTGTATTACTGATTCTACTTCTGGTGTAAATTCGAAGATGTGGCTTAATAGGCTTGGTCACATGAATAAGAATGGAATGGAAGTTTTTGATTTAAAAGGTATGTGTTCAAATTTGGAAAGCATAGATAGAGTTCATTGTAGAAAAAGGAAATTTGATGCTTTTGATAGGAACAAAGAAGCCTTGGTGTTTATGAAGGAGATGAAGGTCAGAGATCAGTCACAGGGGCTGAATAAATCTAAGTAGGGCAATATGGATAGAGGTTTGATATAAGAAGAGCTCACGGATGAAAATTCCATCACTTACAGGAACACACAGACGTCGATGTCGGTCACATGCGACTGACGTCAGTCATCCAGATACCGGCATCGGTCATGTGTAGACCAGCAGGGTTGATAGAGTCAAGCAAGAGAAGTCCGACATCAGTCATCAGGACCGACATCAGTAGGGGGGACACCGGCGTTAGCCAGGGAAATAACATCAGCAGTCAGGGTCAGTGTAGGGAGCCAACATCGATTGGGAGCAGACTGGGAGATGGCTGAGATCGGTCACTGGAATGGATGATGGGTGGACAACTAGCTATCAAGGAGTCTCAAACACCCATATGGAGGTCAAAAATGGTAAGTAAACCTCATATTCATTGTTCACCTTCTTTATATTGCTTACTAATAGTCAAGAACTAGGAAGATGGAAGAAGCAATGCAGGTAGAATCAAGAAACAGTGGGAGCTTTGCATGGATGAGGAGTGTGAGTCCTTGGAGAAGAACCAAATAGGTATTCATTGGTAGAGTTTTCAGCTGGAAGAAAGCACTGGATAGAGGGATGGATTCCCATATTAGAGAAGAGAGTGAATGGACACATGAGACAGAAGGCTATGGTATATGGTCTTGATTAGGCTACAGAGCAATGGAGGTTTGACCATTGTGTTTTATCTTTACCAGGTTGGATAATATTAGCTACATTATCCTATTAGTATATTGTGTTACTTGTTGCAGGGTTTCATATACAGGGAGTTTTCTGAGCTAAGGGTAGAGTTGGTTTAGAAGTATGTCATGAAGAATTTGGGAGCAGCAAAACTCTTTTGGCATAAGTGACAGGTTTAGCATCACAAGTTTGCATGGTGGTTGGTCTTCAAGAGTGACTTTGAAGAGGGATACAGAGCTAAAGGAACAAAATAGATGGTGTACAGGTATAGGTACAGTAGCAGCTATTTATCTCTAAGTGGGAGATTGTTAGGGTGTGGAGCTAAAAGCTTTAACTATTTGCAGACATGAAGAAGAGGCTGCTGAGTTTCAGAAGTACCAGCATCGATAGCATGACTGACGTTAGTCATTACCAGTATAGAAGGCAACTGGCATCGACAGCCAGTCGACTGACGTTAGCAGCACCAGACAAGTAGGGACCGACGTCGGTCGCCTGTGTATTTTAGAACTACTGTTGATGAAGAGTCAGTTAAGTGAAGTGAGTGTTTACATGTCAAATGACTAATTATAGTCATGAGCTATGTGTCTAATTATTGTAGTTATATTTCTATTTTTGTAACCATGGGATCCTATTTAAAGACCCATGAGGCATGTATTGTAATTACCAAGAAGGCAAGTAAAAGCATTGAAGCAAGCAAGGTCAAGGAGATCAGCTGAAGCATTCAAGGAGGGATAGCAACTCAAGTTGTAGAGTTGGTTTTGTGTTGAGCAAGAGAGAGAGGGAAGAAGGTCTTGAGGTGTGGCAAGCCTTTGAGGTGGAGGAAGAAGTGGCATCTTCCTTATTGTATTTTCTTCTAGTAATATCTAATACAAGAGTGTGTATTGTCTCTCAAATTCTTTGCCATCTCAAGTTTCTAGTTACTTTATCATTCTGGTATAATTTCGTGTTTAATTGCTTATAAGAAAGTAATCAATTGTGCTTCCGTTAGATAAGGGGTCACCTAACAAATGGTGGAAATTAAGGTAATGCCTCTAAGTGGTGTCCTAGTTATGCCATCATGTCCCCTACTAATTTTGTACCCTTTAAATATTTATGTATATCTAAGATTTGGTAATAAATTCCATTATGTACACATTAATACTTCAACCATTGTTAATCATAATCCCATTTTTTAACCTTGATTTTGTATCTATAAAATCTATAATGAATAATGGTCCATTGTTCGAATCATCCTTTGGAAAAAAATTATGAAATATAATTTGAGGAGGATCATTATGTGTCATTGACCACACCTATGAATCCTTTAATGTTTTAAACATTTTAAACCTATGGAAGTTATTTTTGAGATTTTATATGAATATAATAGTTTTTTTAGATTGAATATTTTGATTTGGAATAGGGTTCATAAATATTTTTAGATATTTATTTGGTTGAGATATTGATTCATTCAAAATATTGGTGTGACCCCTAATTGAATTTGATTATTTTCAATCAAGTCTTAGATCTTATGCTTCCAATTTATTCATGTGTTTATTAAATATCTAGAGAGTCTATAATAATCAAAATATACATAAACATCATGGTTTTTAAGAAAGGGCCTTGATTATTCAAATTCTCATGGAAAGGTAGAGATATCATATTGCATTAAATAAACCATTTATGCACATTTTTTAGTATGCACGACGATGCCTAAGACCAAGGGTATGGTATAAAAATACATGCCTACAAATAAGTGGTAAATTATAGAATGTATAGGCAATATTAACTAGATTGATTAATCTAAGCACATTAGAGATAATTGGAAGACTGGTCTGCATAAATGAAACTTTTTATTTAATATGAATAATAAGGAAAAGTATACATGTGTATAATGAGTCAATAAGGATAAGAGTGCAATCTCTTGTGATCATAATAAGAATGTTTCCTTATTGAATACCTAAACTATTGCAAAAGATTACATGGTTATTATTGACTAATTTATACCCTCAAGACTAAAAAGGAGTTAAACCATGCATAAAAACCCAATAACATCACTTTTGGTCACCCTTCTTATGTTCTTGAGGTGTTAATAAAATCTAAAGTAAGATCATTGATTATCATATTAAGGACAACAATTCCAATGCCTTTTCATGTCGTGAAACACATGTGGTTGTCTCTATACCCTATTTCAATTTATGTTAAGTGTCCTCCTTATGTTTAGACATGTGTAAAGGTCCATAATAATCCTTGAAGTGGTGTAAACAATCCAACTCTGTCATGGTGGAGATGACTAAATGTTGTAGCTGATAGCTCATCATGAATCTATCTAGTGTGTTGAGGACATACAAGATAAGGCTTGATCACAAGTTTTAAGAATGTTTTGAAGGTACATGGTATCCTAAATTGGGTTTTTAGAAGATTCTAAGGTCTTTTAATAAGTGTTGAAATGAAATTCATTTGAAATTTTCACTTGAAGCTACATATATTGTCTAAAAAAAGAGAGTATTTGGCCTTACAATGATGATATTTAACCTCAAAAGGCCAATAAATCCATCAAATACACATTTAAATACCCAATTATCACCAAATTGACATAACCAAGTGGTTTCATATGCTAATTTTGTCCTTACAAGTAAATACCTTTGTTTTCAACTAAATGGGCCCCACACATCTAAAAATGTGACCCTTTAACTCCCCAAGCCATATCATGAGTTTTAAAATGTTTTTTGACCCTTTTTTCCCCTCTTCCTACCTACCAATGGTGATTTGTGATCTAAAACATGAGAAAATGTAGAAAATCTATAAGTTCCAAGAGTTTTTAGAGTGGTACAGATCTGTACATTATGAAATTTGATCATATCGATTCAAGGGTCTACAAGGGGAGTTTAATACATGCATATGATGAATAAATACAAGTTTTTTAAGTCTTAAAGATCCGAAAACTAGTTCACTTCCTCCATTGATATCTTTTCTAGACATGGAGAACACTTCAAGTTTATGATCAGTCCATACAGGAGAGAGGGTGAGGATCTAAGATCTTGGCCAAAGAAAATATACTTCATGACATTAAAATCATGAGCATTAGTTTCAAGATTATCCTTTTGTGCTCTATTAACAAACACTAAGAAAATGAGTAACCTAGTTACCATCTTCATCTACATAGGGCAAAAGAAGGGGAATAGTTTCAATGTATTTTTGGCTTGTTTGCTCAAACTAGTGATTTATCATGTCTCCTCTAGTATTGAATGGAAACTACATGACATAGTCCACCTTTTTTTCACATGTGTGAGCATATAAGAGTGATAAATATATAATATCCTACTATCTACAAACTGTAGGTAAGGTTTCATTGGTAAGAAAGAGTATTCAATGTATGTATCTGAAGGTGAGCAATGTTTTAAGGTGAAATAATGGTGTCTTAAAGTTATTCAGGTCTCCTTAGTTCAATATGAATGTTCATATATACCTCCAACTCTTTCATGTGGTATTTCCAAGTGAATATTGCTTACAGGTTTGGGTTTCACTACAATAAAAGGTAGTATGTTGTATGATAGTGGCTTGGAAGTTATCAAAACACATAAAAAGATAAGTAAGTTCTTATTTATACCAAAATGTCCTTATCTCAATATTTAAATATGTTATCACAGTCCTCATAGGATAATAAAGCATAATTTATATCTCAAGCACCTTCACAGTCTTCTTTTCCAAAAACTAAGGCTGCTTAGAAGAGTTGAGGTTTTTAAAGAGTCCTAGGTTTCCATTTCTCACCATATATGCCTCATTCATGACCCCAAAGTGTTATATTATATTAGTTATATATGTGTAGGTTCCTTTTAGATCATTTCGAGTATGAGTTCACAGTTCAATATAAGCCCTCAAAGAGCCTCTGCCATTTGATAACCTTATCACTATCAACTTACCTCATTATAAGTCCTATTTCTAAGTTTCAAGCTCTATGTGACCTTGATAATCATCAATCATAAGTATAAACCCTCTATCCAAGTCCAAGGCATAGAAACAAGGTCTATATACTTCATTATTTCATATGTTGTCATCATTATTGTGATAAATGAACCCATACGGCTATAAACCTTGTTGAGAAAGCAAATCACCACCTATAAGAAATGACTCAAATCCACTTTTCAAAGTCCTCTAAAGTATTATATGTAAATGATCCTTAAAAATAAGAAAGGGGCCATGGCCAAGTAGGTCTCTACCTTAAATAGGGGTCTTGGATTCAAGTTATACCCCTTAGGGTCTCAAACATGACATAAAGACACATGTTTACTTAGAGACATGCTTATAAGTCCTCTTAACAATCATCATGCATAAACCACTATTTATAAGGATATTGATGGTCTATTTATCACCTTGAAATAAGGCCTATTATTCCATGGAAATGAGATAACTTAGACTAGGTTTGTAACAAAAGTATGAGAACCATAAAGGGATGATAAAATGGTATGAGTAGATGATTAAACAAAATGATGAAATCATACACAGTTAACTGACCCTACTCAATCAACCTATAGTGCATGACTAGATCAAATGATAGTGAAAATAACATATAAGATGGAATATAAATTTGATAAAGACATGTATATCTCAATACTTCACATTATGGTGATATTAGTCTAGGGTGACTACATGGTCTGAGTTTCATACTTATGACACACAAGCCTTATGTATGACTATGCATACAAGTGTGTTGATAGATTTAAAAAGGATGAACCTTAGGATATGGTATATATTTTAAACATGATGTTTTATCCCTAATCACACCTCTATAAAGAGATAAAATAGTTTACTCAAGGCACCAACATCAATTATTCCAATCCCATACACAAGATAGTGTAACTAAAGTAGGCTTAAAAGAGAGGAGGGTTGAAAATATGGTCTGAGAAAATGAGAGAAAGTGCAAATGAGGGAGACTAGACTAGGGATGATACCTTGAAAAATTTTAATATATAGATACATTTACTGGTAAGTGAAGGTCCCAACACCTAGTTTGAGCCTATAAGGCCTAAGCCCATCCCTAAAGTCTAAGACCCTACCTTTACCTCAATAGAAATTCCATACCTCCAAGTATACTCAATGAAATCTGGGAGTACATGAAGATGTTTGAATTCCTATAGAAGGTGTTTGGAGTAGAATAATACAATGATATATTTCATTTTGGTTTTTTTCATCTCTTGAGCTCCACTATTCTAGGTAACCATGTTGAGTTGCACCCTACAAAATTCATATCTCTCATCGTAAAGGGACTCAGACCCAAGGCTCTTAGGGGATGTTGGGAACCCATATGGACTCAATCTTCATGAAGAAGTGAGTGAGATTCATGGTCTTAACTCTATAAACAAATGTTAAGGTAACCTACATAAATTACTTGACAAAGATATTGATGCACACCATATTTTTCTCATATCTCCACACATAATTTTCATGGGACCCAAAGCTATTTAGGAGAGATGAAGGTGTCAGTAGACTAGAATTTCATGATAATAAATTTTAGTTTAGAGGTATATATTATATGAACCATGTCTAATATGGTGTACCTTAAAAACTTAATGAAGGAATTGCACCTTGAAATACATTCAAATGAAGTAATTGGGATATGAAATAGTCTTAATGGTCTCCCCATGTCTCCTAAACACTCAAATGACCTAGTGGTTGGAAAGAGAAAGGGATATACTATACAAATTAGGCCTAAGAGATCCATTTTAAGCCTATGAGAAAGGAGTTGAGAAGGATTTGCATGCTCTATGGTTTTTGAGGAGGGAGAGGGCCCCAAGGATCTTACATACTTCACATTAGCCACCTATAGGGGATTCCCTACTTGAAAACTACTTGTAGACAAGCCTAGGTGACTAAGTGAGAGACTATATGCATATTAAAGAAGGTAAATAGCTTGATAAGGCCAATATAGATGAACCAATGAACATTAGGGTGATTTACTTCTCAAATAAAGTGGATAAGTGCCTCATAACTACATCTTAGGGTCATAACTCAAGAACCCTACATTCAAACATGAAGATCCAACACCTTCCTTAAGTCAATGCCACTTTAAGGTTGGAGTAGAGGATATAAGGAGATAAAATGACATCTCAAACCTTCTTTTAAATTTTCATTACATTTTTTATATGTGTGAGGCACTTTGGTTTGTATGGGAGAAGCCACACTTGGTCATTTTGGATTGAAAGTGTCTTAAGACTACCCAAAATGTTCATTTCTCACTCGATAAGAAACTTGATAAGCTCATAATTTAATGGAATGATTGCATGGATATATTATCACTTTAGGATAGTTGAGGGGACTTATATACAAAATATTGGTAGCATTGTTTTAGAGGTTAAGGCCCTAACCTCTATGAAGCATTCTTAAGAGTTCAGAACCCTCTTAAACCTCCCTAAAACCCTAATAAGGACTTTATTGGGATATTTTAGAGAAAATACATCCAAATTAATTAAAAAATCTGATAAAACTTTATATCATATACCCCAATGAGAGTAGGCTTATGCTATGATATTGGCATGTATGAATAGTATATAGACACCCCCACAAACTATAAATTTGTAAGTTTTTTAGAAAAAAATGAGGTGTAGGAATTTGTCAAGGATTGTAGATGATTATAGGAGATGATATTAATCCTTATTCACCTCATAAAATCATGAAATTTTCACAACTTTTTTTATAAATACTCTTGTAAACCTTCTCCAAATAGGAAGTCTTAAAATTTATGAAAGAGGTGACCTAGTCATCTAAGTGGAGTGATATTGTAAGTGTGAACTACTTGTAAATTATAAATCCTAGTATATAAGGTTTATTAATATTGAAAACAAGATAAATTAATCATATTTTAGGTTTGATCTAGTTCTCATAGTCATCTAAATAGTGGACAACCAAGAGACTAGACTACTTGTCTAGTATGCCTCTTTAATCAACAAAATGAGGAAGTTCATAGGCATAGAAGGTAAGTATGGGGTTAATGATTCATAATAAAACATATGTAACTTCCCCTTGAGACAATAAATCTCCATATACATGGTCATTATGGAGGAGTTATACGTTTTCTTAAACATGGCTAATATGCATGAAAATGAAACTACTTAATGATTCATAGGGAAAGAATAATTGGACCTTTTTACTACTTGGTAACTAATGAGAGGAGATGGTATTGAATAAGTATGGAATTAATATGTTATTAATGGGTTAAAAATTTATAAAAATATACTCTAATTCCCAAAGGTGCTCATTTAAGGCACTAGTCAACCTAAAAATTGCATGGAGTGTGGAGGGTTATTGTAATTACTATATGAGTGGGTTATGACCATTATGGCCTATTAATGTCACTTATACACCAATATTACTTTATCTATCTTTCTAAAAATTCTATATATTCATTCCTTAAATATTTTTTTCTCAAGTCTCAACTGGGTGTAATAAAACTCTACCAAATTATATCTTGAACCTTGAAAATTAATGAAAAATAGACTAATTATAGACTTCTTTGTTAATATTAGTATGTTATAGTTTATTGAATTGTATAAAGTGTGATGTCAATTATCATTTTCAAGTCTTCCCCTTCATCTATTTTTTATAATATCATTCTATGTAGGCCACATGATGTGTTAAAAGTGTGGTGGGTGTATTGAGAAGTGAGTTGGTTGATAGTGCCTCAAGTAGGCCTATTTTCCTTTGCCTTCAAGTTGAAGACCTTAAACATAGTATTCACATGAAACACTTTTATCTATGAGTCCATAAAGAATCTTGTTATAGTCATTATTCTTTCATTTTATCCATAAAGTGTTGTTTGAATATCAATAAAGAGAGGATAGCTAAATATTGATGAATCACCAGCCTTATAATTAGTTTATTTTAATGTTTCCACTCTATCTCTTTTCATCCCAACATTATTAAGTTTTAGGTAGAGAGTTTAGGTTGATGTACCATGGGAGCTATCCCCATAAACTAGAGGTTTGGTCTTCATATAGGTCACCCATAGCCTTTAGACCAATCCTATGCTACCCCAAGCTTGAAGAGAATTGAACTATCTTCTTATAAGGGTGAAACTTAGAGTGTTAACAGTTTTAGCACACTTAATTAGACCAGAATTCAAGTGATTTAGAGAATACTGAGAACTTTAAGGACTTCCATGACTTTTTACCACCTAGATGTATGAAAGTACATGTGTCTCTTTATTACTTGATTAGGAATCTACTCATTAATTTGGGCCTCCCAAGAATATAATACCTATGACACCTCCAAGTGCATGGATACACATGGTACATCCTCATTTGCTTAGGCCTCATAAGCTCTGATATCTCTAATAGTCTAGGTTCACATATACATGTGGCACATCTTCATTGGTTTAGGTCTTGATAGCTCTGACACCTCTAAGTGTACAAACACATGACACATACTCATTAGTTTATTCTTCCCAAGATTTTACATTAATGTCACCTTGTATTTAAGGAAACATGTGATGCATCCTCATTAGTTTTGTCCTCTCAAGCTCTCACAACTTTAACACCTCTAGTACATAGAGATATATGGTGCATCTTCACTAGTTTAGACCTCTTAGGGATGTGATAGATTTTAAACCTTTGGTTCATGGATATAAATGGTTCATCCACATTGGTTCATGTTTCCTAAGATCTTATAGCTCTAACACCTTCAAATGAATAGAGACATGTGGTTCATCCTCATTGGTCTGGGCCTATCGAGCTCTAGCACCTCTGTGTACATGGAGACACATTGTGCATCCTCATTTGTTTATAACTCCTTAGTATTTGAGATATATGACACCTCTAAGTACATGGATACATGTGGTGACATACTAGTTTATACTTCTCAATACTTTAATATATTTGACACCTCTAGGTGCATGGAGACATTATCACATCATCATTGGTTCAAACCTCCTAGGATATAACATATATAACACATATGATACTTAAAAAACATACACAAAGGGTCCAAGTTAATCTAAAAGTTATTTTTAATCAAGTTTACACTTACCTTTCAGTTAAAAGGGCTCTAAGAAAGCCACTAGGACCATGAGACTAAGACCCTAGGAAAGTACCTACATAAGAAATTTATATATAAATAGTTAGTGCTAAAAAATAAAGTATAGAAAATAATTTTAAAATATCAATGGGATAACTATTTTCTAAACATACATAATATCATAAGGTTTTAAAATGTAACAAATAACTATTAATGTTATTTCAAAATATTTTATCAATTAGGATTGAGTTGGGATCCACATTTTCATAAGGGTGAGGATTAGATGGGCCTCTATTAAAGATGTGTGTGTGTGTGTGTGTGTGTGTGTGTGTGTGTGTGTGTGTGTGTGTGTGTGTGTGTGTGTGTGTGTGTGTGTGTGTGTGTGTGTGTGTGTGTGTGTGTGTGTGTGTGTGTATGTATGTATGTTTATAGTAATTTAGAGGTCCCATTTTAGTTTATGAAAAGGGATATGTTGGCCACAAAAAATGGTGATGATGCATGTAAAACATTATCCCAACATTTAAAACCTAGACCATAGGCTTCCATTATTAAATAAAGACATGGGTAGTTAGAAACTCCTTTAGACAAAACTAGAAAATAAAGGACTGCTTAAGCATATTTTTAAAAATAACATATTGGCTCTAATTTATTCAATATTCCATATTATGTGAAGATTTATTTATCTCTTTATGTCTCCTGATAAATTTGTTACTAAGTTTAGATGGGTCTTAAGTACTCAAAGCTCTTAAAAGGTGTTTATTTTAAATAATTTGGCTAAGGGAGAGAAGGTTGGGGAATTTATCTAGTTATATTAAAGTGTTTATAGACCTGATATAAGTACTTTTTTCCCACTCTCAACCTTAATCCATTTCTATCCAAGCCAAAAAATCCTGTGATGTAGGTTTCCCAAATCAACCTTTCTTAGGAAGACTTTTGATTTCCTTCAGGTTTGAAGCTTCCTTTTAGTTCTAATGATTTATTTATTTATAATCCATGAGGGTTGGGGAAAAATGAGGCTAAGTGGAATGGATAATATATTAATATTTTTCATAATAAGAGGATCCTCAAATTTTAAATGAATCCATGGTAAATTTAGATGTTATTTTTCAGTGTAATGATGACCTTCTATCAAAAATAGAACTTTTCTCAATTCACTTTCTTGGTTAGGAATCCATGTATTATTTTTACTTGAAAACCAAAAAAGGAGTTTCCCTACCTATCACATTATTAATAAATGGGGTCCTACCTTTTGTTTCTTACTTCTAAGACTATATTTTCAAGGCTTTGTTAGCCTTTCAAGTGACCCAATTTGAGGATCTAGGGACCAATTTCTAACAATATATTTTTTTCCATCTTAGTCGTAGTTAATTATCAATCTCATTAAAAGAATGAGGTTACACTCTAGGGTGTAGGGATAAAATACTATGGGGGTTGGAAAAAAATATGAACATAGGGAGAGCAAAGGAAAACAACCAAAGCAAAAAATAAGAACAAGCAAGGAACAAACACATGATAGAAGCAAATGTGTAATAGAAGAAAATAAATATAAAACTAAAATAACTATAATCCATATTTACATTACCATCCTTTAATTGAAAGAATATTATGAGATCCCAATGGATAATATAGATAAGAATTAGTGTTTCAATAACTATCCATTCACAAGCAACAAAGATCATTTCCTTAGAGGTCCTTCAGTCTAAAAGCATTTTTCCCAAGTAACTCAGAGATTTGGTAAGGGCCAATCTAGGGTAGTTCTAAATTATAATGTTTCCTTTTATTCTCATGCACTTTTTACCATAATAGGACCAATTTAGATATCTAAAATTATTTCATCTCCACCTTCTTGTCAAACCATATTTTGATAGGGTTTTGATGTCTACTGAAGCTTTGTAGGGCTTCTTTTCATGCATATTTCATTTGAGTAATATCTTACACCCTTGATTTTTCCTTCCCATCATCCTCCATGTATTATTTCATAAAATCATGCATGAGTACCTTGATATTCATTAGGAATATTAGATCCATACATATACTAGCAAAAAGGGTGAAATCTTGAGATCTTACTTGCATCTAGTTCAATTAGTTTAGAGTACATATTTTAATAACAAATTCCAATCCCTAGGTCACTTTATATATATATATATATATATATATATATATATATATATATATATATATATATATATATATATATATATATATATATATATATATATATATATATATATATATATATATATATATATATATATATATATATATATATATATATATATATATATATATATATATAAAGTGACCTAGGGATTGGAATTTGTTATTAAAATATGTACTCTAAACTAATTGAACTAGATGCAAGTAAGATCTCAAGATTTCACATATATATATATAATGCCTATCAATTTATTATTGGTTAAATCAGCTAATACATTATGTTATGTACATTAGTTTGATAATAACTTCAAGGTGATTCCATTCTCATAAGCCCATTCAATGAGTTCAGCTAAATAGAATGCAAAACCATTATCAAAAACCAATGAGGTTGGGTACCAAACCACATATTATGTTATCTTAAAGGAACTTGATTACTTATTTAGTTGTGTTATTCTTATTTTTTATTTCCTCCATCCATATTGTGTAATAGTTAGTGATTGTGTGTATAAGCTTGTGGCCCATTGATGAATTTGGGTTGATGACTCTTATGAATTAAAGTCCCCATTAAGCAAAATGATGTTCTTATATTATAGTATGGAGGGACATTGATGCAAGAGCATAATTATTGGATAAGGTTTATCACTCATGCAAAGTGTAAACATCATCATGGGAATCCTTAAATATGGTGGGCTAATAATATCCAACTCATAGGATCTTATGGGTTATTATCATTCCCGAGGAGTGGCCACTACCCAATTTCTCATGAAAGTTGGTCATGACTTATTCCACTTCTTGCTCTAATAGACACTTGAGGTATATTCCTTAATAATTATTTTTTATATCAATCCTTTATTAATCATGTAATGGATGACCTTAATCCTAAGGGATCTCTTCTATGTTTGGTTCAATCCTAGAGGACAATTCTTGTTAAAGAAATAATGGATACTGAGATCATACTAGTCTTGGAAGACTGTTTCTAACTAGTCCAACTACACCACAATAATCCTTAGGTCAATATTAGTAATCATCTAAGTGATACCTTTCCCACATAATAACTTAACCTTTTTTACTTTTATTTCATACTCTTGCAACTTGTCCATCCATCAACCTCTACATTCTCCTAACTCATTTTGTCCCAACATAAGCTTTATGGTAGGGTCAGGGAAAATGGCATGTACCTTACTTTTGAGTATGTAATGTTAGAACTTATTCATATCATTTACAAATGATTATGCATGTTTTTATAGGTTGGATTAATTTATCTCTACATCCTGGAGGTTTGTACTCATGAAGGCTAATGGATGGTCATCTTCATCTAGTTATTCGAGTGAGTATTGTGACTATGGTGTGTTTTGAAGAAAAGGAGTAAAGGTAAAAGTCATTTATCTAGTCTAGGTTGATCAATATTGGTACCTACATAATGTTCTTCTTGATGTATTAAAATTTTTTCTTAGATTTATGGATCCACTCCATTTTTACTTCTTATTTCAAAATTATTGTTAGTGGCTTAACAATATCATAAAAACTATATATAAAACTATGTACAAAGTTAACCTTACTAAATAATGAATTTAATTATTATTTGAAGTTAGTAAGATGTAATTTAATAAATTACATCTTCAAATTTATGATTTATATAAATACATTCCTAGGTGATAACATGACCAAGGAACTTACCTTCTATGATGCCAAAGATTCTCTTCTTCAAGTTGAGAGATACTATACCTTCTAAATATTTTGAATATATTTTGTATGTGGTGGATATGTGATGCAGAGGTATTAGGAGGAAGTCATCCATAATAACATTCTTCTTGCTTTGCAAACTCAACTAGTCATGATGCTTCTTGATATGTTCTTTAAGATTCCTTTATTAGTTCAAAATTTCTCTTTGATTCTTGAGCTTACTAGTCACTGTTCTCACTTGGATATGCACCCTTTGAGGAGATGAAAATATCTCCTCATCCAAGTGGCACAATGGAACCATCTCTAGGTTTGTGGGTAGCCTAAGGAATAAGGTGAATCTCTAGATAGGGCTAGCTCCCTTGATGTACCACTTAAGATTACAACTAAGACTAACTTTGGGGGGTTGAAAAGGGAGAAAAAACTAAAAACAAAGATAAAATAATGGAGATGATACACTATATATATTTATGACAAAAAACCATATAAATATGACACTTACGACCAAGCAATAAACCAAACATACACTTTCCCAATCTATATCTTTTTACATCAATGTTATATTGTGAGGTCACGATGAACATCTAAGATAGGAGGACTAGAAAAGAGGACTTGAATGGCACTAATGAAGAAACATACCCACTTAATCCTTGACATATATCAATAACACATCACATGCCGTACAAGAAGAAGTTTTCCAACTGCAAAAAGATTGCAAGAATGAGTTAACATGTTAAGGAAATAAGGGTGTCACTTAAGGAAAATCAAACATTTAAGTATAAAAACTAAGTATAATAATGGAAGAGGTAATAATTATTCATTTTATTGATCAAAAGGTGTATAATTAATTATGGCTTCACCATACTTAGGTGGATCATAGAATACAATGCCAAAATGGCCAACTCTTATAGATTTTGAGAGAGATAGAGAAAGAAAAAAGTCCAAGGATCATAAAGAAACTTGTAAAGATGATCCAAGGATTTAATTATTCATATGATAATGATGTGGGATAAACCATGAAATATTAAGATCTATAAGTTTCATATCAAATCATCAAGCTCTTGCAAAGTGGCCTAAAACTCTTTTTCTTACACAGAAAACTAACTTCATGAATAGGCCTATTTGAGTGTCTTGTAACTAATTTAGGGTATTTATAATGATTTAAATTGAATTTGGTGATCTAATACATTCCTCTCCATTAATTGGTTTCATTCCTAGCCTTTTGGAATCATTTTCAAGAGAGCCATCATCACCTACACTCTAGGAAACCTCCTTCTCATGCACCTTGCACACATGTGTTCAAATATGGATTTAGTTTCTAATTAAAATCCATAAAATGTAATTTTTGACATTTTTAAATACCATACATTTAATTTTATGTGTCAATGGAACCTTAAAATCACTTTACTTAAAGATTGCCTCTCTTCTCTCTAATTGGCCCAATATGCCAAATTTGACTAGCTAAGTTGTAGGACCTATTTGGGGCACTAAGAATATATTTCATGGAATTAAATGAATATGAGGAGTTATTATAATTTTTAATATTTCTTTAAAACTTTTTTTCATCCTTAGACTCCTTTTGTAGCCTATACAACACAAAATAATGAAGAAAAGCCTAGTTTTGACCCCATATGTACAAGTCCATACAACCAAAAAGGTGTGAATAATATTGGGTGATTCATATACAATTTAAAATAATTTTAATGAGATAAAAATTCTCTTGGGCCATATTTATAATTTAACTTTCCCAAATTGATCACTAGTAGTGGTTTGTAAGGGTTTTAGGCTAGTTTAACCTCTTAATGATTGTTCAAAAAGTTGGGATGTTAAAACATGAGAAAAATTTACTCATATATGGCCTATAATACCCTTTATAACACACCTTAATTCATATATCTCCCATGAATATCCTCATGAAATATGTGAGTAATTGAAAATGGCCTATTGGGCTTGTTTTTTCCTTCTTGCAAGCCAAAAATTGCTTCAAGGTCCAAAAAAGATTAGTTTTTGATATTATCTACACTATGAGAGTTTTTAAACCTATATATAAATTAAATTAACATGTTTCAAGGCATGTTAAATCTTGTCTCAATCTATAACTAAGAGTGACCTGCCATTTGAACACTAGGCTTGTCCTGGCAAGTAAACCTAATTTGACTATTAACTCTAAACATGCCTTTTGGTGGTTTAACCTATGTATATATGGTTAAAAAACATATTAATACATCACATAAACATGTTCAAACCTTTTATAAATCATATATATACCTCTAATTCTAAGTGACCCCCTTTTTGGCCTTTTAGGCATATCCTTACTTAGTAGGCTTGACTACAACTTTGGACACCCAAACCATATATATTGGTTACCTAATTATGTGAGATGTTTATCATGTTAAATTAGGTGTTTAATATCTTCATATACCTTATTATAAGGTATAAACCATCCCCAACTCACCCAATCACCCTTTTTCACAAAAATACATGTGTTTACATAAGGGAAGTACCCCTGTTCTGAGATAAAACAGGGGGTATCTACCATATTTTTATCATAAATTTAAGTTTGTGATAGTATTAAAAAATAATTAAGTATCCTTTCCACAAAAATTGGGCTTATGGTCATGTGTATAGGCCTCTCAACCCTTCTAAAAGCCAAGACTAGCTCTAAACCATGTAGATTGTGTATGGTTTAATTATTTCCTCCTGTTAAATGTGTAAATTATATGTCGAGTCCCATCCTTGATGAATTTTTATCATGAAGGTTATATGGGTTCAATTTTATCATGAGGAAAATTTTCCCATTTTCTTTCACCATTCTATTCTTGCATATTCCTTTCCAAACATTACCTAGTCAGGATTGTGCATAATTTGACTATGTTTATTTTATATGAGCCACCTATGAGTTTTATTCCACATATATAGAGGTTAATGGAGGTAATAAAGGTATTTATAATGTGTTACAATAGTTTTAATATCACCAAATTCTCATTTATCTTTCACACACACCTTGGACTCTCAATATGGGGATGCTCTGTCTAACTATGTTGACTTGATTAGTTACCCTTGATATAGGTGGAAATGCCTAATTAGGATTGAAAATGATATTATAAAACCCTAATTTAAACCACCATGATCATCTAGTATATTTATTGTACCTTTTTTCACCTTATATTTCCTTTCATAATTACATAAGCACGCTTCTCACATCACTATTCATCTCAGCCCTCTTAAGCTTAAATGTAGGTGCACATTAGTTCTTTAGACTTGGATTATGATGTTGGGAGGACTCATTTGCATCCCATAAAATCTCCTATCACTCCTATATACTTTTATTTAGCTTTTACCCATCTATTCATCTTTTTTAGGCTTCAATCATTACCTAAACACCCTATTACTTTACTTACTCCCTGCCTAACTATTGTGACAGTCCTATACAGTAATTGTAGGCTCATGTCTCTCCACTAGGACCTTGGTCATGGGGTTTAGAGACTTTTAATTAATCTCCAAAGGTAACGTATCATCTATTTACACATACATCCACTTGAATGGGCTAACATATCCTCAAACTTCTTACCTAGGTTACTGTCTGCTGAATGAGGCAATTTACTCTATTAGAGGTGTCTATTTGTTCACCTAAGCCTTAACCATGGTATTAGAAGACGTCCCTTTAAGCCTAATAATCACTCAAAACATGACTTCATCTTGGACTAATCTTATATTCCCTTAAACATCACTAAGACATCAAATCAACTCACTATCTGAGGTACCTTGCTATAGGTGCATGTTTTAAGCTACATGTATAGACTACAAGGTGCATATTGGAGTCAAAACATGACTTATCATCTTGTGTGGGTGGTATTTAGGTCATAAAATGTCACCTTACATAATTTTAACCTTCCAACCATGGGAAAAAGGTCCAATTTTCAACCTTGTTGAAAAAGTCTCCTCTTTGATCTTAGGTCTATAGATATTATTGCATGTTTTCAGTGTGTTTATGGGCTTATTTGAGGCTCTCAAAAACCTAACTCCCTTTACGTTTTTACCTCCATCCTTGGCAAGGTGTTTTTAATTCATGGAGACCTCTAAATAAACACATCTAGGGGCCTCAAAACCTCTTACACCATACTATATGAAACCATCAAAAAGGCCCCATACCTCTATTTTGTCATTTCAGGGACCAAATCCCAAAACTCAATCCTCACTCTTAAGAAAGCTTCTCATAGCTTGTTTGCCATCCTAGCACCTCACATAGGTTTGTCATGATGTTTATATCCTAGCATTCCCTTAAGGAGTTTTTAATATCTTATTCCACACTTATAAAATCCTCTTTACTCTCTATTTAATGTCACCCGTAGGTGACTATCTACACATATAGGCAGCAAGTTTGGGATGATGAGTAGTATGAAATTTTCTCACCATTTAACGAATATTAGGCCATTTTAATATCTTCACATGAATTTTCAAAAAATTTAAATATATCCCAAATATCATGCTCCTATTTTTCACATGGTTTCTTCTTCTCAAACACCTATGGGTGAGTAATTTCATGGCAGGCAGTGAGACAGTGTCTCAAGTGACTACTCAATTCCTCTTCTTTGAAAGCACTTTAAAGGTTTGATTAACCAATATATGACATTGGAGGACACATCAAGACAAAAAATTATTTTTATTACCCTTATGACCATGTCATAAAGGTTTGAAACATATGACTTCCCAAGACTGACTGTGTGTGATAGTTATAGGTTAGATAAACAACATAATCTTTATGAATGCAAGCTCATGAGGTGTAATTTTAAGAATTAAATTAAGGGTACATGGGATTAAAATCAAATTGGAAACATTATAAATAAACTATCATAACCCATTAATCCATTAAAAGGCATAAAGCTTCTTAAAATGGTGAAAATTGGTCATAACTTAAAAAATTGTATCCTCTTACAAATTGAGATGATTAGCACATCAAAACCTCATAAAAAATGAAAAAAAGTTTGGGGGGAACTAGATAATGATGTCAACATGCTGTGGAAACAATATTAGTATCTAGTTTGTATGGAGTTACTCAAACAAGACCAAAACTTGAAGGGTGCACAGATTGATAGGCAGTTTTAGAGGGTCAACTTCAAATGGATGATTGATATAGCACAGTTGATTATTCCCAAACTTAATGATATAAAAATTTATCTAACTAGGTTTTGAATAATGTCCCAAAATCATTCTACTTGAAACCCCATATGGTGGCCATACCAAATGCAAGCCTGCAAGTCACTCCTTTATGCCAAGAAGGATGAAATAGAGATAGAATAATTTTGAGCTATAAATAGAACTTTAAAGTCATTACAATAATTTATTTGAGTTAAGGAAGGTGAAATTACATCCCTTGGCCCTCTTCCCATGTGGCACACTTCCCAAAAAGTTGTACAAGTGTCCTTTTCTTCTTTTTTCACTATAAAACTATCCTTTCTTCTACACAACCATAATATTCAGCTATTAACAGTCAATAAAGACTTCATATTACAAGTTTCATATGACATTAGCATTTATAACTTTCACATTTCCAAATAAACCTATACAAAACATTAAATTAACCTATTTGACCCTTTAAAATGACTCAAAATGACAAATATACCTAGATAACTAATGACCAAAGTTATTATAACATAAATTTACATTAATTTACTAATGAAACACCTTATAACAAGATAATAGACCCCATAGAGACCTAGAAAACTCTTTTTTTGCCTATAGGGGCCCTAATTTGACTAAAAAGTCAAATTTGGTCAATAGTCACTTGACACATGTACTTATTTCTTGGATATCAAGAAAAACTTTTATAATGGTTTTATACTCATTCCTTATCATTTTAAAATCATCCTCTGCCTCCTTACATTAGTTTCTTGATTTACTAGCTTGTAGTCTCTTTATAAGTTTTGACTAGCTCCACCTCTTAGTTTCCAAAGACCAAATGTCACTTTAGGTCTCAAGAGTACAACCTCAATGCTTAAATGGACTTAAATGGTCAAAAAAAAAAATTCCTAACCTATTTCAAGAGTTCCAATATTTTACATCTTTATGTACTATACCCAATACTCACTTTGCTTTCTTAAGGATTATATCCTTTTTTTTTGTCTATTCTGAGTGGTACGGATGTGTAATTTTGTATTTTGGGAATATAAATATATTTTTAGCCACCCTCTATTTGATTCTTCCAATGTGTCAAATTAAACATCTCAACTCCATCCCTAGAATGTCTTTCCTTCTTTAACCTTCATGTAAATAGGCCTAATTAGCCCTAATTGAAATCCCATACTTTAGAATCTGTACATGTCATACCTTTGTCAACTCAAATCCATTTGAATGATGTTATATATTTTTGGGATAGGAAAAATAAAAAATTTTACTCCTTTTCTATTTTAAAAACTCACTAAATGATTCAAACCCTATTTCTAAGGTTTGCCACATTCCTACACAGGTCAAAGGCTTGTTAAATTCATAACTTGAATTTTACGTGGTTTCAAGAACCCAAATTTCCTTTGAAAGGTTTTATTTTATGTTATAAAACATATTCAATGATTTATAACACCCCTTACACCATTTATTTACTTAAAACTCCAATTTCTCAATAAATTATGTACTCATTATTGACTGTGATAGGGTTTGATAGTTCATTCTATTCAAACCTTATAGAATCATGTCTAGGTTCTCCTCAAGGGTTTGTCCACTTATTTTAGTGTAAAATACATGAAAAATCATCATATTTCACCTTCCATTAACCATTACCACCATTCTTTATACATTGACTATATACAAGGTTTCCTAATATGAAAATAGGGTTTATGCCTTCATAAAATTTTAGGTCGCTACTCAAGTCCCTCTCAATTTCCACTCCTAACAACTATCCTAACTTAACCTCACACTAGATACAATACCTACCTTCATAAATTAAAATAAACTATCCTTCTCTATTAATAATTACTCATCATAAACTATAGGTTATGCATCCTTACTACAGGACTGAGCAAGTATTTAGTAACTATTGTATTCAATCAACTCCTTATCTATATTAAGATTTTTTTTTTTTATAACTTCACCATTATAAATTATTGGAACCCTTTACAATCCTCCTCCATAATTGATATCTTATATTAATGCCCATCTTACTATCTTTATTCACACAACAAAGTCTCTTAACTGTCACACATTGTGGCAAATACATAAACCTCAATCTTGCTTGAATATAGATTATGTTAGAGTATTTCATATTTTTACTCATGTTTTCTAGGTGAATTATTTGTCACTATTTGTGGTTTTATCCAACATTGGTTAGATTAGATAGGTTTGTCTTTTTCCTTGCTTATATAATCAAGTATTTTGTATTAGCTTATCATTCATATTCTCATAGTCTGAATATACATTTGGCTTTGCTTTGTGATGCATTCCATTTATTTGTAGCTATTGTGATGTTCTTGTTGAGAACTCTTCTGATCTTGGCCTCATGGAATGTTTTTATGATTTTTAACATGGTACCAAAGCTTTGAAGAAGTTCTAACCATCCTTAGCTTGTAATTCAGAGAGAAAATCTTGGTGCCTCTCTTAGATTTTTCAACCTTTTTTTTTAGTTTTATGTTTCTTTTTAAGCTTTTGTTGCTTGTAAGGCAATAAAATAACGTTGATATCTCTTTTTTTGAGAAATCAGGTTTAATATATTATTTTATCCATCTCTAAGATTTGTTTCAACATATTTTTTTCTCTAAGGCATTGACCACTCTTGGGTCTAATAAACTAAAGGAGTTTTGTTGTTATTTATTGCAAGTTTTGTTGTTTTCTTCTTTTAGATTTTCAAGATATACCTGTAAGAAGAGAGTTATTCTTTAGCATTGAAACATTTATTTTTGGAGTTGAAATCTTGGAATTTGGTGTTGAATTATTAAAGTGTGGCATTTTAATGAAAAAAACAAGTTTTTGTTCTTTTTTTGAAAATCCATCTTTGGCGTCATTTTTCATGTTGTATTTGCTTCTTGTCTTTGCAAGAGGCCTTGGATAGATCTATTATATTTGGAATATAGTGATATTTTGTTTATAATTATCTTGGGATGTTGATGCATTAAGGAGTTCCTACTCTGTATTGTTCTCATGCCTGATCTTGGCAAGCTCCAATACCATGTGCAAGTACTAGAGAGGCATTGAAGCTCAAGAGATTGGCGTTGAAGTTTGTTGAGTTTGAGATATTCTTGCTTGACATATTTATTTTTCTTGAGGATATTTTTTTAGTATAAAATATACTCTATGGAATCTTGTTGGATAGATCTGTAATTATCATTCGATCTACTTACTCCTGCATTAAAAATTAGATTGCTGCATTGAAATTTTCCAGCTAGGTATCCAAATATTCTTTATTACATCTCTATGTTTTTTCTCTCTCCATTTGTTACATGGGAGAAGGAAAATATTTGTGGTCTTTTTTATATTATTCTTTTATGTTGAAAACCAGATCTACCCATTCCTTTAACAACAAAGTGTTCAATTAGTTGGCTAGGGCATCATTTTTCAACATCAGAGCCACCTTTTCTTGTTAAATTTTCATCAAATTTGGACAAAAATCTCATTATATCTCTATTCCACAAATCTAAATATTCTTGTGGAGTTTTATTTAAGATTTGAGTGAAGATAAAAATAATTCTCTTCTTTATTTGGCTAGGAAATACTTATTTTTACTTTAATAGTTGTATTTTTCTTTAAAAAGAAGTAAAACTTTATTGCACACTTCCTGAGGTACCCTAGAAAACTTTTTTTCACTTCCATTGAATCTTATAATTCTATGGTGAAATTTTGGTTCCAACGAGTCATTGCACGCCCATGTTTGTTTCTAATTTGGCCTCCAAAATCAAATTGTAGTGTTTTTTAAATATTTTTGACACATTTTACGAGAAATCAAAACACTTATAACTTTTAAACCATAACTTAAATTTGAGTTATATTTTTTTTAAAGTGCATGTTTTTTTATTATCCATCACATGGTGTCATCAAATTCTAAAATTTCACTATGTTATAAAGTTTCACATTGGTGGAAGGTCTTTTAATACATGTATTTTTTTTGGGAGGGTTACACTTTTGGGCAATTTTTTTAATTCATTATCATTTGAATCAAAAAATTTTATTTTTGGGGGATTATTCTTTCTTCTTCCCAACTTATTCCTTGTATTTAGACAATGGAGCCCCTCACAACCTCAAATTACACCCTATAGAAGATCAAAATGAAGATACACCTTTAATTGAAAGGTGTCTAAAGATCTTCTTAACTTCACTGATAAGGAAAAAAATTGTTTAGATTACATCTATGAAAGATGAGGATCTTCATTTGATTCACCTTAATGTTTCAGACAACTTGCACATTCATATTATGGATGCCACATCACCTAAGGGATACTAAGTCTCCTGAGTGTTTTGCACCCTCTGTTACTCCACTTTCTTCTATTCCACTTGTTTCTCCTCCTATTAGTGAGGATTTTGATGTTGACATGGATGATGATTCTCCATCTCCTCCTATCAGCGTAATTTTATCTTTTGATGATGTACTCTCTCCTCCTATAGTTTTTTGTGATGACACATTCCTATTGAACATTTCTCTTATTTTTTTCAAGTCACCTCTATGGGATGATTTTCTACTAGCCTTGGGACATCTATTTGTAGAACCTACCTTTGTTCATATATAAGATATTGAGCCACCACAAATTATCACTATAAAGGACTCTACTAGTTTTAATGAGAGTACATTCTTTGATCATTATGATCCACTTACCATGGAAATTCTTTCTGTAAATGTTCCATGTTTTTATTTTGATCAATCCATTTTCATGGTATTACATCCAGTTCTTGTGCATGATCTTTCTAGACCTATGCCACACTTTATCTTTGGATGTGATTAAGATATCTTTGTATTTTTGTCTCCTTTATCTTCCATTATGGAATGGGTAGACTTTTAGTACACTAGACATGTTCTTCCTTTGGCAAAAGGAAGAAACATTGTTAGATGCAGATAGAGATTTTATAGTATTCTAGCTAAGGATCACGACATTGATATTGGTCATCTTATGATCTCGACATGGAGTATCGATAGCTTCAGTATCAAATCATTTTGGGGGCTGGGGGAGTTTTGTTTTTATGTGTTTTCTTCCTTCTTCATGGCTACATATTGTACATGAGTACCTTATTAGGTCTTATTATCGGGACTCATTCTATGGATATGCCACTTTTTTGGATTTTGTTAGCCCCTAGCTTCACTTGAGGGGGGTGTTAGATTATTTCATATTTTTACTCATGTTTGTTAGGTGCACTATTTAGAAACTATTTGTGGTTTTATTCCACATTGGTTAGATTAGCTAGGTTTCTCATTTGCCTTGCCTATATAAGCAAGTGCTTTGTATTAGCTTATCATTCATATTCTCATAGTTTGAATATACATTTGTCTTTATTTTGTGATGCATTCCATTTATTTTCAGCTATTGTGATGTTATTGTTGAGAACTCTTTTGATCTTGGCCTCATGGAATGTTTTTACCATTCCTAATAGATTCCATTACAAATTTATCCACATTTTAAGAGACATAATCAAAACTTCATTCACTAATCCTTCTACCAATAAACCTTCAATTGAACCTTCACACTTTCTTCACATTTAATCTTTAATCTTAACAACATATAGTTAGGATATACATTTTGTACATAGAATGTATTTCATAAGACTATGGTTGATTGCTTATCAAACTTTGGAGCTTGAGATCTATATATTAAACTACTAGTCAATGTAATTTTTATGTACACCACTTAATATCATGTTTAATAGTTCACCTTGCAAGAATGCATGTAGAGACTCTAATTTACCATACTACAAAGAATATTGACCAAGAAATAGGGTCAGTGACTAAGTGACCACAACTTCTGAGTTTCTCTTTTCAATCCTAGTTATTCCAATACCTGAAAGTATAAACAAGTTCCAACCATGTTCACAATTAGATGTTAGATGTTATTAGATCCTTGATCTAGTTGGTTGTCTCATGTCTTCTATGTTTCAACCTAATGACATATACATGGGAAATCTATGTACATGGAGCCTTCAAGACTCATTCAAAATAATAAGGAAACCAACAAAGATCAATATAATAAATCTGTAAGAGATAAAACACATAAATCAACATATCTTCATCCTTTGATTCAATATTTCTTTACAACACAGTCTATAACAGACTAGACAACTTTTTTTTTGAGAGGATTTCTTTAGACCTATCAAGTTCCCATATTTTATTTTCTTGGAGCTTATTTTCATCTCCCTCTCTCCTCTTTTCCCCATATCTCTTCCAAAAATAATCTTGTTTTTTTTTCATTTTTAATGTAGGACTTTGAGTAGTTACAATAAATTCCTTTTTCATAGCTAACCCTCTATGTACAAGGGTGGCTTATATTTATCTATATGACTTGATTTAGGCCCTGTATATGAAATATATATAAAATTCTTCCTTATGACTTAAATCAACCTCTTAAACCACTTTTTATCAATCAAACACTTCAAACACACTAAATATCCCTCTTTGACTCTAATACATTATTTGAATATTCAAATCTTTGATTTTGGAGGGAAAATTCCTCTTAGTCTTATAACACACTTTATGACTCCAAATGAGTTTCTAAGACCACAAATGGACCTAATAAGGTCTCACACACTTATTTCCATCATAATTTGACCTACATCGACATTCAAATTGATAAAATTCAAAACTAGTGTTTCATAGCTTGATGCTCCTACATTATACTCCCTAAGAAGGATAAAACTTGAGCCACCTCCTTTCATTCTCACCTTCCAATTGATTATTTTAGGTCCCTTCATATGTAACATGTTGTTTTTCAAGTGTTCTTTCTCCTTTTTGCTTTCCAAACGATTGCTCTTCTTCCTCTTAGCCTTGTCTAGCTTCCTTTTCCATATATCCTTCATCTCCATAAGGTACTCCAACTAATTTAACTCCTTGTTTTAATTTATTCCATTACCAATTCATATTGATATCCATCATGCTTATATGTAATCAACTTGTGTGCATTTGTCTTCCTCATGCTTGCTTTATGACTTGTTTCCTCATCAATCTCACTTGTGGTTTGCTTATTTTGTGATTTTGATCCTTTTTCATGTTGTTTTCTCATTCCTTAGGATATAATTTTCTCTCATACATCTCAAAAATTTTAATTTGATTATCTACACTCTCTTTTTTTCCACTTCTTCAAACTCCTTCACATCTTGATCCCTTTTCCCATCATCTTGCTCAATATGCAAGAGAAATTTCTTGTTTTACTCATCCTCATCATAGTATACTATTTTTTGACCAATCCTTGGCCTCCTATATCCATGTTTATAAAATTAAAATTCAATTTGATCTTTATATAATGATTACCTCACCTTTTGTACTTGTGCATACTCTATTTCTTTGTTTGCTTACTTGCATATTTGCACAACTTCTTATGCTTCTTCTTGTTTCTCTTCTCTTGAGTTTTCTTGGAATTATTACTTGACTTGTACCTTATTTACCTCATATATTTTCAGCTCCTTTGATGGACTAAACATTTATTCCAACACCTCTAACTATTATTTCAACTCTTTGCATAAATATCCTTAAAATCTTCTTCAAACGTTGGTTTTCTTTGTTCTTCATTGTCTTGAGAAACATGTTTTTTGTCTTATCCTTGGGATCCCTAATTTTTTAAAGTTATATCAGCCTCCTCTTTATATACATTATTATTCTCAATCACTCTTTGAGTTTCTTCTCCCTTATCATTCCAAGTTATACATTCATCCATCAATTTCATGGTTTCTATGTACAATAAATCTTTACTATTGGAGTCAAAATAAAACATACAATCATTTATCACACTTTAAAATACTTATCCTATCTTAATAATTCATTACCTTGTTCACATGGCTGTACCTTCACTTCATTGGTTTCATTTATTTTCACCATCTTGCTTGTGTGCTTTGTTGGCTTTTCATCCCCTTGTATCTTCATGCTTTCTTGGAATTCACTTATCATGTGATCATCTTGTACTCTTTCCATATATTTATCACCCATTTTATACATTGTACCTTCTTGGCTGACACTTGCCTTTCTTTTCATCTCTTTCATGCCTCATACCTGTGCTTTCTACCATGTATATTGGATGTTCTTTACCATGTGCCTTTTGTTTTGATACTTGTTCTTGCTTTCCACTTATGATTTTGCTTTCTTTGACCTCTTGCTTGAGGCTATCTTATTTATTATCTTCACCTACTTGTTTAATCCATTTATTCCACACATATCCATTACCTTGTGTTCTCCATGAGGGCTGAAATATATCATGCTTCCTTTCAACCTACATCTCATGTTTTTCCTTTTCACTTCTGTAATCAAAATCAATATTCAAACATTCATTTACCTCTATGAAAAACTAATGTAAGTTCATACCTTATCCTTGTCTTCATGGGTGACCTTTTTGTCCTCTTGGTGTACCATCTATCTTATTTCAGATGCTATGCATGGTAATGCATCATATAACTCCTCTTTATCTTCAATTTCAGCATGTGAAATGTCTTCAATCTCCAACACTTTGTATTCTTCATGAAGTTCTTTTAATTTATCATCTTTTTTCCACTTGATGGGTGAAAATCTTGGCCCATTCTTCATCCAATTTAAGGCCTCTTGCTTTGACTTCATCACTTTTTTATTCATACCTATAAACACAAACTCAAAAGCAATGTTAGCATAATAAAACTAGAGACCATATAGTCTCTTTGAATGTCCTTGGCATGGACATTATACATCTCTTATCTTTATTATTTTGTGCTCTCCTTGGAACATCTTTCTCCTTATTGTTCTCTTCAACAAGAACCCTCTTCTCAACCTCTCTTTCTTGTTTCTCACTTGGTAACATCTTTTTTCTCATGCCTTTTTTGGCTACTCTCTCTTTCTTCTTCTCATTCTTTAAGACACTCTTCTTGTGCCTTATTCTCACAAGTGACTCTATGGGCTACTTTACTCTTTTTTTCATATGCTAACCTATCCATTGGCTCTCATGTTCTCTCATAAGCTTCACCATGAACTCAATATTCTCAAATATTTTCCCTAACTCTTTTCTTATCTCTTTTAGTTCTTTATCTATATCCATCTTCCCCATTTTTCCTTTGCTTTCTATAGGCCTATTTAGATATCCTCTTAGAAAGTCCTTCAAGCTTGCCTCTTAGACCTCTTATGAGTTTTTCCTCTTATTAAGGCCTCTCTCTAGGATCTCCTCTTAACCCTCTTGACTCTCTTTTGGATTCTCTTATCATGCTCTTCTCTCTTGGAGCTTTAATGCTCTCTTTTTTCTCTATCTCTTCTATCCTTCTCTTGATTAGTTTCTTGTCCTTATCAAAGGAGTTTGTGGATATCTCTTCTATTTTATCTCTCCTAAATATTATATTCCTATTTTCTAACCTTAATGTATTATACTTGACTTTATCATCTCCCTCAACACCATACAAGTTACTTCTCATACACAACTCATAAAATGTTATCTTTATCTCAAATAAACAAAATATAAAGCAATAAAAACACAATTTTTACCCAAGCATACCTTGCTATATTTGATACCAAAATGATGTATAGGTATTAGGAGGAATTCATCCTTAAAAAAATTCTTCTTTCTTTACAAACTCAACTAGTCACAATACTTCTTGATATGGTCTTCAAGATTCCTTTACTAGTTCAAACTTTCTCTTTGATTCTTGAGCTTACTAGTCACTTGACACATGTACCTATTTATTGGATATCAAGAGACACATTTTAATTGTTTTATACTCCTTCCATATAATTTTCCAATCAGCCTCTCCCTCCTTACATTAGTTTCTTGATTTACTAGCTTGTAGTCTCTTTATAAGTTTTGACTAGCTCCACCTCTTAGTTTCCAAGGACCAAATGTCACTTTAGCTTTCAACAGAACAATATCAATTCTTGAATGGAATTAAATAGTCAAAAAATGTTTTTCCTAACCTCTTTCAAATTTTCCAATCTTTTACATCTTTTTGTACTATACCCAATACTCACTTTGCTTTCTTAAGGTTTTTAGCCTTTTTTGTCTATTATGAATGGTACAAAAATATACTTTTGTATTTTTTAAATATAAATATATTTTTAGCCACCCTCTATTTTATTATTCTTCTATGTCAAACTCCACATCTCAAATCCATCCCTAGAATGTCTTTCCTTCTTTAACCTTCATGCAAATAGGCCTACTTAGCCTTAATTGAAAACCCACACTCTAGAATCCATACATGTCATACCTATGTCAACTCAAATCCACTTAATAATTTTATTCATTTTTGGGAGAGGAAAAATAAATTTTTTTACTCCTTTTATATAGTGGAAACTCACTAAATGACTCAAACCCTAGTTCAAGGGTTTACCACCTTCCTACATAGGTTGAGGGCTTGTTAAATTCATAACTTGAATTATGTATGGTTTAAAGGACCAAAATTTACTTTTAAAGGTCTATTTTTATGTTATAAAACACATTCAATTATTTTAAACACCCCTTTCTCCCCTCTTTTTTGTAAAACTCTAATTTCTCACCAAATTATGTACTCATTATTGACTGTGATAGGGTTTGATAGTTCATTCATTTAAAGTCTTATAGAATCATGTCTAGGTTATCCTCAAGGATTTATCCACTTATTATAGTGTAAAATCCATGAAAAACCATATTATTTCACATTCTATTAACCATTACCACCATTTTTTATACATTTATTGTATATAGGGTTTCTTATATACAAACAGGGTTTATGCCTTCATATGATTTTAGGACTCATACTCAAGTCTCTCCTAGTTTCCAATCCTAAAAAATATCCCAAATTAACCTCATAATATATAACATACCTACCTTTGTAAATGAAAATAATCTATCCTCCTATGTTAATAATTACTCACCATAAACTATAGGTTTTGCATCCTTACTACAAGACCGAACAAGTATTTAGTAACTATTGTATTCAATCAAATCCTTATTTGTATTAAGAATTGTATTTTGATAAATTCACCATTATCAATTTATTATAACCCTTTCCAATCCTCCTCCATCATTGATATATTATATTCATTCTCAACCTACTAGTTTTATGCACACAATAGAGTCTCTTAACTATCACACATAGTGGTGAATACATAAACCTCAATCTTGCTTGAATATAGATTCCATTACATAGTTATCCATGTTTTAAGAGATATTAATAAAAACTTAATTCACTAATCCTTCTACCAATAAACCTTCAACTGAACCTTCACACTTTCTTCCCATTTTGTCTTTACTCTTAACATCCTATAGTCAGGATATACATTTTATATACAAAATGTATTTCATAAGACTATAGTTGATTGTTTGTTAAACTTTGGAGCTTGAGATATAGATATTAAAATACTAGTCAATGTAATTTTAATGTACACCACTTAATATCATGTTCAATAGTTCACCTTACAAGAATGAATGTAAAGACTCTAATTTACCATACTACAAAGAATATTGACCAAGAAATAGGGTTAGTGACTAAGTTACCACAAATTTTGAGTTTCTCTTTTCAATCCTAGTTATTAAAATACCTAAAGTTATAATCATGTTCTAACCATGTTAAAAATTAGATGATAGGGGTTATTATATCCTTCATCTACTTGGCTATCTCATGTGTTCCATGTTTCAACCTGTAGATTTATACATGGGAAATCTATGTACATGAAGCCTTCAAGACTCATTAAAAATAATTAGGAAACCAAAAAAGATAAATATAAGAAAATTTTAAGAGATACAACGCAAAAATAAATATATCTTCATCCTTTGATTCAATATTTCTTTATAAACATAGTTCATAATAGATTAGACAACTTTTGTTTTTGAGAGGATTCTTTTAGACCTATCAAGTTCCCCTATTTTATTTTCTTAGATATTATTTTTTCATCTCCCTCTCTCCTCTCTTCACCATCTCTCTTCTAAAAAGACTCTTTTTTTTTCATTTTCAACCTAGGACTTTGAGTAGTTATAATAAATTCCATTTTCATAACTAACCCTCTACGTATAAGGGTGACTTATATTTGTCTATATGACTTGGTTTATGCCCTCTATATGAAATATATCAAAACTTATTCCTTATGACTTAAATGAACCTTATAAACCACTTTTACTCACTCAAACACTTCAAACACACTAAATATCCCTCTTAGACTCTAATACATTATTTGAATTTTCAAATCTTTATATTTGGAGGGAAAACTCCTCTTAATCTTATAACACACTCTTGGACTCCAAATGAGTTTCTAAGACCACACATGGACCTAATAAGGTCTCACATGCCTATTGCCATCAAAATTTGACCTACTTTGACATTCAAATTGACAAAACTCAAAACCAGTGTTTCATAGCTTGATGCTCCTACATCAACATGATCATATCTACACTTTGATAAAATAGTTAAGCCATATATATATATCTATATATATATATATATATATATATAATTATGTATTTACCAATCAGACCCTCAAATGCAAAGTTCATGGATCTCTAAAAATTATCCCCTACATTAATAATATTGAATGAAATCCTATTGTATGTGAAGGTGCCCCACTTTTTTATGAATGTAGTTTTCACTCTATTCTCAAGGTTTACTAGGACCTAGTTATATGCTAATAATCCATCCAATAAATACATCATCTTGGATCTAATTACCATTTACATTATTCTATCTAATGGAATACGGGGATAATTTTATTTAACAAAGGCCCAGTTCAAGTTATTTAAATTAACAAAGTTTACTTTATTCACTCTTTTTACAAATGGGCACTAGGTTAAAAACACATGTGGAATGTTAGATTAGGAATATAATCCCAACTCAGATAAGTTATTAACCTCTTTATGGATAAGGGGATCTAGAACTAGGTTCATAGGGTACTACCTTTGCCTGAAAGGTTTCTTATTCTACTTTGGCATGATGGTGTGTGTTATCACACAAGGGTTAAAGAACTTTAGATATTTTTATGTCTAATAAATGACATATATATAGCATATAATTAATCTATTGATTTGTTCTATTTCATTCAAGGTACAATCAAGACTAATATGGATATTTTTGGGTTGACCAACTAATCCTAGGTTGATGATGGGTTATTTTTTTGTCAACATAAGTTAGTTTATTTGGTCTATGTGTATATTTACCTAGATCAAACACTCTTTAATGATATCATGCCTTTTATGATGCAATTTTATCTCAATTTCATAATATTGTCTTCATTGCATTCCTTATTAAGGTGGTTATTTCTATATTTCTTATCTATGATCTAATCACTAAATACCCAAAAGTTTTTTAGTAATTCTAATATATGGTGATCATCATCAAAAAATTGAAAGTTTTTAATGATTTATCGACTCATGGGTAGGTTATGAGCTCTATGGTAAAGTGTTAAAGTTTTGAGTCATCTAAAGGAGCTAGATTCATAGCCAATGATGTTGGAGAATATGTAACATGGTTATAATATTTGGGGCTATGAATGGAATTGAATACATCAAATGTATCTATTAAGTCCCACAATGTATGTTTATAAGTCCTTAAGTAGTACAACTTACATTAAAAATTACTTCTAACCTGGTTGACTATTAATTTAGAATCCCCAAATGCCTTTAGCTTTTTAATGTTATGCTTTGGTGATAATTATAGACCTAGGATCAAGGATTCATATTCTATGAGGCATTATATGCAAGGGAACTACAACCTATAGGTAGTTAAATTCCATTTACACTGTAGGTCAATCAACAAGATCTTAGAACTAGAAGCTTTTTTGGAATATGCACCATAAGATTATATGGACCATAATCCTAATGACTAAGAATTATTATTAGATTTTTCTTTTGCTCATTTTGTATATAGGGTATATTTATCTATGTTAGAAGATACTATGTTTATCTTTTCATTAACTGCATTATATTGCAATGATATATTTCATCCTAGGCTCTTTGACAACATGTATTTTATTAGCCAATCCTCTCTAAGGTAACCACATATGGGATAAGTTTACATCCATATACCCATTTAGGTTTTTTGACCAATCCCTACTAATAAACATTTCATAAACTACTGATATCTCCACCACTTAAATGTCTATAATTTGTTGGACTCTAGGTTTAAATTCAAATTTCATGTGGCCATTTAATATCTCACCTACAAACTTGAAATCATAATCATTTATTTTAACCAATATCTTATCTAACTTAATAGATGTTAGTTATCCTAGCTCCTAAGGAAATCATTTTTTATGGTACTAATAAAAAGCATGTACCTTAGTGATAGCCTCTTCTAGTTCATTATCCTTTTAGATATGGAATTCCAAGGTCTCAAATACCATAGTAGTACTTAGGGATCTTTAAGTTATAAGGTAATCATCCTAATTGGTGGCATTGATTTGGTTTGGGACTACCTTGTATTCTTCCATTTCTGTTTTGAATATTTTAAATGGACTACATAATTCAATGCATTTGATCTCCCATATTGGGTAGTTTTATGTACATGACACCAATTTGGTAAGGATGGCTCATAGATGTTAATCTCTAACATCCTATTAGGTGAATGATCTTGTTTTTCATTGAAATGGTTATAGGGTTAGTCATGCCTTTTATAGGTAAAATTTGCATTACAATTATCCCCACCATTTTTTAACCTACCTCTAAATTCCAAATAAGTCATTATTGAGATTTTGTACCATATGTTTTATGGCATTCAACTCATTCTTTCTAGATTCATGGGGTATACTTTGGACATTATTCATAGTAGGGATCAATGTTTGATTATGATCTTGAGGTGTTACTTTATTACTGACTAGGATAAGGAAGCCCAAGTGTTTATTAGGTGTATCATGTCTTAGGGTAAGCTAGTTTATCATGAGCATAGACTATGACATCGATACATTCTAATTAGAATTAAAAATAGGGTTCAAGTGAGGTAGATTTGGAAATATATTTAGGATGGATGGTGATATTTGAATTTTAGGGTTTTTTTTGTCTACTTTTATTGCCTTAGTGTATTCTAGTGGAAAATACATAATGAGGAAATATCTAGTATGAACATTGTAGTCTAGGGATCTAGGGAATTATTATACATTTATAGAGCTACATGGGCATCTGGGATATATAATATAGTGACCATGTTATACATCTTTTGAAATATATAAATTAATGTCCTAATGGGCTAATTTAAATCTATATTATTTCTATATAACTAATGGTATAGGATTATGTAGTCAATGACTTTCCCATACTGATCCAAGAAGGTGTTATTAAATTATTCTCATCTTGTGATGGACCTCTCAAATAGGTTCAAAAATCAATCATAAGCAACATCCATTAAATTAGATAGGAATATATTAAAATCTAAATCTTTGTGATCAATGTTAAGGAACCTAAAGGATATCTTTTAGGAAGTCACATACTCCTTGGTAGTGTATCCTCCATTGGGTGTGAATCATGGGAGGAAAATCTCTAGTTTTTGGGGTAAGTCATGAATAAATTTGGGAACATTGATAGTAGAATTGAATAAACACACCATGTGTGAAACCATAGTTATGGGTCTATTTATTTTGGTTTAGGTGGATGAACTAGATAGGTCAACCAAGTGTTTTGGTCTCCTCTACTAGACCTAGTGCTTATGTGAAATGATAGAGTTTAGATTAATAACTAGTCAGGACTAGACCTAGATGTAGTGATCCATGAAAGGGGATATAGATTTTTTTTTATAAACTAGTAGTCTAAATATTATTTATCAAATGGATATGCGGTTACTTCCTTCTAGTGTCATCCATTGTTCATCCCAAGACTTTATTCTCCCAAATACACCTATGGCATTATGTGCATTGAGAAAGCTTCAGAGACAATTTGGAGACTTTCATCCTCTCATTTTAGGACTGTTTCTAAGAAAATCCATGGAATGTGTTGAAAGTATTAGGATCCATGAAATATCCTTCTTGAAATAGATCTTCAAGATATGTAGCTCTACCACCAAAGATTCAATTGCTATTTTTCACCAACACAAAACCTCTTCACGCTAGTTGATTCAATTCAAAGGTTTTTTCCTTGAGAATCTTCATTTAATAGTTTATAAATAGAGGGGATGAATCATGGTAATGAATAAACATAAAAAGAGAAGGATGGTAAGGTAAGAAAGGGAGTTTTTTGGGCAAAAATGAGAAGACATTGATATTTCAAGTTCTCATGCATCCAACTACAATTATACCATTATATAATGAGTTTCATATACACACAAACTTTGGTCACACAAGGAAATGAATATAAGGAGATAAAATATACCTAAATTATATAATGATTTCTACAATTGATCACATAAAAGACTATTTCAAATTACACAAATCTATAGTTATTTTTTAAAAATGAAATAACTCTTGAATCTAATTAGAATAGTAAATAACACATTATAATTACACATACACCTACATAAAACATATATTTAATATTTAAACATTATTTACATATAATTTTGTAAAGCATTAAATAAAATACAACACAGTGAAATAAATATAGCATGTATTAATCAAAGTGTATTTTTATTACAAAATGTTGACCTTTATAAAGAGTTATAAAATAACATATATAGGAAAGGAGATTAGGACCATCTCCAAATAGCAAAAGATACAAATCTTGGACATCATGGCCCAAAATTATTGAAAAACCAATCATTCCCATGATATTTCTAAGAAAGATAAAAAATCAAGAAAGATGACCTAAAGTTTTGATAACACACCCCTTTTTTGGACCATAAGGATCCTAATTTTGAGCTTGATAGGGGTCCATTTTACATATAATTGAGATCATCCTAATGATATATCAGTATTTGTGTCACAAATTTAGGCTCTTGATCAAAATTTTATAGGTTGATAGGTGGATCCCAAAAAAATACCTCTACTTGAGTCAACAACTTGTCATTATCCTTGAGAGGAGATTTAAATGATACTTTTACCTCATTGACATGGTTTATGCTCATGGTTTATTGTGTATCAATTTTGAGGATGTCCTAAGATTAATATTTTTTGGCTTTCACCTCCTTATTATTCATTACCACTTTGAATTGCTCTAGGTGGAACCCAAATTCATCAAGGCCAAGCCTGGTGCCATCTAAGTGGAAGAGGATTCTTATGTTGACCTATTTGAAGAAATCAATTATTTACTATTAATTTATCAAATGGATAAATGGTAGCATGCATATCTCTTCACATAAAACTCTAGGGTATTGACGTGGTATCTGATGTCCTCCATTAGTTACTCTATGAGCTCATTAGTGTATTATAACATTGATACCTAGTCTTTTATTATCTTATCTTCTCTCATGTTAGTCCTCACTCTTTTAAGGAAGAAGAGGTCCAAATCCATTTTATATATAGTAGGATATCCATCTTATGTGAGGTTATGCGTCACACCCTCTTCATTTATCTTGAGTCCATGTCAAAACTTAGCTATATATTTAGGTACCCATGATAGACCATTTTTTTCCTTTTATGTACCTTAAGTTTTAATGGGAACCATCCATGGTTCCCAAGGTAATGGAAGATGAGGCATTAGGGTTAGTGGTAGCTGAAGTAAATTTAGAGGAATATGTAGAGGATGTAACTATGAAGGTGAAGGAATAAATATAATGAAGAAGGAGGAAGGTATTATAAGATCAAAAGGAGGAACTACCCAATGGAATAAATGAGATCACAATTAGTCTAGGGTCATGAATACCTAAGGACCAATTGTGCATAGGATTTACATGTTTAACATGAAGGAGGATATTGGCTAGTTAAATCCAAATCCTTAAGATCTTGATGTGATTAATAGGGGGCCCAAGAAGGAATTATAGATGCAACTAGGGATTACACATGTGACCTAGGAACAATGAAATTGTATTTTAGTTGGCCTTTTCTCTAGGTCTACTTATGTTGATGATGTTGTAGTTCAAATTATCCTTGATGAATTCTATGGGAGCTATGTGACTATTGTCAGGCATGTTGATGTGTTAGGCACATATAGAGTAGAGGAAATAATCCATTATTACCTCTATGGAAATTATAACTATAAGTGTCATCAATAACACATGATCAAAAGGGATTTGGGTTCTATTTGGAGTTGATCTAACTTGTGGGAATATGATAAGAGTTAATGACGGCAAAAAACATGTTAGTGGGGTTAAAGAAGGCCATAATTTGGATTCAAAGTAGATAGGAGGAACTATCACATTAGGGAAACCAAACATGTCCAAATACAAAATAAATTGAGGAGATTAAGAACTCATCAACATCATATCAAAGGGAATCACAATAGGGATGGGTCATGTTAGAATAGGAAAACCCATGGGAGTTATAAAGGGTAGTTGGGAAACACTAGTAGATAGGAAAGAAATCTTAGGCTAATATACATGTTAGTCCCTAATTTTACTAGACTCTAGATTGAATTTAAAGTGGAGGACTCAATCAGCCTAAGGATAGCTTAGTTATGGAACTAATATGGGTGGAATTGATGTCGAGTTTGATGGAGTAGTGTAGGCAGTTGGGAATCCCTGTATAATTTTATATGTTGTGGTAAATTGTGTCCTTTAGGTGGCCCTCATGGTGATATGTGGTATTGAGGTATAACTAATATTTATCCACATGAGCATGCACTATAACCTAAGGATCCCACTATCTATCTTCAACCTTGCCAAGGTTATATGAGTCTCTATGTTGGACCAATACTTGTATTTCCTTCACAATATTCTATTTGTGGAAAGAAATAACCATGAGGAGCACTAAGTAGGACTAATATCTTCTAACAAGGCATAAACCCATGATTTCAATAGCTATTTTATAAAAAAATTCTTGATTTGAAAAGTAATCTAGGACTGTGTATGGTAGCAAGATAATATCCCTTAGAATACCCTCTAGTTTTATTATAGTATTATATTTGTGGCACTAATAAGTACCAATGGATTGGATAAGATCCCAAAAATCCTACAATATCTTTAGCATCATATTCTCATTGGTGATGTGATACACAATGGGCATAAGTGGTCACATATATCCTAGATGTGATTTTGGTAGTGGTGAATGTAGATCTTATAAAACACCACATGCACCATAGATCCCATGGGTATCCACTAAGGGGATGTTGTACACTTTAATTCCTAGGTAGCGTAGATGATGTCCACTATGTACGACATCTTATATAAATTACCTCCTTCATTGGCTTCATTCACCTATTAATTAATGTTGAATGTGATGACTATGAACAATGAATACATAAAGGGAGGTTAGTCTAGTGTTATTCCAATAAAAGAAATCAAAATAACACACTAAAATCCTAACACCTCTAGCCTAGACACTATGGATTGCATAGGTAACAAGCATACAAATGAAAACATAAAGAGAATACAAAATAAACCATTATTCTACCTTTCTTGGAGATCCAAATGGCTTTTTGAAGTGGCTTGCTTAGTATGTGCATCAAGAAGTCTTTACCAATGAAGTTGTCTTTGTTCCTTCTCTCCTTGGCACCTTGGCTAATTGGCTTATGAATTAGGTATGGTAACACTACTTTAATGAAACTTATGGATTAAATCCTACATAATAACACTACACTATCAAATCTTAGAGATCAATAGGTATGGATTTGTATTTATAACCTCAAAAGTTAACTCTCACCCAAGGTGAGTTAAGGTTGAGTTTAAACATGGAATGAGTTCAAACTAACCCTAGGTAAGTTGAGGCTAACTCTAATTGAGTTAAAAATTTTCATAAAATTGTGATTTTTAATTACTATGTATGGCTCTCAAATTAGATATTTTGGAAGAGTTTGGGAACTCATAAAGGCAATGATGAAAAGGCTTGATATTTGAATTTTTAGAATTTCCATTTTTAGATATTTATTAATTTCAAATGAATAATTTAGTTAATAATTTAATATTATTTTATTTGATGATTCATTTTGATTAGCATTTTATCTCTTTTAATATTTGATCAAGTGCCCCACTTAATGGTTTCATAGGCCAAATTACCAGTTGTGAGGTCACAAGGTGATTGGGGATGAATCTATGAGAGGTTATTATTACATATGGTATAATACCCCAAATAAGGAATCCTAAAAATGATTCTAAGAATTGATCAGTGATGTATAGTTAAAATTAGGATATTCAATGATTTATAGGCCTAATTTGTAATGTTTGATAGAAATCAATTTAAAGTTTGGTCGAGAGTCAGTTGTGGCTAGAATTGGGTGTCTATTGTTTGCCCATATTTTGGGAGTAATTGAAGGCTATAGGAATAATAACATCTTATCAAATAATGAAAAGGTAATGTATTCTTAATGCACCAATAGGTGATGTATAAGCCCTAGATACCCCCTCAAGGGAGTGGTCGATAAAGAAGGCTGATGATCAGTCCCTCAAAAGAAACAATGGGACCAAAAGGTGAAAGGGGTAGAAAAGACTAATTTTACCAAAGGTAGTTATAATCAGTGGCATGGTAAGATTCCCAAGTTAGGAAGATAAAAAGGATAATTTGTCCAAAGATAGTTATAAGCATTAGCCAAAGAAAAAGGTAACAAGAGAATGATTTGCTTGAAAGTGGTTATTATCATTATAAAAATGAAAATAATGATTTTCCCAAAGGTGATTATAATCATTGGAAGAATGAAAACATGCCCTTTTTGGGTGGATAGATATAATGATTTTCTCAAAGGAGGATATAATCATTAACATGATGAGGTAAAAAGATAATGATTTACCCATAGGTAGTTATAATCATTAACATCTAGGTATATCAAAACACAATGATTTTCCCAAAGGATGTTATAATAATTATCATGATAGTTTGAATTGAAACATAATGATTTTCCCAAAGGTGGTTATAATCATTGGCACTATGGGTGGGACAATATGGCAAATAGGAAAAGGGGGATTACGTATTGAATCCTTACTCATGGAGTAAGAGGAAGTTGATATAGAGGAGCAAGTTAAATTTGAGAAACATGTTAGGATGGAGATGCATGTCATAACTAACAAGAATTTTATTGTTTTCATGATTTAATTACTCTGTATGTGGAAAATTATTTGGTTAGATCAAGAATTTTTAGGTGACTAAGGAGTAGTACCATAATATCATTGCTTGTAAGATTTATTGAGATATTTTTTGTTGTATTACATGATGGTATACCTCATGATATAAAAAAACATGATAACTTAGCTAAAATATGCATAAGGATTGACACATGATCCAAAAAAAAAATTGAAAAAAATGAATCAATGATAAAAACCATGATGATAATGTGGAAGTATGAATATGGATGGACTTAAGTATAATATGTAAGGCATCACCTAATGAACATAGATATACTAAGTTAAGGCATAATAAATAAATAAAAAATAGGCAAAAAAATAAAAAAACAAAAACAAAATACCAATAAACAAAAACATAACAAAACACTAAGAAGCAAAATCAAACAAAACAATCAAAACCATATGAAACAAACACAAACAATGGTTAATCACAATGTTAATATAAAAAAAGACAAAAAAAATGACACAAGGTTTCCCATAGGCTATAGGGAAGTAATGACATAAACAAATAAAATGGGGTGGAATAAAATAAAAGGAATGGGTAAATAAGCTATCTCTAGATGCATTAGGTAAGTGGACATTGCCTACATAATTCTATGGACTCAAGGTCCAACATAAACTTCAGGCCAAATGTAGTTTTCCAAGGATAAGGGATAAAATAAAATTTTGAGAAATAAAAATGGATTATGTTGTATACGAAATATGGCAATGGTTGTAAAATGGTGAGAGTGTTGAAATAAAGAGTACTCACAAAATAGAGAATGCATAAGATGAATACTTGGAGGTCATTAATGTATCAATGTCAAATATATAATGTGCATAATAGAGATTCATAAAATGGCAAGAGCATAAGATACTTTGAAAATGTTTTTTAATTTTCTGAAGTATCTCAACTTGATTGAAAATGAGGAGATACTAAATGGTACAACTCATAAAATAGTGAGAACATTCAAACTTAAATTACTCACAAAATGACAAGAGTATGGAAAAAAGGGTGACTAATTCAACCTCAACATGAATCAATCACTACCTACATAGTCCTATTAGGACTTTAATTCACTATAGTTATGCCTTACAGTGGAGTAATCTAACTAGGTAGCAAAAAGTTTTAAAATTTAGGTAAATTGCACATTGGCAATAGGAATGGCAAGGTGAATTGACAAATAATGATAAAGGTGTTGTTCCTAAATTTCCCAAAGATGGTTATAAGTAGGAAACAATGGCATAGATCAATGATACTAATTTCCCCAAAGGTGGTTATAATTAGTAACAGGAAGTGGGATACTAATTTTCCTAAAGGTGATTATAATAAGGAACATTCATAATGAAATGAAACAAGAAATTAAGGGTGTAACTACCAAACCACTATTAAAATAGTCCAAAATACTACCTTTATCTACAATATATAATCAACTACTAAAACTTGATATAAATCCTCTTGCTAAAGGTTCCCAAAGAACCAATGGAATAGAACAAAGCTCAAAGGGTTTGGGAAGGATGGTAAAAATAACTTGGGTCAAAAGGGAAGGTAGAAAAATATAGGGTATTGTATAAATAAGATCCCCATATGGCATAATACAAATATGCCTCATATATAATACTTTAAGTCTCTTAAGTAAATTAATGCTTGAGGTGTATGATATTCATCATCTCATCATGTTCATCTTCATCTGGTGTAGTGGGCCTTTATGCTCTAGAGCCATAATTTTCATCAATGATATACAAGCCTATCTAATTGGGTTTTAAATTACCCTTCTTGTTATTCTTAGTTGTGGTGTTCTTTTTATTTTATTTGATAACAAGATCTCCAAGCTCAAACTCTCTATGTTTGACCCATCGGTTATAGTGTCTATGGAGTCTATTTTCATATGCTTGAATGTTTTGGAAAATGGCCATTTGTTTTACATCAAGTAAGTCTAGCTCTTATAGGTGAGATACTCTATAATCTTCATCATCTAGGATGTGTTTCAACAAGATACATAGAGAAGGTAACTCAACCTTAATGGGAAGAATGGACTTAGTTTCATAAACTAGGGACTATGGAGTGGCTCTTTTTGGGGTATGGTAATTAGTGTGGTATGCTTAGAGGGCACAAAAGATTTGGAAGTGTTAATTGTAGTCAACATCATTGATAATATTTTTAAGGATGTTGACAATGGTTTTATTGGATACCTCTACTTGGCCATTAAATTATGGGTAATATATGGTATATAAATATTGGGTGATATTGCACTTACAACAAAGTATTGTGACATCCTTGTTTTTAAAATATCCACCATTATTAGATATAATTTTAGATGGGATACCATAATAGTAGATGAGATGATTGAAGATGAATTTAGAAATATATTTTCCAATCATGTGAGGGGTATAGCTTCAATCCACTTAGTGAAATATTTAGTAGTGGTAAGGATGTATTTATGACCATCAAATGAGGTAGGGTTGATATTCTAATGAGATCAAGTTCCCATGTTGTAAACAGACATGGTGTACGAATTGGTTATAGTGTTTTGTCTAGGTCATGAATTAACATGGCATAATTTTGACACTTGTTACACCTTTTAACATATGTAGATGCATATGAATCCATAGTTATCTAATAGTAACTAGTTCATAGAATATTTTTGGCTAAGACATCCCCATGGTTGTGGGTTTTACCTTATCATAATGTTAAATTTGATCCCATTTAATGTAAAAAAAATGTTGAGTTCCATCAAAGCTATTATGGTAAAGGGTTAGGCCAAGCAAGGTATATCATATGGCCTGGTGGGTAAAAGCCTTTAGTTATTTTCATGATAGGTTAGGTGGCATAATATGATCATGAAGGTAGGTAAGGAGGTTTGAATACCATATATATCTAGGACCAACAATATCATAGATCATTATGATGGTAAAAGGTTCATGAACAAGTGATAGAATATTTTCATTGAAAATTTGATATTCTTTTTCCTTGTTGGTGTGGAGAATGAAAGAACCAATGGTGGACATGACATCTACTATATTGTTATTGGCCCTTGGTATGTGTTTAAACTATATGTTAGTGATATATTATTTGAGAGTGTTAACCATGGCCTTATGTGATACTAGTTTGTAATTTTTGGTATAAAAGTGGTCTATAACTTGATTGATGATTAACTAAGAATCACCATAAATCATGAGATGTTGAATAATACATTGTACTTCCTAATGAATCCTCATAATGAGTGATTCATATTCATCCATGTTTTTAGTATAAGGAAAGTTGAAAGGGAATGATTTAGGGATAATATCCCCTTATGGTGTAATAAACACTAGGCCTACCCCCAATCCATGTGATGTGAATGATCCATCAAAATGTAGCTTCCAATATTACTCTTCAAGATGTGTTTCAATTATAGTCATGATGGATTAATTTAGGAATTAAAAAGTAAGGGGTTAAATATATATAAGGGGAACTTTAGTAAGCTAATTTTCAAGTACTTATCCCTTTATGTCCTTATGGTTGATGTATTCTCTCTCTAACTCACTCAAAATCATGATCCATTTAGCCATGCGGCCTTGTAAAGTTATCATGGATAGTAGATAATTGAGTGGATCTACCATGGAAATAACTATGGTCTTGTTGTTAAGAATGTAATGCCATAGTTTTTGGGCTACAATGACCATATATAAATAGGATTTTTTGATAGGTGTATATTTGTGTTCATATGAGACCAATGTATGGCTTAAATAGTACACAACATTTTCTTTTCCATTATAATTAAGTTGAGATAAAAGTGCCCCTATGGATTTGTCTATAGAAGATAGGTATAATACAAACATCTTTCTTAGCATTGGTGGTAAAAAATAGATAGATTAGTAAGATATTCCTTTAGGTGCTATAAGGCATTTTGGTAGTCTTCATCCCAATGAAATGTGACACCCTTATTTAGTAAGTATGTAAATAAATGACACTTGTTGGCTAATTATGAGATGAATCACCTGATATATTAAATTTTTACCTATAAAATATAGAGTTACTTAAAATTATAGGGTGATAGCATTTCAATAATGGCTTGCACTTTGGTAGGATCAACTTCAATGCCTCTATAAGACATGATGCAACATAATAATTTTCCTGAAGTAACACCAAAAATGCACTTCTTAGGATTGAGTTTGACCTTGTATTCATGAAGCCTCTAAAATATTCTTTGTAGTTTGGTTAGATTATTGGTATGGGTCTTTGATTTACCTAATATATCATTGACATAGTCTTCAACAATGCCATGCATCATAAAATTAAATATGATAGTCATGGCTCTTTGGTATGTGGCCCCAACATTATTAAAACCAAATGGCATAACTTGATAATAAAATATTCCCCAAGGAGTGGTGAATGTTATCTTATTTTGGTCTTTTGGTGTAATCCAAATTTGGTTATATCCTAAAAATCCATCCATGAGTGAAAGCATTTCATACCCCATCGTGGAGTTAATTATCATGTCGATGTTCAATAGAGGAAAGTCATCCTTAGGGTAGGCCTTGTTTATATCTTTGAAGTTGGTGCAAATTTTGATTTTTTTATGGATTTTTATAAATGGGAACAACATTTGAGATCTACTATTAATAGTCAATTGGTTAAATGCATCTCGCTTCTAAGATTTTTTCCAATTCTTTCCTTACTAGTATAGAAATAAAAGGATGTATCTTGTGTAACTTCTAATTCACATGTTTGGCATCAAGATGTACAGCAAGATGATGTACAACCAATGTGGGTTCTAAACCTAACATGTATAAATAGGCCCAAGTAAATATGTCAAAAAATTCTCATAGAAGAGTTGTAAAGATTTTATGTTCCTCTTTAGTGAGAGACATGCCTAATTTGATCTGTTTCATGTCATCTAAAGTCTCAATATTGGCTTTCATAATATCTTCTACTATAATAGTTGATCCATCCTCCAAAATGGTTGGGAATGATGTGAATTGGCCTGTAACTGCAAAATCCTCTATTTGGACTGACTCTTCAAGTTATCCTAAATAAGATGAATATGAATCTCCCAATGGTAGGGATGGCCAAGTTACAAATACAACTAGAAATTCCTCAATAATTTGATCAAAGGCATGTTATTTTGAAAAACTAAACTCAAACCCAAAGGCAAGTTCATTTTTGGTGGTATTCTGAGCTGTATTTGAGGAAAGGTGAACACCCCCATCTAATGACACCTGAAATAGGTTTTCACCAAAAGACTGGCCTTTGTCTTTACTTTTAACTTGGTCCAAAAGTGCCTTAAATAGGTTTTCACTTTGGGACCTCCTTTTTACTTACTTAATTTTGACTAAGGGTGTTCACCCATTCTCTAAAATAATCTATAGGATCTATTTTGATAGAAAACCCTTATTTTTGGTCTCCCATCAGAATATTATCTCTTAGGACTAGAAAATTGTAAAAGGCCTCATCATTCTCAAACTCATATATAGGCATTTTGGATTCTTATTTGTGTCAAGATATAATTTGAGGATGATATAAAGAAACTAGGTTACATTGGATTATTGGGGTAATGGTGTAAATGGCATTGGTGTTTTACATATTACTATTGGTAAGGACTTCATAAATTTTATGATCAAACTATGTTTCACTACTAGCATCATTGTCACTAGATGTTGGCATTAGAGAATGAATAAGATACATGATGTCACCCCAAGAGGGTTTAAATATGAGACCATAGGTTCATTTATATTGAGTTATAAAAATTGGCTCAAGATTACCCTACTGTTTAGATTAAGGCCTCATCTTTCACAGGCTTGATTCTCCATGATCCTGATTGGGATGAGATATTTGCCATTTTTGTAGTAATTGGCCAATTTGTCATTGTACAACCATAATTCATTATTGGAAAGTGGGTCCTCTTCTTGACCATAGGCTAATGTGAAAATAATAGGAGATAGATTATAAATTTTTACCTTTTACTTTCATTTCCATTCCATGTAAGATGGTTTGGCTTGATGTCTTCTATAAGATTTAGGGTTCTGTGGAAGCTTCATAATGTGAAATGTGTCATGGGTCAAATACTCTCTTAGGCCATTGGTTGAGATGGTAAAATTATTAGACATTTGTAGAGGAAGCCTATGTGAAGATGAATTAAGGCTATATAGGTCTACACAATTGGCCTCTGGTAATTCAATAAGTATTTATTTGTATTTATCTTTTTTGAGAATTGGATTTAGGCCAAAGTGGTATTTGTAACTTTTTTGCTCAACTTATAAATGTTTGAAATGTTCATAAGGATGTAAATCTCCACTGATGGTGACCTTTATGGTTGAGTGAGAGAATTTGAGACACTGGTGTAATGTTGAAAGGATTGCACAAATTTCATGTATCCAAGGCCTACCCAAGAGCAAATTATATGATAGGTCTAGGTCTAGCTCATGGTAAAGTATATCATGGGTCAAAGTCCCAATAATAATTGGCAATCTTATGGTTCCATGTGATTTTGTTTCTTTGTTGTCATAGGAATTGATAGTAATTATTTTTTATTGTAGATTGGTTGTTGTATATCTAAGATGCTTGATGATCTTTAGAGAAATAATATTTAGACCCAATCCATTGTCTATGATAATGCATTTCACTTTGTGTCATGTTTTGATAATTTCTATATAGAGTGGATTGTTATGGAGAGGGCCAAGGGATGACATATCACTTTGGTCAAAGGTGAATTATTGGCCTGGGGATAGATGTTCAAAAAAATCTTAGAATTTGTCTAGGGTTATGTCATTTGTAACTTGGGATTGGCCTAGGAACTCTGTTAGGATGTTTTTGTGTATCATAAACATATGCAACAAATCCAAAATGGATATTTGTGTAGGCATCTTTTGAAGTTGTTACACAGTGTTGAATGCCTTTTTCTTCATATCATTATATGGCTTGTTCCTATCTATCATAGTGGGTTGGATGGGTTTGTTGGCAAAAGGTTGTGGGTCATGAATGGTAATCATTGACCACTAAGTTATGATTGCATAATTGATATTAGGTATAGGACAATTATTTCTATAAAATTATGATGGAGAGGGGCCAAATAGGATAACTCTTGATATCTAGTGCACTTGGTTATGTTCATGGGGTAATGATGAATTATCAATATAAGGTACCAAAATAGTAATCCTTGGTTACTTTTACACTTGTTTATGGTCCTAGGTCAAAGAAGGATTACTGACATAGATAGTTTAGTTGGAATTATTTTGAAATGGTCTTATTCTATTATCACTTAGTCTAGGATTAATGGTGATGGTGTAAATGTGGCCCCCTACAATATGACCTACAACTTTGGTATAGTCATACGAAACTATGTGGTAACTTTGTTGGCTATTGGAATCATTCAATCCTTGGTTCCTCCCATTACATTGACATTGTTATTATTGTTGTTGGTATTTTTGTTGTTGTTATGGATATTAATAATATTGTTGTTATTTTTATGGCTTTCATTGGTGTTGTTATTGATTGTTATTATTATGTTGTAGAAAAGGATTTTGATAGATACATAGGTTCTAATTGGATGTAAATGCTCTATTATCCAATGTAATCTCCCCTTTTTCTAACATATTTTTAATGAGGTGTTTTATTTGCATACAATGACATATATTATGTCCATGAACATCATGGTATTCATAGAACTCATTCTCTCTATACCAATTTAGATACATAATATCCTTAGGATAATTCTTTGGTATTGACCAACTAATCATGTTAGATGTTGCCAACTTGTGAAACATGGCTTTAATAGGTTAAAAAATATCATTGAAGACTCGATGAGTAGGGGAATTTATTATTGGAGGAGGGTTCTTCAAAGTTAATGGTTGCTACATTTGTAGAGTAGGTCTAGACTGCTGTGAAGACTACATTATTTAAATGGGCTATTGATGAGAAGTAAGTTGCATTTACACCACTATCTAAATATATTGTGTTTATAACATTTATACATGGCATGACTCAACTAATACATTTCAAACAAAATTCTTTTTATGGTTGAATTGCTTGGATTTTTCATAATTATTGGCTTGAACTAGTATTGACACTTGCGCTTGGACTTGGTTATGGTTCTAACTTGGGCTTGTGCTTTGGTTTTGATTTTGATTTTGGTTTGAAGAGGTGAGCTTGATAATCCCTTTATTAATAATATCCATTTCAATTATAAAACCTTTGTCAATTATCTCTTTGAATGTATGTGCACACTAAAACTCCAAATGATAGGATATCTCACTCTAAAAAATTTTAATGAACACAATAGCTAATTGTTTGTCTAGTAAGCTATGGGTGAAATTACTAGAAAGTGATCTCCATTACTATAGATATATTATAAATCTTTAGCCAAATTTTTAATTGGATTGAGTTAAATCCACTAATTAAATTTCATGCTCAATATTATAAGAGAAATGTTACATAAATTTGTCTAAAAGGACATCAAAATCAAATACCAAATTCTTTGGCAATGTTAGGAACCATTCCAAAGCTTGTCCTACTAAACTATGGGTAAACAAGAAGATAAGGTAAATATAATTATAGGCCACTATTTGGAAAGAAAAAAATAACTCTATCAAATGGACCTCAGGGTCTCCTTTACCTTTGTATTTATCAAATTTTGGTGGTTCATAGCCTAGAAGAAATGGTATCTACATATACTCCATGATGAATGGGTATGAACACATGCTATCTAGCTTGAAGTTCTTGGTCTATTTCCATATTTTCATGGTGGTAATTTCATCCTTAATTTATTATAGTTAGCATGATAAGAAACTAGACAAAACATTTGGCTGAGGTAGAGGCTGATCATCTAAAGGTGGATTAACCTGACCATGGTATAATGGAGGAATGGTTTATTAAGGAATGTTGGTTTGATGAGTGAAATGACTAGGAATATGCATCCATATATTGGGATGTGTTTATTAAAATTTCATGTATTATTGTGAAATATTCTATTTTGGATTTGTTATATAGCCTTGATTTTGAGGGAATTTTAGATGTGATGGAAGGATATAGATTTGGGTAAAATACTATGCCTACTGAAGTTGTTTATGGACTTATTTCTAGCTAATCAAACCTAGCTAAATAAAGTGAACATATTTTAGACCAAGGCCTTGTAATTGAATCTGTGGCACGTGCTAAATGAAAGGAAATTTTTACCTAATTGATACTTTTTAGACAATGGTACCTCTTGGTTACACAAACACCTATTTTAACACAATATTTTTTTGATGTTTGACATTTATCTTTAACTAATAAGTATATGTTTTTGATTAGATAATGTTTACAATTGTGTAGGTATATTGGTTTGTAGCTATTGAGGTATACTTACCACTACCTATCAAGGTAGAACATTTGTTGCTCTTTGTTGAGGTGGTGTATGTTCTAACTATGTGATGGTGGTATATTAGAATATGCCTATCATTATGGAATTTTACTCATCACCTATTGAGTTGGAGTAGAATTCATCACTTATTTTGGAGGTAAAGCACTAGTCGACACTTGATTACTTAATCCTTGTGATTATGTGCTTAAATAAGTAGATAATTGAGGATCAAAGGTAAATTTTTGTGGTTAGGATGTAGGAGTTCATTCCTACTACTATTTTGAACCACTCTTGGTGTTAAATAAAGGCAATTATTATTTCAAACTATTTGTTAATGCAGTTAAGTCACTTTGGCCTAGATTGGATAACACTTGTGTGGTATCGACCATGTTTGTCACATTGTTTTATGTAGAATAAATAAGCACATCTTCAATATATGGGACATTGTATATGTATTGAATTAATTCATGTAAATGGGTCTATATATAAATTATTTTTACCTATCAATTCAATTAATACTCGTATTAAGGGAAATAGCTTTATGAGTGGAGCATTTCATATGGCCATGGTATTAAAATTACACATGAGATTAAATAGGTTTGATATTATTGTTTCATTTATATAAAATGGTCATTCATGAGGCCCTTTAACAAGATTATTTGGTTCTAGATATGACATCGGTATGAGTAGTTAAGGATTACTAGTAAAGGCATGTTTAATAATTTGAGTATAAGACATGTTGAGAGGAACTCTAACTAGATTAGATAAATTTTCATGGGGAAGTCTACTCGAAACATGGCCCCTAACTCTATATATATGATTAAAAACTCATCCTTATTTTCAAAAAAGTGATGATCAAATAAATAAGGATCTTATGTTGATGTCATAGTAACATAATATGGTTATTGTTGACCTTGGTCTATAACTGATGGTATGTTAGTAAGATATTACATAGTTTTCTCTAGGTCATACTATGAGTATGGATGTGTGTTAACCAAATAATGGGCTAACAAATCTTGAATTTTTATCCCATAATGATCAATTTAAGGAGGATAAGAATCTATCTCAAAAACTACATAATCATCATAGGGGTATTCGACAAAGTCATCTTGTGTGACCATGTTATCATAACCTAGATTATTTATAGCTCCACTATGAGTGTAATGAGACCTATCCAAATAAATTACTAATGTTTTTTGAATAATGCATAGAGTTTTACAAACTCTTAAAAATAAGGTCCAAAGAATAAATGGTCCAAACTTTGTCTAGCTTGGTCTAAGAAATTGAGTTGTATTGACAAAAAGGTCTCTAATAAACTTGGTCTAAAATAATCTAATGTTAAATGATAAAATACTTACACAAAAAGGCCAAGTGGATGGGTGAAAAAAATGCCAAAATTAGGTAAAAAGTGTTTCAAATAATGTTAAACTAAGTCTAAAGATGAAAAAGGTTATTATGTATTTAGAAACAAGGCACAAAGATAGGCTCAAAATAAATACATCTAAAATAAATCAGTAAGATACTAGGACTCTTGGAAACATGGAACAAGAGCTATACTTTAAAACAAAAATTTATAGATCTTTTGAGAACAAGGAACAAAAGCTAGACCTAAAACAAACTAGGTCTAAAAGGTATAACATTTAATATAACAAATTTGAAACACTTTAAATCAAACTAAGCATTTAAAATTAAGCATAAACTTGATCATTTGGAAAAATACATTGAACCTTAGGAATATGGATGATAGACCACTTCCCAAATCTAGGCATAAAAATAGCCTTTAAATCCAATAAGTAATTGGTCTAAGTTACATAATCCAAAAGTGAAAGGTAAATGTCTAGGCCAAAATTACACGAGGTATGGGCATAAACCAATCAATTTTTGGATCTGAACTTGTCAAGGATAATTATGAACTCAATTTATAAGCCTAGGTTCCTTAGAATAGAGAACAAGTTAGATATTAATGAACAACATGATGATACTAGGCATAGGCCAAGAAGGCATATGTGGTTTTGATTTGGCAATTTAGACACAAGGAAAAAGGTTTTTGAAACAATTTGAGTACTATAATGATGTGATTGTTCTCTAAAGATATAAAAAATTGTATGTTTCAAAGACTCTAAGGCACAATACTTGGAATGAAATGGGTGACATAATTATGCCCCTTTCAAATAAGTGACAAACACATAAAATTTTGATAAGTGATTAAGGTAAATGCGTGATATCAAGTGGATGAAATAATTCCTATTCAAACAAAGGAGTGATGTGTAAAACAGACTCGTTTAAGATTTGGTATGATAAAAAAATAGTTTCGACACAAGACCATGTAATTAAAAAGGATAAAATGATTAAAAAAACCTAATTGTAATGTCCTAAATCCTAAAATTAATAAGTTTTCTTCATACTATCAAATTATATATATAATTTCTCTTGAGAGGATTTTAAGTTGTTAATATAAAAAGGTAAAAGCACATAAAAAGTAGGGTTTTTAATCCCCCTATTCTCTCAAGAGTTTGTATGATGACATGGAACTTTAGGATACTTTCCCTGCATCCATAATATGTCCAAAATAAGTGGGTTACATAAAATATCAATTTTTGTTCATTTTTAAATGGTCCCATATGTGTGTCTAACACTAGGGTGCATCACTTCATTTAGATTTATGTTAATCAACTTGTGAAAATTTCATCCTTTTCAAAACCACTACATCTACAAATTGATCAATGTAGTGTGATGTTTTAGTTACCCCTATAGTCTAAGGTCGAGTACCACTAATAAATCTTGTTTAACTACTCAAAAAAGCATCCCAATAGCTTACCCTCAATTTATATACCCCATCATGGAGTGGGGTTTAAATGATGCCAAGAGATGATTTTTTAGGTTAATTATTCCCTAGATAACTCATGGGGAGGTGATGAATTCCTACCCATAAGACAAAATGTATAAAAATAAAGAAATTAGAAGGACTTTAGGGTCATTTTGGGGTCACCCAAATCATTTGGATTTTTGGGAGGGCCTTAGTCACTTTCCTTCCACACTTTTGGACCAAAGTGACAAAAGCAAAGAGTGAGTGTTTTTGATCACCCAAGTTCCCTAAAGGGGATGGGGGGGAGAGCATACATGTGGCACTCATCTTGATAAACAAACACTCAATCAATAAATATAGAAGTGAAAAATATTATGAGTATTTAACTAAGGTATGACTTGTTTTTTATAGCACCAAATGAAATATGTCATGAAGTTATATCCCCTCAGCATTGTGTTGAAAATTTTAAATAAAACAAAAAATAACTTAAGTAAAAATATTTTAAAACACTAAATTCAAATGTGAGTTTTTAAACTTAGAGTGTTTAACACCATCTTTTATTGTCTTTTGGGTCTTGTAAAAGATGTTAGGGTGTCCTTGTGCTTAGAAGAAAAACATAAGTGGGTAAATGAATTTTGAGTTTTAGCTCTTGCTTTAAAAACAATTTACATAGAGTGCAAAACCATAGAAACACAAAGAAATATTGTCACTTTTCCTAAAAAATCATAACTACTAGCACAATATCACAAATTATCTGTAGAAAAATAGAGTTAGTGAAAAATCACAATTATTACAACAATATCATAAAACTTAACACAATATTGCTATTTTTAATACAAAATCACAAGGTGATTGGGGATGAATCTATGGGATTTTATTATTGTATATAGTATAATACCTCAAATAGGGATGTATCAACATTATTTTGAGTATTATGAATGATGTGCATCTAAAATTGGGATGTTTAATGATTCATAGGCTTAATTTATAATGTTTGGTGGAAATCAGAATGAAGTCTAGTCAAGAGCTAATTGTGGCCAGAATTAGGTGTCTACAATTATGCTCCCAAAATTTGGTGCCTCCTCCCCATCCATGATGATTTTTAGGATCAAAACTTATAACTTTTTGACATTCACCACATCTATTTCCCCATTTAATTAATTTAATAATAACATACTAGTAGGCACTCCCTATCAAAATGTCTTGATCCTGTATGAGTCAATATCATTTTTATTAACCCATTTATCTATGTCTTCTATCCAGTTATTAAGGATGCCATATATGTTATGAGTCTTTTTATAGGCATCAATTACCCCCTTATCATAGGTAATGGAGTATTTTGGTAGGTTGTAGTATTATTTGGATATAAGCCTAGAGATATCTATAATTTTGAATTTGGTGTTAGGTGAGTACATAATATCCATACTACACTTGGAAGAGAGTAGTATATTGTCAAATATATATACACACATAATACTTATGGTTTGGCTATTTTTTTTTTAGTCTTGAAGATTTGATATTGGCATGGTCATCTATGTATTAAGTATCATCCTCATTAGCCTTGTCATCCATATTTGTTCTCTAGATCTCCTTAAATGTTTTGAAAATATCATTATGATGATTTAATTGAGTGACACCCTATAGGAATATGGTGTCCCAAAATTATGGATCGGTTATAGGGTTATAATTGGAGGCAACCATTTTTAGGATGTGTAAGCCTTCAGGCACATAATTCAACAAAGGGTATTATTTGTGCTTTGGAGTCAACTTAAGGCAAAAGTCACTAAATTGTTGAAAGGAATAGAAATGATAATGATGAATCTGATTTCAAGGTAAAATTATGGGGCTTTATGGTATTTTATATAATAATGTTTTGGGTGGGCTCACATTACATGAAAAAACTTTGAGTTGATGGCACGAGTCTAAATTATCCATTTCCCAATTTTGATTTAATTAAAAAAATTAAAAATAAGCCCCATTTAGATTTTTTATTGGTGATGGGACTCCTCTAGATTTTATATTTCAATCTCCTTATATGTAAAAACCCCACTATGTTTTACTAGAATATAGTATTTTTTTAATTAATTACACATATTCATCATTTAGATTTCACCACGAGAAACCTAATTAGTGATCTTTAAATAATTGTATTAACTTAGTTACCCAAGAAGGTTTATATCTAATCCACATAGATAAGGATCACCATGAATAGATATATCAATCATGAATAATATTGAATAACCAATAAATACTGCAACTAATCATAAATGAAATAGTAAAAATTTAACCATGGCTAATACAACATTACAGTCACTGATGTAGAAGTATAATGTATACATGTTATAATTTTTAGAAATACATAATAATATATCAAAAGATAAAACATGATAAAACTCTCCACAGATTAGAGTCTCCATAACTTGAGTATCAATCTATAATATCAAGTGTAGTCCCTAGTATAATACTCTAGCTAGGAGGGTGAGCATCATTCAAGCATTTTTTCATGCCAACCATAGACCATAAATCCCTTGCACTATCTCACAAACAATGGGATGACACTCCCTTCATGGATGGGTAGATAATGACAATGTGGGAATCTAAAGTAACAAACCAAAACTTGTGTGTTGAAGATATCTAATACATAATGTGTACCATACATAAATATGTTCTAATATGATACTGCATAAATATGAAAACTATATCAACATATGAAATGACAATGTTTAAAACAAATCATTTATTTGGATAAATTTTCAATTAATAATGATATTTAGGATTAGTCAAATTCATAAACACCACTCGATCAAATTACACCTCATCTTGTATTGATGGTGCTAATTAAGCCAGTGGAATCCATCCACTACTTATTTAGGGTCATAAATGAAATATTTGATAAAAGATATAATATTATAAAAAACCAATAAATTCATTCAAAATATTTCCCTTTAGATAATAAAATTTATGGTAAGTAAAAAAATATCACATACATTCATTTAGTCCATCAAATGAAATGCAATTAATCCATAACATCTAGTTTATTACAATTAATAAATAAAATACAAAAATATTCCTCAATATAACATAGCATTTGGGTAATGATTATCTAGACTGCTAGTTACTTAAAACACATAGTAACTTATAATGTTATTTCTCCATGAAACACATTATATTACAGGCTTAATGAATTGTTCATATTCCACATATAACAAAAAACAATCCAAAAAGGTTTATATTTAAAACTCTTAAATACTATAATTTAATGCTTTTATATAAACATTAAAATATATATAAGAACTCATTATAATATAGTTGTATATGTTTATAAATATATACTTAAATGGTATAAACATTATTGGATTACATACTCAATCAATCAATGTTTAACTCATACCATTTATATGTATATTTTAGAATTCACGAGTACAAATTTAATACTATATAATTTCTTATACCGTATAATCTAATATGACATCCTCTATCATTTTTATTATATTATTTTTTATAATTAAAGTATATGTCTAACAAACAAATAAATCCCCATGATTCTTTTATAAATTTAATGAATCCCATATACTTGTAAAACATACATAAATTCACATTGCATATAGCCAAACACTCATTTTGATCTCTTTTAAATCAAATATTCCAAATAAATCAATTTAATATTGATATTTAATATTAATTCATATGAAAAATACAAACACACATCTGATTATACCCAAATCAGGTTGAATAATATAAAAATACACTACTGACTATACCCAGTCATGTTGCCTACTATGAAAACTCATAAACAAATCAAAGTCTATCCTGAGTGTATACTTGTAATACATAGTCAAAATAAGTAATTATTTACTTATAATATTATAAATTCAACTAAAATCATAATTATGACATTTCATTCATGTATATATCTTATATATAAGGTAGAGTTCATAAAAAATAGTCCATACATTCATCTACCTGCACCCAGGTGTATATATAATGGCTAAAACTGTATTATTCCCAAAATTCAAATAAGCATAAACATCTATGTTATGGCCTTAAAATAAATTCATTCATAAATGCTATAATCATATTTTAAATTATAAGAATTCATTTTAAAACTAAATTAATGAATTTTTATTCAAACCCAACACATTTAGTTCATCCATATAGACATCCTACAGCTAGTCCAATTTAATCCATATAAATTTTCTCTATAAAACCCTGCATTTTCAAAATACTAGTGTGTGTGTGTGTGTGTGTGTGTGTGTGTGTGTGTGTGTGTGTGTGTGTGTGTGTGTGTGTGTGTGTGTGTGTGTGTGTGTGTGTGTGTGTGTGTGTGTGTGTGTGTGTGTGTGTGTGTGTGTGTGTGTGTGTGTGTGTGTGCGCGCGTGCGTGCGCATGTGTGTGTGTGTGTGTGTGTGTGTGTGTGTGTGTGTGTGTGTGTGTGTGTGTGTGTGTGTGTGTGTGTGTGTGTGTGTGTGTGTGTGTACCCAATCGATTTAATATGAGTATATATGTGTGTGTGTGTATTAAATAGTCTAATTTATATAAATAATCTCTTATATTTATACCTAATAATCAAATTAGGTTTACATAGTTGATCTCACAAATAGTCCAAAGTTTTTCCATAATTCTATATGCCTTAATGAATATATAACAAACTATTTTGAACTATATCTTGAGCCATATATATATATATATATATATATATATATATATATATATACCCATCATAACACTCTTCTATGTTTGAAAAATGATATTTTAATTGAAAGAGTAGAGTAAGATAGAGATTTTATAAGCCTACAAAAACCATGGCCAATTTTATAGCTCCACCCAACCCTCTCAAGTTACCTTAGGTTAGATGTAGGGTTCTATGTTAGGTTTTGTAATTAAATTCTTATGTGTGAAATATTGAATGAGTTTTTGAATTTATTTGGTTACTTAGTTTTCATTGTTTGAAACATAGAACCCTACATCCAACCTAAGGTAACTTGAGAGGGTTGGGTGGAGCTATAAAATTGGCCATGGTTTTTGTAGGCTTATAAAATCTCTATCTTAATCTACTCTTTCAATTCAAATATCATTTTTCAAACATAGAAGAGTGTTATGATGGGTATATATATATATATATATATACCCATCATAACACTCTTCTATGTTTGAAAAATGATATTTGAATTGAAAGAGTAGATTAAGATAGAGATTTTATAAGCCTAGAAAAACCATGGCCAATTTTATAGCTCCACCCAACCCTCTCAAGTTACCTTAGGTTGGATGTAGGGTTCTATGTTTCAAACAATGAAAACTAAGTAACCAAATAAATTCAAAAACTCATTCAATATTTCACACATAAGAATTTAATTACAAAACCTACTTATGAATTTATTAATGCCAAGAAAGTTGATTATCTTCCTTCTTCATGCACTTGTTCACCTTCTTTTCCTTCTATCTCCTACTCTTTGTATGCCATGAGCCATTTTTTTCACATCCCCCACTCTTTTCTTTTTATTATTTTACATTAAATTACTCTCCACCACCTTCTCTTCCATCAATGGTAGATTTAAGTAACTCAAAAAATATGCATGCCTAGATAGCTCAATATAATTCCTTTTTTGTTATAGTTATCCACCATGCCGACACAACAAACTCCATGATTTTCAAAAAATGATGTTTATCCAAAGCCAATGAATGGTTAATAACCCTAATCATCTTGAAACTTCTTTTAAACTCATTAAAATAATCATTTTATATCCTTCATAAAATATGCAAACATTGACCCTTTTATCTAACCAAATAATCAAATAAACCACAAGTCACAATCTTCATGATATACCATTCAATGACTATTGACTTAGTCAATATTAACTTTCCATGCAAATTCAACCATTCATTTAACATATCAACTGTATAGTATGACAATACTAATATGTATTCAAATACTATTATTTAACATTAAAATTCCATTCACAAACACACATTGCAAACATAATGATTTCCTTAAATCATTTAATAATAGTAACCAATGTCTATTATATTATGGATATAAAGCCCTTGATTAATATTTAATTAAATACAATAACTTTTAAAACAATATTATTTTTATCTTTTGACATCAATATATTAACATCTATTATATAATAATAATTATCTTTAATTGTTATTATCTAAATCTTATAGATCGAATAATGACAATGGAATCCATCATAACGTTATACTACACAACCAAACCTAATAAGGAAGTAAGGTAAGTAAAACATAACGAGTTCAATTATATAATTACATCACATAAGATAAGATACGTACGATCAATAATTAGTTAAATCACTCAAATAAATCATCATGATCATTAATATCAAATAAATTAGTGAAAACATAAAAGATCACAACAATCATTCAAATAGAAAACAAAACATACTACAACTATCTATTAATAATTAATCACACAATCATGAAATTCTAATGTGGTGTGTGCAATGGTTTTTGGATTTTTTCTCTATAATATCCTAATGTATTCATCTAAACCACCCTCTCTGATGATGCTTTCCCTCCATCACACTCTAAGGGAAGAATATATCCTACATCCACCTCACAAAAATGAAGGTAGTTACCCTGAAACATCATTATATCCATGAAATAATATGGTATAACAATCAAACATGATCATAATATACATAATATAAAATTATTGCTATATCAAAGAAAACTAATCATGTAAATTATGCAACACATAATTGTCTCATAATCAACATATGGCATAAGCTTAATCAATTATTAGTTAATAAACTAGTTAACCATAATAATCTATAGATCAAATAGGTTATTTACTTAGATAGAAATCAGGATATGACACTAGATGAACTAATAAACATGAGGATCATGCTAGGTATACACCTATTATATCCCTCATGACATTGTGAACATTATTAGAGTTATCCATGTGTCACTTTTAAAGTGGTGAGATCACTAATTAATACCAACTAGGCATGGTAGGGATCTTTTTTCTTTGATATATAAACCTATATGGGCTGGTTGTTTAAGTTTACAAATTACACATGGATCTCTATGATTAGCTTAGGGATATGATATATACCCTTTTATGATTCATTTTCAGCCTTTTGTGGCCGTGTTCCACCTTGATGTATGGAATTACATGTTTCTCTTTCTTACTTTATCAATCCTCTCCTCATTAGTTCAAGCCTTTTGATGCCTAATAGCTTTGACACCTCTAGGTGCACTAAGACACACGGAACATCCTCACTAGTTTGGACCTCAGAGGCTCTAACATCTCTGATACCTTTTGGTGTACAAAGACATGGGGTACATCTTCATTAGTTCAAGCCTTCCAAGCTCTAATAGATCTTACACCTTTGGGGTCATGGATACACATGGTACATCCTTTTGGTTTAGACCTATGAAGGCTCTAATATCTCTTACACCTCTAAGTTCATAAAGACATGTGGCACATGCTCATTTATTTTGGAATCTTGGACTCTAACAACTCTAACATATTGGGTTCATGGAGACATGTAGTGCATCCACATTGATTAAATGGTTCAAGACTCCCATGGATTTGATAGATTTGACACCTCTAAATGCATGAAAACATGTGGTGCATACTCATTGGTTTATACCTCCATTTTATTTGATAGATCTCATACCTATGGGTGCATGGAGACACATGGTTCATCCTCATTGGTTTAAAACTCTCATGGTTTAAATAGCTCTAACACCTATGAGACCTAAAAATTATACACAAAGTGGCCAAGTCAATCTAAATTTTCTTTTAAAGTAAATTGGCACTTACCTATTGGCTAAAAGGGCTCTGATAAAGCTAGCTAAGACCCCATAAAAATTGTCTACATAAGAAATTTATATAGAAATAGTTAGTGCTGAAAAGATAAAACATGTGGAAAAAGTGCAATGGGATACAATGGGCTAATTATTTTTTAAACATACATAGCTATGAAAAGTTTTAAAATATAAAAAACAACTATTAATGGTAATACATAATATTTTTTTAATCAATATTGAGTTAATATCCACATTTTCACAAGGGCAAGGATTATACAGGGATCCATTGGACTAGTGAAAATTTTGGAATCTGAGTAATACAAAGGTCCCCTTTCCTTTTTTGAAAATGGACATATTGGCAAATGTGTCCTTGATCTTCTCCATTATTTATCAAGATATATAATCTAGACCATCATTAAGTTTCCTTGGTTAATTTTTAATAGTAAAGTCAAACTCTTATAACAACATTAAACATCTACATATTCTTTGCTAAAGCACTAGTTTATTTAGGAAAAATATTAATATCTTATGATAAGTATAGAAAATAAATGGTGTAGCAAGTAAATAGTGTCAAAAAAATTGAATAGCATACACCATCACCAATTTTTATCACCCTATGGTGGAATAGTTTTTTTTTTCTTTGGCTAGTTTTTTACTCACAAAGGATATAGGATGATCCATGTTTCCTCTTGGTTGTAGAAATACAAAGCCTATCAATATGCTAAATATGTCAACATGAACATGTAAATTAACCTTCCAATCTATAAATATTAATATTAGTGCAATGAGGATCTTTGTTTTTAATGTTTCAAATGCATCCTGACAATATTTATTATAGTCGATTCCTTTATTGTTATTCCTTTTTAACAATTCCTCTATTGGTACATTGATCATGGCATAAATTTTAAACTTATGGTTATAGCATGTGTATCATAGTAATGTGTGGACATATTTTTGTAGTTTTTGGTGGTGGAAATTTTAAAATTATTATTGTTTTCTAGGGATCAACCATCAAGCCTTATTTGCAAACTATGTGACTCAATAGTGTCCCAAATGGCATAAAAATTATGTATGTATTCAATTTTAATGAAATTTTTAGCATGTAGCATACTTTAAACTAAGTAATAGTTATTTTATATTATATTTTATTAATCCATATATATTCCCATCATTCAATTATTATTCCATAATGTCATGGATAAAATATTTAAAGGCATTGATCATAATTCAACTAAATACCATTGGGGCAATCTTGAGGCCAAATGGCATGACTATATACATAAATGAACCCAATTTTATGGTGAATGTTGTCTTAGTTTTGTATTATTTTTCAATCTAAACTTTATGATACCTTGATAATTCATCCATAAAATAATATGCCTTTCTTCCCACAATATTTTCCAATACTTATTTGGTTAATGGCATTGGGAATGGGTCATGGATGCAAGCTTTATTAAATTTTATGAAATCAACTCATATTATTAATTCTCCAATAGTTTTTATTCTATGACCATAAAAATACTCCATTCCACATATTTGACTAGTTTTATAATGCTCACAACTAACATTTTACCAATTTTTATCATTACTTTGATCTACATATTAGGATTTGATTGATAAGGTATATTTATAAACGGTTTTGTGCATTGTTTTAACTGAATTTTCATTGTCCCTAACTTAGGTTTAATGTCATGGAGTTCCTTGCAGTTCTAGGGTAAAATTTATTTGGATTATTATAATAGTTATACCATTTCTAACACTATTGATTTTTCCCAACAATCTCCAATTTTGGAAAATTTAGGATCTTCTTCATGTGCTACGTTTTCTTCCCTCATTTTTAATGGATAATAAAAATAATTTGTCTATCTTCATCAGTTTCCACCAGTTCTATTTCCCCTTATTTGATATTTTAGTTAATGTGATATGGATTATTTTTTGTTTATTTATAAGTTCTTATTTCTTCATCTTATAAAATCTTAGCATAATGGTTTCATAGACTTTATCCAAAACCTTCATTACTTTTTGATTATTTATTTTTTCTATTTTTGTGTGCTTTCCAAAGCATGCTATAACATCTTCATCAGTTGATACCAAAAAATATTTAATTTTTCTCAATATGTGGCATACTCTTTAATCTAAATCTCAAAAGATAAATTTTTAGTAAAAATCCTTAATGATCTAGTCCCACCTTTAGGTTTCCCTAAGTGTTTCTTAGTGCATATACCATGATTGAATTATCCATCCTAGGGTCCAATAAAATAGTGTACCCAAATTTTTAGAACATCTATACAATCTACCTCCAGTAGTATTCACATTGGTTGAATTATTGATGAGGACTCCATCTACCTATTTATTATAAGAGATTGTTAAGCTTGCCTTCATTTTGAATGTATCGTGTCTCAATGAGTATGACCAAGGTATTCTAATTCTTAATGTGTTCCTTGTGTGTTTCCCACCATCTTGTGAAATTTATAATGATAGTGTCAACTAAGGCTTCCATTATTACTTTTTCATTGGGAAAGACTTTCTCCATTTGGGATAAGTACCCTCTTATGTCTCCAATCCCTCAAAATTTAGGTAGATTATTGTGTGATGATCTCCTTCCCAATAAAAATAGCATTTTTATTTTCTTTTATGATTGTGATATTATATTTTTATTGTTTACGTTTCTTAGATATATCTCTTAATTCCTAGGGGATTCTCTATTTATTTTGTCTTATTCATCCTAACTTTAGAGGTATCTTTGATTCTTCTTATTATTGGTATTTCCACTATGTATCGATTTATTTTGTTTCATATTGTTAATTTGTATTTCCTTTGTTTCTTTTTTTCTTCCATATCTTTCTTATGCATGGAATAACTTCCTCAATCTGATGTATGGTGAGTGTTTATATATTTTATAGTATTATTTCTTTATGTTATGGTATTTATTATTTTATTTTATTCTACATTACTTTTATTTTGACCTTCATTATACGGTATGAATTATACTTTTCACATATTATTGACTTGCTTCATAGTTATTTTATGTAGTTCATGGCATAGTTGATCTATTATGTAGTATGTTGTATTATTTCATGGTATGCTTTATTTAGTTTGTGGTATTTTCAATCATTCTTATTATTGTGATATTGTTTGTTATATTTGCATCATCTCTCCAAGTCTCTATAGCATCATAAATTTTTTCTTCTTATTCAGATATTATGGAGTAATAGTCTAATCCAGTTTCATCTTCATCAACTAATTGTTAATTTTCAACCTATAGTATCATTCTTTGGTTTGTGGTATTATTATTATTTTTGTTTAGTTTTACTTAGAGATAACAATTTTTTAACTCTTATTTTTTGTGTCCCATACGACCAAGATTTGATATCTTCTTCAATAGTGGATTTGATTTCTTCATTCTCTAACTCTATATCCCCATCCTCATTGGGTTTTAGTTCTATATAAAAATGGGGTATATTCCCTATAGCATAGATCCCTTGAAGGTCATCAAAACACTCATCCTCATCCTTTTTCTCCCACACCTCTTTATTCCAAGATGAATCCACACTTATCTCTAGTGGGATATGGGCCATGATGCCATTCCCTTAAAGAGTAATTTCTTAATATTTACAATTAAAAATGCCATTGCAATCCATCAACCATCCCAGTACTAAAATTATAGAATATTATGGGGATTTATGGAAACACTCTATCACTTAAAATTTTATAATTTTAGATATTCCCATCAAGTTCACCTCTATATCCCTTAAAACTCCAAGTTATGATTTCAAATTACCATTTTTCATGGAAACACCATAATTTATTGGATGTAGTTTGGGTTTTCCTAGTGTTTCCCATGTTTATTATAACATAATTATAAATTTTACTCCCAAATCCAATAATAATTTTGTAAATTCCTAACCTTCTAAATTATCATCCAAATATATGACTAAGTTATTCTATTCTCTTTCTGTGTGAAACACATTCTTATTTTTATTTTTATTTTTTTGTGTTCTTATTTGTTCCAATATTCACATAATTATTTCAATTTTCATAATAATGTTTTTTCATTGACCTTTTTTTCAATATTATTTAATCCAATCATTTATTCTTCCTTTAAATAATTATGCTTTTTCTTTTTCTCTTTATGCATTTTTTCAATTATGTTATTACTTTGTTATACTATTTTATCATGTGTCTTGGGTTTGGGTACTTTTAACTATCATTCTCATCACTTGATACATCTCCCCAATATTTATAATTCACATTCATTATGGCACAACTCCTTGTGAGTATGGTTAATCTCCCATTATCAGTGATCTTATCGGTGTTTGTTCTCATAGAAATTTTATTATTCCAAGCTTATCTCAGCTCCTCTTTTGCTTTCATTTTTCCTAACATTATTCCATCATTCCTAGAAGTCTTTGATTATTGTTTTTTATTTTCTTCCTCCTTATTTCCTTGTGGTACCTTTTTTATGTGTTGATCCCCTTTAATTATATCATTTAAGGCCTTTGTTTTTGTTCCACATGTTTAGAGTAATTTTAGAACTCTTTGTTAAGTATATACATCATGTGTGCCTTTCTCATGATAGAATGCACATTTAGTTTGGTCTAGTGTGGTGAATTTTTGTATCATGTGTCTTTCCTTCACACAATTGAAATAATTTGGTGAGACTTTATATTATCCACCTTCTCCTCATTTTCCTCCCTCTGCTCCTCCTCCTTAACCCCTTTAAATGTTTTTGCCTTAGTACTCCTAATATTAGTCCCTTGATAACCACAATATCTATAGCCTTCTCCATGATAATAATTTACCTAATAACCACCTCAGTATCCCCCATGGTATCTTGATATAAATTTATTTACTTAGTAACTTCCAAAGTAACATCCATGATATCCTTATATATAGTTATTTATTTGATAACCTCCATGGTAACCTCTATTTTATCTTCCTTGATATCCTCCTTGATAATTATTTAAATTTTGTTCTGAAGGTCTTGTCATATTTTTTGGTGTTCTAAGTGGCTAATAGGGAGTTTTTGCATGTGATGTAGGTCATTTAGTTGTTTTCATTGTTTAGAAAGTTGGAAAATGTTCTTTATTTTGATGTCATTGAAACTCTTATTGTCATTTATTTGAGTTAATCTAATGCATCAACTCTAGGGAATGCTTATTTTTAGTGCTTGAATGATACACACATCATTTAATATCTTAATGTGTTTATGGGTGGAGTAAATTCCATAAAGAGATGCATATTCTAACTTTTATGGCATTATAGAATGTATATTTCACACCATACTCTATCTTTTATAATGGGTTCTTGTATTAGAGGAATCATCCTTATGATTTATCTTGAGTTAGTGTCACCCCTATTTTTTTTTCAACATACATTCATTCTAGTTTATTATGCCCTTGCCCACAACATGTTGCACACCAAATATTTGGTTTTGTTGTTGAATATTTTGGTGAACTATGTATTCCAGTCTTCATCTATATTTCCTACCTCAATATTAATTTCACAAATTATTGTTCCATTTTTTCAATTTGTTTTTGCATAATTATGTCATTTTCTCTCCTCTAGGTTTGGGATTCTAACCATTCTGCCATTTCTAGGGCTTTGGTAAATGTTTAAAATTATTTCCAATCAGTGGTTGTTCTTAAATATGGTAATAATCTTGATACAAACCATTCATTTTTTTCTTTTCAGATTTTAATTTACTCATTACCTGTTTAAATATTTTGTTAAACTCTTTCATTGTTTCCTTCTGTCATTGAATTAATTCTCTCATTTTGTCTATGCTTTCCATAGGGTTTTCAAGATAATAGAAATTAATTTTTAATGTGTATTTTATCTCATCCCACTTTGTTAAGGTTAGGACTAATTTTCATATACACTTAAGTGTATCAAATTTCAACTACCCACAAAATCAAACATTATGACTTGGTTATCTATGTTGTTATGGATCCTCCAATATGTTTCCAATGTAAAAATGTGTGCTTCAACATCTTTTGTATCTTTGCAATGGAAAATTAGTATTATGTGTCATTTTATTTTGGGTGAAACTTGTTTTTCCACTTTTTATTTTAGTGTTCATGCTCTCTTTTTTTGGTATTTATTTATTCTTTCCTTTATTATCCTTCCCTTTCTCTTGATAGTATTATTTTTTCCTATAGATTTATTTCTAACCTTAGCTCACATTAACTCTAGCTCTTATTTCTTATACTTCTTCAAAATCTCTAACTAATTCTCTTCTCAAGTTTTCAAGTTTGTGTTTTCTATATTTATCCCCTAATTATTCTCCAATGTGTATACCTTCTTTAGGTGGTCTATCTTTCAATTTTTGAAGTAGCATGCGGATGATGTTTGGATCAAGGGTATCATCTCCTTTAATAATATTTTTTTGTTGGGGTGGATACATATATTTACATCTTGAATTTTTAATCCTTATTATCCTTTTCTTCCCTATTAATTTTAACTAATATTTCCTCATCATATTCATCTTTATTTTCTACTCCTACTCTAATATTTTATTTTTATAACCATGTATCCTAATGATGTGTTTTGATTACTTCCTTTATTATATTTTGTAGCTGATTTTTAAAAAATTACCTCTTCCTTTAATATTAATTACTCATTCTTCCATTATTTATTCCTTATATTCCCTCTCATTGCTTTCTTCTTCACTATTTTCTACATTTTCTACTTTTGCTTCTTATGTCTAACTAAGTCTTCTTATACTTGGCAAGGTCTAGTTTAGCCTTCCACTTTCAAATATTCCTTCCTGCATCTTTTATTTATCATATTTATCATATATTCTAATGAGTTTATCAATTCATTTATCTAATCTAATAGTTTTTTTCATAACATATGCCTCCTGCATCCATTGATTATCTATTTCTAATTTTCCTTCCATCCTTATTATCACTTTTGGTGTTATCAAAGTTAGTTCTAAATTCTATGTTATTTATAGTTATTGTACACTTTATTTTCCATTTGATTTAGATTTATCTTCCTTTCTTTTTATGGCAACTCTAGTTGATGTTTCCCTTAATTTATCTTTCTTTAAACGTAGTTATTTCTACATTTTATCCATGTATTACTTATTTTCTTCTACTAACCTCATATGTTCTACTAATTTTCCCACTTGTACTTATTTTCTATTTTCTATTTCTCTTTTTAATCTTATTAATTTTTCTCTAATTTATTCTCCTCACTCTTATTCTCCCTTTTTCTTTCTCTTTCTTCCTTACACTTTTCCTTTCTTTTATACCTTTTTATCTCTATTTTTAATCTCACCTAATCTCTTTCTTATCATTATTTCCTTTTTTAATATTTTTAAAATTTTCTCCATCCGTATTTTTTAAATTTACCCCATCTATCCATTCCATCTTATCCCTAAAAATGCAACTCTCTTCATATCCCCCTTCTTGCCTTTTGTCATCCCCTAGGTACATATCCGCTACAAAAACTACTTATAGCTTCTTATCAACTCACCTTTGATTAATAAAATATGGATGATGTATGCAATCATAAATGCATCACTTCTATAAATCAATCTTAACTTAGAGAAGATAGATCATATTTACATTTTTGATTGGAGATACATTAGATAATTGAGAACATGACCAATATAGGGATCCTCTAGACCCAATTAAGGGATCTCTAACCAAAATAAACAATGTTAGGGAGGGTTTAAAATCCTCCAATCAAGCACTATCAAGCAATAACCCTAACTAATCCATATGTTTTCATATTCACTAAACTGATAACAAGTAAAGCAAAAACATCTAATTTAGTGCTCACCAAAGCTTGTGGCACAAAGTTGGGGTAATAAAAAACAAAATCAAACATGTCTAAGATACATATACTCATGTTAATGCATACATAATTTTAATGAATAGAAGATAAGTACAAATGAATATCTATATACTCTTATAAAGGAGGAGCAAAGTTAGGAATACTTAGCTTTGAAGATGAACCCACCAATCTTCAATATCTCCCTTGGCCAAGGTGATTCTCAAGAGGTTATTTTGGTATCTAAGGATGAAAAGTATAAATCAGCCCTAGGATACACAACCTATTAATGCATCCAAAAGACTTCTCCACAAGAAAAGATCCATATCTCCAAAGAAACTATGAAACCCTAAGCTTGTTCCTCAAGTAGAATGGTGGATGAGAAGATGTGAAATAGCTCTTACTTATTCTTCTCTTCTTAAAAAAATTGTGAAATGATCTTGTATATATAGGTGGATTTAACTCAAAGCCCTTTTGAAAATTTTGGCCAACAGGGTCGACCCAGTTGACCTAGTATTGTTATGGATAAAAATTCAAAAGGTCATGGGCTAGGTCAACCTAGAACCAACCAAGACCCTAAATTAATTTTACCCAAAATATTACATGGTCAGCCTAGTTGACCTAGTACTATAAACAATTAAAATTGGATTAAGGTTTGGAAAATGGGGACCAAAGGTGGTAAATGACTAAGGAGTGTGTAATAGAGAATAACAAGCTTAGGGATATAGCTTTTAGGAGACAAGTGTGTAGATAACAAATTTAAAATTGGATAATAATCTTGTGAAGCACCAATAATATACCCACCCCTTTCTCATTACATCCCTTAAGGCATGCACTCAGAGAGATTGAGACTTGATGGGTTATTTCAAGATAAAGAGTGTTAATAAGTGATGAAAGTTTAAAAATATTATGTGTATACATATGCCCCACTAAAACCTCATCACATGTCACATAGGTGAAACATGGGATGGTACTTCAGGAATAAAACATGATTATACATAACATTGATGCTAAGTAAAATGCAGTAAAATAAGATGAATAAAAAGAATACCTTTACTTACCTTTTTGATGTAGATAAATAAGGAGGCTATAAGAGAATCGAATACACCTAATGTGCATAAAATTATGTGAACCTATAGAGATTAGTGAAAAAAATAACAAAAAATTAAAAAAATAGAATATAGGCATATAGTAATGGAAAATATTCTCTATGACATCATAATTCTAGAGCTTTTTATGGATTAAAAAATGAGTGAGTAAAATCAAATGTATGATCTAAATAAGGAATATGATGGTAAATATTTGAAAGGTATAAAATTCTAAATAGTAAGTTTAAATAGGGTGAAAATTATTACTTTGTTATTGTTTGAATTATTTTTAGAGAAAAATTTATCTTGGAGAGACCAAACTAAAGGCAATAGAGCTAAGACGGCAAGGAGATGATAGCCAAGATGAGAGGGATGCCTAGCATCCGCAACGGGTGAAGTATAGGTAGGAAACTAAGAATTTAAAACTTGTTTCTAATATTTTAATGGGAATTAAGTGTTTTATAAAAAATTGTAAATTAAACCAATTTTGGAAATTGAAATGAACCCCAAGAAGTTGCTAAGGGTATTAGAGGCCAAATAGAGAAGTGGGTTGAAAAGAATTAGAGAAATAAATGTCAAGGGCATTTATTATAAGTAGGGGAAAGAATCAATAGTCTGAACCAACTAGGCCAACCTAGTTGACCTAGTAGGCTAAAAAAATTGATTTGATAATGTTTACTTAGTAGGTGTGTGTCAACTTAGTTGATTTTGGTAAACTACCAACTTATTACCTCACTATCGACTTAGTTGTCTTAACTAGATTTCTTAGTACTACAGGGGGAAAAGGAAAGGGATGACTTAGTTTTTTAAGTTAACATGGTCAATCGAGGATTATTTGGTCAACTTAGCATTTGAATAAGTGGCTAGAATAGTACAAAAATGCATGAATGGGATGAAATAGTACTTGAAAGGTCTAGAGTACCCAACTAAGTACTCAAATGGTCAAGTAGGCTAAGAATAGGTCAAATTAGTCAAAAATGGATAAATTAATGAAAATTAGGTTTTTTTTATTAAAATTTTTAAAAATAATGTATTTGATTATAAGTGACATAGAGGTCTAATACATATTTTATTGTTTGATGGTTGTAAGGGAATCTGAGATTCTAGAGTTCAGTGGACACAACATGGCTCCTAGACCTTTCAGAGTCATTGGAAGTAGAAGATCGATCTAGGTTAGTCACACTAGGTTTGGGAGGTATTATGGAGATGTGTCAAGTACCATTAAGCACTGATCTTGTAGTCATATTCTTAGGATCTTGGGAATGATTGACTAATACTTTTAGATGGGTGGTGGATGGGGATACCATAGAGTTAGGTATCACCCTAGAGGATGTCCATATTATTCTTGGACTTTCAATAGCAGGTACATTAGTGGTCATGGGGGTATCATATGGATAGGAGAAGAGGTGAGCCTTAGCCTTATGGGTGATGGGCTTAGATAGGATATATCTTAGGATAAGAGTTAGCCTATTTAACATGTATATAGCTCAAATTCTAGATATCTACAAGGTAGTGATAAGACTTATGACAACACAAGTACTATGTCACAAGTCAGATGGTAAGGTATTATTATATGTGATAACCTTATGCTAGTCTATTTTAGAGTAGGGGTACTATATGATCTAGGTTCTATCATTTAGGTCTAGCTCATACATGATATGTATGGGATGTTGTCTAGAGGGAAACAAACCATGAGGCTGATGATTTTATTAAATGCTTAGATATATAAGAGGTTCCTGATGTACTGACCAGTTAGGTTGCCGCATGTGATCAATGATTAGTTACCTTAGATATAGGGATGATGATAGGATCAAGTGGTTTGAGCTATGCCCAATGTGCCAATGTTATAGATATTCATGTGAGTATATTTCATGTGGAATCTATATGGTCACATCATGATAATATGGTCAAATTAGAGGATATTGGTACTAGTATTGGCACAAGCATAGATTATAGGCCACCACATCTAGTGGTATACATACTAGGATAATTGGCACTCCCTCATCTAAAAAATACAATAGTGGTGCCCATAGTTTGGGCTGGACATGTGAGAGAACTGAAGGGGAGGGAAGGAATAGGACCACTAGTTTCTAGACTAGATATGATACTATGATGTAAGAGACTATGGATAGCTCAAGCATGATGTCTATAAGATAGAGAGGATATGGATGTAGATGTAGGAGTTTCAGAGGTAAACATCTTGGATATGCTAGTAGTGAGAGAGAGCATAGAGGGTGGTCATCTTAGATGACCCATTAGGTAGCCTATGATAGAGTTGGTCTATAAATACATCACTTAGGCAAGGCTTGATATGGGCATGGGTGGTAAACCCAGTGTTTGCATTAGTTGGGTGGTGTCTCATAGATGAGTCACTTAAAGGATGAGATAATTGAGAGACTATGCTCAGTGGTCATGCAGATGGGGAGACGGTGATAGGTGATACTTAGGTAATAAATAAATGGTTGAAATTTACTTAAGTTTTTTGAGATAGATTAGAAATAGATAGATTATGAGATATATTTATGATCTAATATCTATTTAGTTTGCATTTTTTATATCCTGTAGAGGAGGAGACCAAATGGGGATCCCTAGTGAGGGGATTACTCCATGAGATCCTAGATGGGGCACTGACACCATATAACCCTACCACACTAGATGATCTTAGGGTATTATCTACCCCATCTTAGGTGAGCTAGTTTAGATTAGCAATAGAGGCCATGAGGATATTATGGGCATGTGGAAATGACAAAAAACCATTGGTAGGGGTGGGAGTTGGAGAGGTATAGGCATTGTAGGCCTTGACTTAGGAGAGAGTCATGCATATGGCTACCATGACTCAACTATCATAGTTATAGGCCTAAGTGGCAAACCTATAGGGATAAGTAACAAGTTTGAGATCTTAGACAACCTCTTTACATCATAATATTTAGAGGGGACTATCCAAGGAATCTATGGGTAATATGGCTAGGCCACCAGATAGATAATATAGATCCAAACCTTAGAGCTAGAATGATGGATTATTTTGTACTTTTTATCAAAAACACATGATATGTATAGAGAGAGATTTTCATTTTAGTAATTGGGTGTTGATCTTATGTGTTTGTATTATGGTTATGGTTGTGGATGCATAGATATATTTCTTTCTAGAACATGTATTTTTTATTTTATTTTATATGTTATAGGAAATATATTTATTGTGGTTCCTTTTCTATCATTATGTAGGACATATGCATGGTTAAAAAGAATAGGAAAAAATGACTTGGCTAAGTATAATCAATCAAAAAAAAATTACTACACACTATTTCATGTTGGGAAATGTGTAATAAAGGGAAAATGACTAAGTATAAGAAACCAAATAGGAGTAAACAAGAGGGAAAAAAAAATTTAACCAAGAGAAAGATTGGTACCAAATTAAAATAAGTAAAGTCATACTAAATCATGTTGGGAAGTATGAAAATAATGTATTAAAATTAAAATCACTTTGAAAGAACAAATGGTATAAAAACAAATCAATTAATTTAATTAATCATACTAAATCAAATTAATAAGTATAAAAGAGATACAAAATTGGAAAAATTGGTCTTAAATTAATCACACTAATTCAAGATGGGAAGTATAAAATAATTAAGAAATGGTTATATTCTTACATGCAATCAAGAAATAGGAAGATAAAAGTGAAAGAGTAAAAAGGTAAGAATAAAACATACTAAATCAAGATGGTAAGTATGTAAATGACATGTAACATCATAATCGATCAAATCTTATCGCATAGTTGACACGTAATTTTTTTTGACTTGGATTATTGGAAAATTTTGTGAGAAAGGCCAGGTTCTATCCATTGTATTACAATGAAACTCACAAAGAGAATATAAATTAGGTGGAAATAAATGCTAAAATATGGTAAAAATGGGTATTGGTAATAGGAATGTAAAATTTTGGTAATTTGTGAGGAAGGCTAGGTCCTATTCATGGTCTTACAATGCAACTCACAAAATGAAATCCCTAAGGGAGTGATCAGTGAACAAAACAATAATTATCAAGGGGAAATATAAGTATTTTAGGGAGTGAAAAATGGAATCTAAAAATAATAACTTAGGCATCTTATTATAATACCTTAGGATACATGAGGAATACTAAGGACATGAGAAGACATTAAGTGACTAGTGACCATCAATGTACAAAGGAAACCTATTTGTTATAGACACAAATCTATGTAGGAAAATTAGTGTGCTACTAATATAAACTCATGAAGGTAGATTGGTACAACAAAATTAAAATGGACTTACCTTCCCATGACATGTTCCCCATTATTCAGGACCCCTTAAAGAGTTTTTGGTCTATTGTGAAGATTCGGTACTTACATGAGAAAGTAGGTAGCACTAAAAGATTTTTTATTCTCCTTTTGTAGTCTACTAGAATACCTCACCCCAATGGACCTTGAATCTATCATGAGGGCAAATATAGATTTTAAGATTTGACTAGAATAAATATATGTGCTTTGAATCACATATTTTAGTTTGATTTGACTTTTGAGAATTTTGAATGTTGCATTTTAGATCATTGACTTTTGTTAAATGATTTGGATTTTGAATTTTTTTATAGATTTTTTAATATTCATATTCCATACAAGCTTGGAATGACCAGTCATGATAGATATAATGATACAGATGAATGATCTTTAGGCTTAAGCTAAAGGAAACTAAGTAACTAAATACAAGACTAATTAGGATACTTAGGCTTAACTATGAACTAGCATGTTATCTCAAGTCTCAACTATGTGTATGTTGAGTTTGTGAAAGGTAATAAAGGTGATCCAAAGTAGACCAAGAAAAAAGAGATTATAATGATATGAATTTTTTGATAACTAATCACATGGTATATAAGGAATGAATAAAGGGAACAAGGTTGGTATAACTAAGTCACAATAATAATTATCTATGTTTATAGAAATAAGAGAGTAAACAATCATGAAAAGAAAATAAGGGAGTCTTAAGAAAGAACTCAAGAAAAAAATAAGGTAATGATAAATTATAAATCCATAAGTAAACATAAATGACATTAAAATCAATATAAAGTGTGAAATCAAAGTCACCATGTAAGATAGATAAGAATTTGACATAATGTCAAATGAGATAACAAATAGATAAAGATAACATTGGAGCCAATCCAAATTAAAATGTAATAACACCATGCATGTGTTCATAAGTACTAATAGATTTGTCAACACACATTATCCATAAAATTTGATAAGTATCTATGAATTTTAATGCAAAATGTAGCTAATGTCTCATCTATCTTCAATGAAAATTGAAATAATACTTCACATTTAATCTCCTCAATAGAAAAGATAGGAATTCTTGATGGATCATGTTGAGGAGGGATCTCAAGTAGGGGATGCTTAGGAGAATGCATTAGAGTCGTTTCTATTGGAAATAAAGGGATCACTAGTGGAGAAGGATCCAAAGGTGAGGGAAGGTCCATGGATGAGGGATTTATGGGTGGAGGAATAGGAGGTGATGAAAGGACCATAGGAGTAGATGGAACCATAGGAGGTGTAACCATAGGGGAAGAAGGGGGAGCCTTATTGAAGGAAAAAGCTATGGGAGGAATGATAGAAGGTGCAAGAATAATTAAAATATGATCTTTAGGATGTTGTTAAAAGATGTGGTAATGATTGATGTGATGTATAACACATTGGTACCAGAGATAATATACCTCTCCATACTTAGGAATATACTCTAGTACCTTTAGAGGAGGTATAGCCTTATCTAAGGATTAAGGGGTAGTAGGATGCAAAGTGTCAATATATTACATAGTTTGCAATAATGTGTGCATCAATGATTATATATGTCATGAAAGAAAAATATACACTTGTGAGTAATCTTGGTAGGTGTACTCACAAGAGGAGGTGTAATATAAGTAGAAGGAGCTTGGTAAGGCTGATCAACCCATTTAGTGGGCAAAGGATCTAGTTATGGTAATGGAAGCAAACCATCACCAAGAGGATGTGGTGTTGGTGGAGTTATAGGGTAAGGTTTGATAGCAAGAGAAATAGGATTAAAAGTAGGAATATACTAAGTTAAAGTGGGTATAAGAATAGGATCCAAACTAGTCACTACTAAAGGAGTGGTAGGGTATAAATAAGGTTGAATGAGAGTTGTAATAATCTTATGGATAATCAAGCTGTAGGGGTCATGGTACTTAAAAAATTGATAGGGCCCAATAATAGCATGATCCATAAGCATAACATATGAGGTTCTTCAAAAACTGGAGGTGTTTTCACCATTTCTACCCTAGGATAAAGAGGAAAAATAATAAAATTAAGAATGATATATGATAAAACATGAGAAGATATACTAAAATATTAAAGTAAATAGGAATGATAATGGATAATATTAGCATCATGGCCCTGAACAATACATCCTAATAATGGATCATCTAAAGTATAACCATCATTGTAATTAGGCATATGAAGATCGATGACAAAGGTAGTGATGACATTGTCATCTGATGAGGTGTAATGAGTGGAATGTTAAGTAGTAGTTAAGATAATAAGGATTTCATCACAAGGTGGTTAATGAGAATGAGGTTGTAAATAAGTGGGAAGCTAAGAGATGAGATGAGGTGAGATATCTGAAGTTTTAATATTAAAATCAATCTCATCATCATTGGAATCTAAAAGGTTAGGTGTAATATTCTTAATGTGTTCAGGATGACCATTGTAACCTCGAGTGGAATTTATGTGAAAGTTGAATAATTAAGACTCATGAAATGAAACACTTGGCAAGGATTCAAGGGAATGAATCTTGAATACACCTCAGTCTAGGAATTATTCCAAATTCTAAGGGTTAGTGTCACCTTAAATCCTATATATTATCCGTTATGAGGGAATTTAATTCCCTAGCAAGTATAAGAAGTAATTGCTCACATATGATGAGTCTACGGCCTACCAAGTAGAATGTTATAAGATAAAGCAAAGTTAAAAATCATCACCTTCACATAAATGGTGATAGGTGGGATAGTAATAGGTATCCACACATAACATAGAGGAGACAATTTCCTTTAATCATAGCCTTGACATGTGATGTATGTGGATTTGAGATTGCATTTAAAATATCAAGGGGTTTTGATAAAATAAAGAGAGGAAACATATGTATTGAAAACCTCATCAATTAAGGCATGCTTGACTTGGATATCACTAATTTATACACTAATGAAAAGAGGAGGATCATCTACATGAATTATAATCTCATTGTGAATCATATAAGTGATGGTTAATTTGAAGGAAAAATAAGTGTTCATTATTTCATCAACATGTATAGACATCTCTTCACATCATTGTAATATTTTATCTTCATATCCAAATAAGGTTTCTTCACATCCTTATAAGGGAGGATAAGGGATGTGCATTTTGAAAAAAAGTTACATAAAATGGTTATGATGGTACAAAAAGGTCCTCATAAGCTCAATAAATGGGATTTGCGATGGGAGATTAGTGAGCTCTATGATAGGATCCCACTCATAATAACCCATAATAATATTTTTGGAAATAGGTGCATAGTGTTGAATGAGGTCCTTAGAAGGAGGAGCTGAAGAACAATGGAATTTATGTTGATAAGAGGTGGAAGGTTTAGTGAGAGGAAAATTTGGTAGATTATGTTGATAAGATGAAGTAGTTGATGTAGGCTAGTTTTGAGAAGTATTAGAAGAAGTGTTGATATAATTTTGAGTATCATTGGTGGTAGGTAAAGAAGATAGAGGGATGGTAGAAATAGTATGGGAAGTGTTATACAAGGGAGGATTTAGAATTAGTTCATATAAAGTTATAAGGTCATATTTCCCCAACTCATTTAAGTGAGTTGAGAAGAATCTTGGATAACATGAAATGTGCGAGATAATGAAGGTGTGTAGATGGGTTGAGTATCAATGAAAGCAACCACCCTTCACATATTATTCATATTAACACCATTTTCTTCAAGAGTTGGGTCAATAAGACTTTATACATTATTGGTTAAATGGGTGGGCTTATCTTGGGTGTCTTGGTGACTTGGAAGAGGATATTTATAGATAGTCAAATGAGTATTAGCCTGATTCAAATCATGATATTTAGTATTTATTTCATGGTCTTTGAAAGTAATTTCATAGTCTTGTTGGCATTTTCTAATGATAAAATTATGGTAAAAATTTGTATGATGAATAAAATCCATAACCAAATTATGAAGCTACCTATACATCTCATGATAATGATCCCAACTAGCATGAAATAAAAAAAAAATTATTGGGATCATACCAAGATTTCACGGATGAGTGGGATCAAGTTCTCATTAGAGAGGCCTTGGTAGACATTTTAGTAATTTGACTAAGGATAAATTTTTGTGAACATTGATGTTATTAGGTGAAGATAGATGAGAATTGGTGAATTATTGATAAGGGGGAGTTGGTTTCAAAGATTTATTAGGAATAAAAGGTTGAATAGTGTCATAAAAGTCCATGACAACATCATTAATAGCATGATGATTATTTTTCTTGAGTAATATACGAGACCCACAAAAGATTTGGGTGGCTCAAATTGATGCATAAGGAAATCTTGATGTTTAGCTTGGTCAATAACCTCCTCTAAAGTATGTGGAGAGAGTCTAGTCCCAATATTACAACTTGGGAAAAATATCATTGGTAAAGATATGGAAAATGATATCATCAACCTTGTTATGTTCACATTTGTTGGACAATGTTTTCTATTATTTAATGAAAGTTTGGGTAGTTTTAATTTCAAGTTGCTTATAATTGATAAAATGGGCCAAGGTATTCTCATGAAGATCACTAGTTTAGAAATCTTGGACTAGAGCATTTACTAAATCTTTTAGACTAGTAATAGAATGAGTTTTAAGTTGGTTGTACCAATCTAAAGCATCACCCATGAGATTTTTGGCTAATATCCTAGTAGCAAGAAAGGTATTTAATTTGACCCAATCTTTATATAGCTTTTCAAATGTTTTTATATGAAGATTAGATCATTTATTGTGAAGATAAATGAGGATTGGTGAATTATTGATAAGGGGGAGTTAGTTTCAAATATTGATTAGGAATAATAGGTTGAATAATGTGACTGGTGTCATAAGCGTCCATGATAGCATCATTAGTAGCATGATGATTCTTTTTTAAAGCATCACCCATGAGAGTTTTGGATAATATCTTAGTAACAGCAAAGGTATTTAATTTGACCCAGTCTTTATATAGATTTCCAAATGTTTTTAGATGAAGATTAAGATTGATTAAACCATTGTAATAAATGGTACGGTGATACCTCCTATATCAATATCAGTAATTTCAGATGTAATAGGCTCATTTTGAAGATGCTTGATTATCTTGTTGACAAAAGGAGGTTGAGGGATAAGATTTCCATGGGAATGCCAAAGAGGAGATGGGGGAACATTTTGATTATACATGCCCCATGGCATCTGTTGAGGATGGGGTTAAAGATGAATAAGGTAGTTTTACATTTGAATCATTTGATTTGCATTATTAATTTTAAAATAATTCATTTCATTAAGGGTTTATAATAATAGCTAATGGTTTTGAGTTCCATTATTGGCATTATTTGAAGCATTATAATTAGAAGTAGTGGTTTGGGTACCACTATGAGTGTTAGTAAGAGCTTAAGAAGAGATATTGGAATGTGAGGCACTAGTGACAAAATTTACTTGTATGGAAAAATATGGACTAGTAAAGGGATGTAAATAGGAAGCACTAGAAGCATGATAACCATGGGTAGAAAATGGTGCACTAGTGGAATAATTAAGGAGTGGGTCTTTGAAGAGGCCCAATAGATGTAGAACTAACCATACTAGTAGAGATACTAGGCATGGAGATAGATATATTCAAAGAAGAAGTCATGGTATGAGAAGGGGTCAAAATATAGGGAAGAGGTTGAGAAGAAAAGAAACTAATATCTCCAAATCCATTTGAGAACATGGGAGAAGGTGAATGAGGTTCCTCAACTTGACTACTAATAATGAAATGGTAAATGGTAGAAGGGTCTTTTCCTTAATGTTGAGGAAATTCAATGATAAAGAAGAACATTTCATGAGAATTTTAGGTGTATACTCTAATTTAGGTTGATATTCAAGTGAGAAGAGAGGATTACGAAGTGAAGAGGAATGAGGAGGGGTCCCATAGTTCATTGTGCAAGTGGCTATATGAACATTACTTTCATCCAAGATAAGATCCATAATTTACTTATAGAAGACCCTATGAGGGTTGGTAAAACTCATCACATCCATTGAATTCCACTCAATGTTATCTTTAAATAGGAAATTCGTGATGAAGGTGATGGATTGGATAATGAAAAAGTGATGCAAAATAAAGGAAATAGGAAGATTTAGATAATATTCAATAGGTTCAACCTAGTACTATATCCTAAGGGATAGAATATAATACTATGTCGATAGGGTCAACTTAGTATTGCAGGTAAGGGAAATAGATAATTTGTAAGAGACTATGTTAAATAGAATGATAGTGTACTAAAATAAGAAAAAAATTCAAGTACTTTTGAAAGAAAGAAATGAAAGTAAAAACACAATTAATCAGGTCAATGAAGATGATTGAATTGAGGCAAACAACAAAAAACCTTACACCAACACTGGTCAATGCATGTTTTTGTAATATAAAATACAATGAGCAAACAGCAAGTAGTAAACTTAGAAAGTTAATTTTAACTAAGTGGTCATCCTGAATGTTTTTAAATTATTAGGGTATGATTTTAAGTGTGATAGGAACTTGGCTAAAATTAAGGAACTAGAAACTAATCTATGAATTGTTTTAAGATGTTTAGGCTGAAAGGGATCTATGTTGGCAATGGTATTGGCTTGGTATTGGGGCCTACTCCCTCAATTCACAAACTATGATGATAAGGATGTTGGGTGATTTGTCAATATATACCATTAACCATGTATTTATACTTGGCTATAAAACCAAGTCAGCTTCCCCTTTGGTGATGAAATCCAAGTAGGTAGGACTTGGGTAGGCAATTATTTAAATGTGTTTTAAGATTATGTGATTTGGTATTATGTGAAAGAAAGAGACAACTAGTGAAACTAAATGGTATATTGAAAAACCACCTAATTAGACTATGTGATCTATTCTAAGCATGAAATAAAAGTATGAGGTAATTACTAGCATATATATGTTATTTACAACTTTGAAACATAGTATAGTGTTATTTTAGATGACAGTGTATGTAGATATTACACTATAGAGTCGATAGTGTTGCTACTATAATCTTAAAGCAAGGTTCTATTAAGAACTATGTCAATAGTCTTGACCTAGTCTTTTAAACAAAAGACATAATATAGAACTAGGTTGATAAGGTTGACCTAGTTTCTATATAATGATAGTTTTAAGGACTACAAATTATGAAAAATAAAATTGTAATGAATAATAAAAATGATAGAGAAAGAGAGAAAGGAGCCTTGGTGGGTTGGAGGATGTAGAGGAAAGTGAGATTGTTATTTTAGTGCCTTGATTTTTACTTGTAAATTTTTCTAATTGTGTCGAGTGGGTTGACCTAGTTCTATATTTCCCTATTTGATAAATTTTATGAAGAATAATATATCGATAATGTCAACTTGGTATATGTTTTGGAAGTTTGGAAGTGTACTATGTCAATAGGGTCAACCTAGTAGCCTATCTAGAAGTATAAACCTATATTGTGTCAACCTTTTTGACCTAATACCTTGTATTTAATGAAGACCTACATAAATATAATAGAGTCATTTTGATGTGACTATGTGTTAAACTTACACACCAAAGTTAGAAACTATACCAACATTGTTGACCTAATATCACAAACATAGAAAAATAATAAATAAAATGATAGAAAATGGAAAACATGAAAGAAAACCTACAAGAATTAGATTCATGTTAGGTTCACCAAAATGTATGCAATCATAAATACATCTTATCTATAAATCAATCCTAACTCAAATAAGATATATCATACTTACACTTTCGATTGGGGATACATTAGATAATCGAGAACATGACCAATATGAGGATCCACTAGACCCAATTAGGGGATCTCTTACGACAATAAACAATGTTATCAAGGGTTTAAAGCTTTCAGTCAAGCACAATCACATAATAACCCTAACTAATCCCTATATTTTCATATTTACTAAACTAATAATAAGTAAAGCAAATAAATCTAATCTAGGGCTTGTCAAATCTTATGACACAAAGTGGGGCTAATAATTAACAAAATTAAACATGTATAAGAGACATATACTCATGTCAAGGTATATGAAATCCTAATACATGGAAGAGAATTACAAATGCATATCTATTTACTCTTACAAAGGAGGAACAAAGTTAGGAATACTTACATTTGAAAATAAACCATTAAGCCTCAATATCTCCCTTGGATAAGGTGCTTCATAATAGGTTGTTGTGGTATGTAAGGATGACAAAGATAAATTAGCTCTAGGCTACACAACCTATCAATTCATCCAAAATACTTCTCCATAGACAAGATCTGTATCTCCAAAGAAAGTATGAAACCCTAAGCTTATTCCTCAAGTAGAATGGTGGATAAGTAGATGCACAATAGATCTTACTTCTTCTCTTCTCTAAATAATAGTGAAATATTCTTGTATATATAGGTGGATTTAACCCTAAGCCCTTTTAAAAGTTTTGGTTGATAGGGTTGACCAAGTTGACCTAGTACTATTATCGACAAAAATTCACTAGGTCACAGGCTAGGTTGACCAAGAGCTGACCTAGGCCCCAAATGAATTTTACCCAAAATAGTATAGGGTTAACCTAGTTGACTTAGCATTGTAAATAATTAAAAGGGGTGTAAGTATAGGAAAAGTGGGGGAAAATGTGGGAAATGACTTAGGATTGTGTAATAGAGAAGAATAAGCTTAGGGATATGGTTTTTAGGAGACAAGTGTGTAGATAACAAGTGAAAAAAGGAATAATCATCCTATGAAGCATCAATCGTCTGCCCACCCCTTTCCTAGTTCACCCCTTAAGGCAAGGACTTAGAGAGTTTGAGACTTGACAGGTTCCTACAGATAAAGATTGTCAGTAAGTGATAAAAGTTTAAAAATATTGTGTATACAGATGAGTGTTTTTACCTTCCCAATTAGAATCTCCATTGGTTCTTATCATAATGTTTTCTTAATCACATCAAAACTTTTCCACCCCTATATCATCTATAATATTATCAATGAGTATAAATTAGCATTAAACCAATAATATGTTACTCATGTCCAAGGTTCATCTATTTCTTCAAAAAAATTGTTTTTTATGTGTCCAATAAATAGGTTTATTAATGTTTAGTATTGAAACTTTTGTTGCATATGTTATTCTTAAAATATAATTCTAAAATTTATTTTTTAATGTTGCCCAAAATTCCTCATCCTTTGGTCAATAGAATTTGTCCTCAACTTGATCAACAATGGTTTCTATTCTCTTCACTTCTTGGTAAATAAACTAATTTAGTTTTGTCTCCCACTAATTCTTGATCTCTCTTATTGTTGCTTTCCATAACTCTAAGGGTTATTTCTCCCTAGATATAAATTATCTGATAACTAGGCTCAGACATCAAAATTTGACATAAACTCTATGCTAAGTTATGAATCAAAATTTTGAATATCTTAGTTAGTGTTGATATCATTAGATGCATCATAAATAAAGCATAAATGAATAGAACATCAATCATGTATAATAAAGATAATGACACATATCTCAATTTGTATTTATTAAAAAGAAATGAATACAAGTGTGTATATTTTTATATAATTTCATATTAGGATATTCACCCTTATAATATTACACTCAAAGTGTCAAAAGACACATCTCTTCTTCCTAACTATTTTTATATGTTTTGTTTGATGGGATGTCAAGAAACACTATCAATATCATCAAGGATATCATTGTCTATCTAATGTCATGTTATAAATTAATGATTTCATAATTTACCTTTATCTTAAATATTTAAATGAATAATCTTGCAACATGTACACTTGGGGTTGCCTCAGGTTGCTTATGGGCATCAACCATCTTGTTCTTAGCAAAGTTTTTTTAAGCCTAAAATAGAGATTACTGGTAATTCTTCTTCTTACCTATGCAATCACATGTTTATATGCATAATACATAACTATTATATTATATGAATTTTTTTATAGTGGTTTCCAAGCATGTGTGTGTGGTGTACAAAGCCACATTTAGAGATAAATGGTGTATTTTATAATGCATAGGTAATATTAACTAGACTAATCTACCCAAGCACATAAGACAAGTAGAAGACCAAAATGTACAATAATAAATTTTATTCAATGTATAAGATATGGAAAATTATAAATGCACACAATGAGTTGGTAAGGGTAACAATTCAATCTTGCATAATTAGAGTGGGAATGTTTCCTTATTGATTTGGCTAGACTGTTACAAAATAATATAGTGATACATTTGCATCTTAGTGTTAGATAATATGATGAAAAAATACATTCTTCTTTGTGTGATATATACATACATGTGTGTGTGTGTGTGTGTGTGTGTGTGTGTGTGTGTGTGTGTGTGTGTGTGTGTGTGTGTGTGTGTGTGTGTGTGTGTGTGTGTGTGTGTGTGTGTGTGTGTGTGTGTGTGTGTGTGTGTGTGTGTGTGTGTGTGTGTGTGTGTGTGTTTGTGTAATTATTCTCCCAAAAATTATTGTTATTTTAAAATTACATCTTATAACTCATAAATATATACATGATTTGTGCAAGACTAAAAAATATATGAGTGTTTTGGAGCTATTTAATGTAACTAAATGATGTGATTTTTATGTATCAAGTGTGATTTATGCATGGGAATTTATGATAAAATTCACTAAGATACTATGGAACTTTATTGATACTATAAAATGTTGGGAAGCTACTAGGTAAGGGAGAGTTACAAGGAGAGTATAAAGGAATTTCACCATGAATACTCATGATTGAAAATATGTATGCTTTTCATGATATTTCATAAGTGTGAGATCTCATATTTTTTAATATGAGTGAGAAATATTACATAATTTTAAAGTAGGTAGTGAGGCTACACATGGATCATTTTTATGACTCTCACTTAGCCATGTAAATTGTCTTTACTCTCTTTGATGGGAAAATAATATTATGTCTGATGTTTGTTCTACCACATTTACTAGATTCTTGAGCTCTTTCTTACATTGTAAATTATTATCAATAGAATTATTCTTCAATTTTGATTTACCTATAAATTTATTTATATTAGAGACATGCACATTAGTCCCATATTTAAGCATATTTACCTCTTAAATATTGATCTCATATTTTATAACCATGTGATAAATTTAATATACATGTTGGTATGAGTTAAATACCACTTTATCCTTAATATATTAGATAAAACTATAAGAGAATATACTATGCAACTCACTATCAAGTAATTGGTGAGCCATCTTTGTAAGCATGGTTTGGAATCCAAGTATATTATACCTAACATTATCATCAAATCATTGTATAAGTTGGTAAATTTTTGAAAATGTGACCTTCATTCTAACATTCATTTAAAATTGAGCTAATAAATTATCAACCAAAGAATCACTTGTTTATATGGAAAAGTATAAAACCAATAAAGAGCATAGTCCTTAAGGCTTTTAGGAAAAGTCTTCATCAATAGTTTTTCATTATGCACAAATTTGAGACATGATGATATGGTAAGAAGATTAACCTTTACCATTTATATTTAAAACTTAGGAACCACAAAGTCACCAGGAAAAGGATAGATAAGGATCTCATGAGCCAAAATATTAAGTATAAATCATTTTAATTGACCTTTTGACTTGATTTTTGAAATCCTTCAAAAATTAATTAAAATTTTGATACATATATTTCATGGTTACCATATTTTATCAAAAGAGTGTAGCTTCAAGGGTTAGAATAAAGGATTAGTATCATAAGTAAGAATAGATAATTTAGGAAATTGAGAAACAATATGGATAAGAGAATAAGGTTGAAAAAAATATTGATATGGTTAAGGGACTTGAGGATAAAAATAAGAAGCATTAAGATCAATCTGAGAAGAAAAAGACATAAAAATAATAGTGTAATAAATAGGAGGAAGAATCATAATTAAAAATATATAGACATCCATATTACTTGGTATGGGATAGGAACCCTTAGAAGGTGTAATATCATTAGAATCATTCAAAGACCCATTATTGGTCATAAATTTTTTTCCTCATCTATAGTCTTGTTATCTAGGGTGTTCTTTTGCACATCTCTCAAAACATATAACATTGTAGCAATTTCATAGGATATTTTGAAACAAATTATCAAAGCAAAGAAATATCATGATCTTTCATAGATCTGGCATCCAAAATAGTTACATTTCCATCATTCATATAATTTTCATTTGTATCATTTACATTATCATCCACATGTGTATCAATATAAAAACCATTAACCTATTTAACTATTTCATTTTATATTTCAAGGGGAGATGAGTAATATTCAAAAGAAGATAAAAAAAATATTTTGGAATTTGATTTATCACTTCACATAATAATTAAATTAGATATAATATCATTAGGTGGCATAATATGCAAGTATATATAATATACAAATAAGGGTTTGTAACAATATAAAAAGAGTTAAGGATAATAACAAAAAGTGTGTAAGTTAAATCTTAGACACATCAGATCTATAATATCAAGGGATAACCCTATAAGGAAAAGAAGCATGCAAAGCAAGAGGTTCACCAAAATTCTCTTATAAGATTTTTTTTTATGTCAATGATACTACACTAATCATGAAAAATGAGTTTGCAATTCAATTCTAGCATAAATACAAAATGTATCAATAGAAAAATATTTAAAATGTGGGAAAGATTTAAAAAGGAATAAGAAACCAAAAAAACCAAGGACAACGGTCAATAAACCTACATAGAAAAGCGATCAAGTTTTTTGGGTCCATCCTAGTCATGACCAAGATCATTAGGTTGATCTTAGTAAGTTAACCATAAAAACCTAAAATAGTTTTTAGACATTATATGATTGTAGTGAGGAAAACAAATAGGTGATTTGTAAGTTGTTAAACATTTTGGATTGAATGGTGGTATTACTATTGACCCAAATTGAACTAAAATTAAATTTATAAGAACATAAATTAATGGAAAGCAAAATGAGGCCCACCTAAAAAAAAACATTAAATAATAACCTAATTTTAACTAATGATCCTTATGCATAAAAACATGCTAATACTATAGGAAATAAATAATCCTATTTATTTATGTTGATGACCATTGGGATAATCTAGTAATACTACTCCACTAGATTGATTACACCTAATTTTAGCATCTTGTTAATCCATTATTTACCTTTGCACATAAGTTTAGATTCATGAAATAAGGCCTCCTTGCCAGAGTACTCATTCACTCCCTTCATTTCATTTTATACCTTATAAAACCAATATTTAAATCATTTGAGGAGATTTATGAGGTAGGAAAACTCTGTCACTTTAATAATCTCCTATTGTTGATATCTTTAGTTCTACCTACATCCCAACGTTTATTTTTTAGATGTGTAAGGATTAATTTTTATACTTTTTGGTCTTACTCTATGCATCCAAAATTCCTCTTTCCCCTTTTAATTTCTCCTCATTGAGGTGATCTTAATTATATTCATGGTTATTTTCTTCCTCTAGTTGGTAGATAAACTTTCCCTTACTAGGCCTGTTCTTTAATCATATATTTCTCTTTGCATGCTACAATAATTTATAGATTCACCATTCAAATATTCTTCCCAAAATAGTTGAGGAAGTAAAAAACCAAATTACTTATTCATTATTATCACCCATTCCTTTGGTTTTGCATCGTATTGAAATGTCACCTCCTTTATCTTTTTAAGAGGTTATACAATCTTAGTTTCTAAAGATGATAATTTAAAGGTGTGGATAGAATCATCATTTACTACTTCCCACCCAACATTTTACCTCTTGGTATCAAAAATAATGTACCATGCAAGATCTTAAGTTGTAAGATTTATGTAGATAACATGTACCTAAATCCTCATGGTTAGGAAACTTTTTCCTTGTGTCAAAACTTCCTCACATTATTCAAGTTCTCATCTATTTTTAAACCCCCTTAATACTCATGTAATACTTTATTACTATTACTTCTTTCAAATTGTGTATGCATATTTTCATTGACCATAAACCAAGTTACCAAATTTGGATTTTTCATGGCCCACCATCAAGAACATATGTTTTTCAAGGAGTGAACTAGGGATACCATGCACTCTCCTTACCTAGTAAGGTTGACTAAATATAATTAACATAAACTAATAAAAATTTAAATATATCATACCTAGATAGCTTGTTTAATCATCCTTTACTAATCTAAATGACTCATGTTTCTCCTTGTGTGTGGTTCACTTCACTCCTTAAACAACTTGTGGTACTCATATATGTGTGATCCTTCCCCAATTGACCTTATTTAAAAATGAAATTAAGTATATTTATTTACACCTAAGGGGCCACATTGGTTTTATTGTTATCCTTGTGACATCATAACCTTATTGTAACCAAATTTAATAATTATGAGTGATAGTATATATTACTTGCATCCATGTTTTCTAACTAGATATTTGGTGTCCCCAAAATTTCACACATTAAGTTTTGGGTTACCCCTATTAAAATTTTTACCTTTTGTCTTATGTGAGTCAACTGTATTTGTTAAAACTCACTCCCTTGACTAAGACTTAGTATTTAATAGTTTTCATTATGATTGCTTTCATTCCCAATTTCTTTAAATTGATCCAAATGGTTAGAAGTTGTTTACCTAGATCATCACTATAAAACCCATTTGTCCATCTTTCTAAGATATTAAAAAAATCTAAGTGTTAAGATTCATTACTAGGCTAATTCAGGTTCTCAAGGTTACTTTAATTTTCTAAGGTGATGCAAGTTGCCTTCAAAAACCCATGTTACATCATCCAGTTCAAATTAGATTTGTGTAATGACTTTACTTCTCATAAAAATCTAAATAAAGTAGTTTTGGAAACCTGTAAATCACTACTTATAAAAAACTAGGGTTCCAAAGTTACTTCACTTTCTCAAAGTCACAAGTAAAATTAGTTACAGTTTGCAAGTCTAAAGTATTCACTAAACTAGACCAAATCAGGGTTTTGGAGGTATTTGACTCTGTAGACCAACTCAATCAAAGTATTTTATGAAACCCAATAGATGTCAAAATACTTATGTGGCCACCATCTCATGTGTCACTTAGTTGTCATTAATGCATTGGTTAATATAAATATTAAAAATTCTACCTCATTTCCCACATGGCTTTTAAGTTGTCTAACCTAGTTGTTTCCCATGTGAATCTTGAGTGACATCATTTGAGATTTTGGAGTGATTTCTTAGCAAAATATTCACAACCCATTTGCATTAAAGGTATGTATAACGTTTCCCACTTAGTTTTCATGTTTCCATTTTGGGTGTTTTTCTTTTTTTCTTTTGGTAAGTTTTCATTCACCGCCTTGAAGTTTTTTCTATCATTTCTTCTTTTGCTTGCAATTGTTTGTCATTTTTGCATGCATAGTGTTATTTAAAACCTTGCAAATTATTTAGAAACACTTGGCATGTGAAAACCCTAAGAAAAATCCCAAAAACATTGAATTTTTTTGTAAATTTCCCTAGGGTTTGACCTAGCTCATATTACCTAGACCCTTCATGACTTACTACTTACTTACCTAGAGTCCAAAACCCAAGAAACTAGTTCCTAGAAACCCAAAGCTCTCAAAGAACATCTTGCTCAAATTTTAGACAATTACTTGCTTTCTTGGAGTTTTGATTAACTCTTACTTCTACTTCATCAGGTTTTCCAACCCAAGTAACTTATCCATAGAAACCCAAGTAACTATTCTAAAGAAATATGGAGTTGCAAATACTTACCACTCACTCAGAGTTTTTAATTCTAAAGAATTAATAGATTCCTAGACTTTCCCAAAGTTTCAACACCTTGTTACTTTGGATAAGTTTTATGGAGTTTTCAAATCTTTCTACTACTGGAAGTTCCTAATATCTAAAGCATTGCTTAGTATTGTTGTTCAAGACAATAACTTGACTTAGTTGCTCAACCTTTTCTAAACTAGAAAGAACATTTACTGAGTTTTCAAGAGCATATACCAAGCCTTCCTAGTGTCAATCACAATAAATGTTAGGAGGAGAAGAAGAAACTACTCTGATTGAAGATGTTCTTGAGCTTTTACTTGAAGAAGTTTCATGACTAAGTAGGAGAGGGAAAACTAAGGCAAAGAGAGTTGAGAATCCAAAAGAAGCAAAGATGAAGTACGAATACAAGGGTTATCCCATTGAGTCCTATATTGATTCCAATTTGTCTAAAATAAGTGATATTGATATGGGACACATTTCTATAACTAAGTTTATAAAAAGGTCAAAAGCCATAATTAAGACACCACTCATGTAAGTAATTACCAATAGTGGGGTCCTACATGTTGCAACATTCCAAAACTCTACACAACTTCTTGAGTTTGTCCTAGAGTGTGCTAAGTACTATGATTCTCTTACTAAGACAGTAAAAGATATTGCTGGTAATATAGTGATAAGGTTAGATATTTAGTATTTTGACTATTGTTTGAAGATCCCAACAAGGTCTAAATTGATTGACATATCAATGAAAAAAGATAAGAATCAATCAAAGAACAAAACATCAAATTTTATCGAGATAATGAATACTAATTATTTGAGGAAACCAAATCAGCCCTCAAGGTTTCTAAAGCAAATAGTGAGATCTGATTTGGTTCAAGAAATGGATGAAATTACTCAATTATTATGTAGAATAAATGGAGAGAAGAATGATAAGAAATTTTCCACTTGGATATATGCATATATAAGGGCTATTGATGTCAATAAGTTTTCTTTAATGATTGAATGATCAAGGATGATAAGTGACAACATTGATCATCAACTAAGTAACGCATTATAGATTATTGACTTCAAAATGAATTTGTATTTATTATATGTTTTAGCATCTAATGGAGCATTTTATAGGTTAACTAAAAAGGGATGTTGGCAACATAGCCTATATATGAATATTACCCTCAGTTAACTTTGTCTAAATACTTCAAGCACTACAAAAGGGTAAATGATGAATTCTTTCATGAAATCATCTATAAATTTAATGTTGCCTTAAAGGCCAAGAGAGTATCAGATGTAACTTAGGAGGTTGTTTCCCATTTTGGATTTATTTTCATTTAATACTTTAATTTCACATATATAAAATTTGGTGGTTTCATAGGGACACCAATCAAATTTCCAAGGTACCCTAATAACAAATGTATTCTTATGGAGTTATGTAGGTAGTTGGTAGAATTACATGACTTACAATCAAAGGTTCATTGTTCCTCTATTGGTTTTCCTATTTTTATTGGCCATTATCACTATGAAATCATTTACAAGGCAAAGAATGTACAAATATAAATATATCACAACTATAATCAATCACATTTTGAAGCTAGATAAAATTTTGATTATAGAGGCATAGATCAAAACATCGTTTCTTTTGATTATATGTATATATCTACACTTGAACACTTATGACATGATTGTAGATATTAATTTTAGGTGAGAAGAAGAGATAACAATAGGATTATTGTTGAGCAAATCTTTCATTTTGATTTGGCCACCATTCCTCAGTACATGAAAGATGATGGACAAGTGATTCATACTTATTATCATGTAATGGGAGGAGACAATGCTCCACTCCTATAAATTGACTTTAGGAAGAATCAAATAAATACTATTGTTGAGATAACTTTGGTGGTTCTCACTATGACATCAACATGGCTTCTTGCTAAAAGCTATTGCATGAAGGAAATAGTAATGATAGAAATGGTCCAAGCAAGTCATAAGAGGAAAATGATACAAAGAGAATTAAGTGAGGAGCCTGAGAATAATTTGAAAATCAAGAATAATATTGATGATGCATACTCCTTGGTAAAAGAAAAAAAAAACTAATTTAGCTAGTTACACCTACATTTCCTTTGGTATCTTCTACAACCACTCCTACTTTTACCATTCCTACTTCTACCACACCCATTACATATTCATCTTCATTACTTGTGAAAAACACATAGCTAGTAATGAAATATGTGGATCCATCCACAATCATGCCACCTCTAAAATCTCCAAGTTTTAAACCTCCTGAGAAACCTATTTAGAAGGAGACTAATGTTCTTCCTCCTATAACTTCATCTACTCCACATACTACTCCTCCTCCACTTCCTTTTGAGGATGAAACCACCATTCCTTCTCTTCATACCTAAGAAGAGGTAGGGTAGGTAATTGTTGGAGAAGTGACTACATCATAGGAGGTATCTTAGCAACAAGTAATAGTTGAACCAGAGAAGAAGGTAGAGAAAGAGACAGTTATAGAAATAGAGAAACAAAATGATGAGAAAGTAATTTCCCATGTTGTTCAAGATATTCTATATTTAAAAGAATTTCCTTCTCAAGATTTAGTGGTGAGAAATAATCAGCAGTAAATTGTAATACACTCAACCACTTCAATTGGTATATATTTTTCTTCATGGTTGCCTTTGCGAATAGCTACTAAGTCAAAAGAAGAAATAAACTTGGAGGAGATAGACTTGAAGCTTCTAAGAAGTCTTGATCATAAGGGTAAGAAGCCCAAGAGTGCTCAAATGACTTTGAAGCTAATAATTAAACCTTTGGGTTAGAAAATTTTAGAGATATTGGTTCCTCCATAAGGTAAGGATAAAGGTGAAGTTATTGAAGAAGTATTAACAGTCATAAAGGTACCCCTTAGAGAAGTCACTATAGAGGGCTTTAAATATGACACATAAACCCTAATCAATACTCTTTTCTAGAATCTTGATGAAGAGAAAGCTGATAAAGCTAAGTTTAAGGATTAAAGTACTAAGTTGTGTGAAATAATTGCCAAGGTGGAAAGATCTACTCCTCGATAATCATTAATTTTAGGAGGTGTATTTAATCAATAAATAATAACTAAGGTAGAGGAAACTGGTAATAAGGCTAAATCAATTGATGAATAGATATAAAAATGTTACAAACTACACAAAAATGGTATCTTGAGGTCGTAGGTACTTTGGCTGACAGTGAGAGTAAATTGGCACATATAAAAATAGCGATGAATGAGATTGAGAATGAGAATGGAATATTTTAATTGTAGTAGGAATGCCTCTAATGAATAAATTCCTTAAGTGAAAAGTTTTTGATTGAATAAAATATTATTCTAGAAGGATCAATAAAAAATCAAAATAAGAGGAACACCTTGTCTCTTTTTGTATGTGTATTATTTGGGAAATGCTTGAAGAGATAAAGACTCTTGAAGAAGATGCTCACAATGTGAAAGTAGATCTGAAGGACTACATATTATACATCACTAATGTTTGGTCTAATAAAATTCCAAGGACACATAAAAAATTACATTAGAAATTCAAGCAATTAATTCAAAAGGCCACAACTCCTTTCATAGTAAAATCTATAAAGGAGTTAATCAAAAATCAAAAAGATGTCAAGAGTCTAGAACCTAGGCTTGAAAAGGTGAAAGCTTATTACAAGAAGTTGGAAAGGGAAGTGTTGAGATATGAAATATAAATTCAATTAGTTACCAAATTAGATGATGCAACTATCCAATTTATGATGTTTCAACACATTAAGTACAGATAAAAGTGCAGATCAAAAGTTCATGAATTGGAAGATTGTTATTTATTCTCTTCTCACCTACTTCTATTTTTGTCTATTTTCTTTTGATGTCTCAAGTAATGTATTTTAAGTAATTATTTTTTGAGTAATTACCTTGTAAGTAATGTCATTTAGAAAAGTTACTTGTAAAAGTAAGTTGCTTTGTAAAATGTAAGATTCAAATAACTTGGCTAAACACCATTACTTGAAGTCATTTTGTAAAGTCAAATTACTTAAGCAAGCTCTATGATCCATGAAAAGAGATTGTATTTGATATAAATAGTGAAACTAATAAGTGTTGCATGTCATCAGTAGTTACATACCACATAGGAGAAATTCAAAGAAGATGTCTCTTAATGGTTTTTAGTTTTTAACATAGCACATAGGAATTCAAGGAGTTGTCTCCTAATTGATTTTGACATCTGAAATAGTATAAGTAAGAGTGAAGGCTTGCATGCCAAAGGGGATGGTAATTTTTCAAAATAAATTGTAACTAAAGCAAGAAATTTTAGGCAATCTAAAACTTTGTGTTTAGATTTCTTTATGTTTTATGTATGAACTATGTTCAAAGTGAATAAGAAGAAAGTTGATTTTTGTAGAAATTTGCATCTATGAAGATCATTTGGTGCATTATGTGAAGATTAAAATGATAAACTTTGTGTTATATTTAAATTTGAGCACAAATTCCAATTTTTCTTAATTATTTTCTGAAATAATTATCACATCTTTCATGTTTATCTACTTGTATAGATACAATAAGCTCTATAAAACTACTTGTTGTGAAGTACAACTTCTTTCTTATCATATATTCTAGTCATTTCATCCATTATTTTTTATAACTTATTTACATATTATATTTTATTAACTACTTACTTGCTACAAACTCACTCTGTTATGGTTCATGAACTTTATGATTAAAGGAATACCCCAAAATATTAAAACTTGTGCATATCTTGTGAATAATTTTTATAAATTATGAATAACTAAAAGTGTGAATAGTTATAATTGATAAGCATAAAAATTATTGGATCTTCACAATTAAATAAAGGGGATTTAATCCCATGACTACCTAGGTAATTTTGATAGCCTACAAAATAGCTAGCCAATAGTTTCTAGCAACTTCACTAGGAAAACACAAACTTAACCAAAGCTAAAATTAGATTATCCAATCTAGGGTAAGATAGACATAGACTAATGTTTAGTTCTCTAAAATTGCATGTTTTCCACATTTCTATGTAAAAAATTTCATGTAAATTAAAGGTAACTTGTAACACATGTTTTGTGAAGATAACTTTACTCATCTAAAAAAAATGTTTCACTTATCCTGAGTTGTTGCATGTCAAACAAAGCATTTTGTTTTTTCAAGTCACTACATTTCAAGTAATATCTCATGAAGTCTTTCCTTGTAAATCTAAATAAATACTTAAAAACCATAGGCATTTCAATCTATCAAATCAACCTTTCATCAGAGAATGAAGAGCTCAAATCCAAATGTATGACTTCTTTCAGTTGTAAGAATAGTTTAATTTTAGCTTTCCTCTTCAAACTAGAATGAGAAGAGTGAGTATTTCACCTGTGAGATAAGTGTAAACTCTTATGAATTAGATATAACATAATTATTTAGGAATAATCTAACCTATTAATCCTTAATTCCTTATTCCTGAAAGAATGGTGTAACAAATACATATTCCTTGGGGGGAAACATATGGCCCATTAAATTTAAATCCTCTCCATGACTTTCCTAAGGTGTCAAGAAATAACTTTCCTAAGTTCACAGGGGATGGAAAATAGAGTCTAGATGAGCATTTAGGTGCCTTCTTTATAGCCTATAGAGTGATCAATGTTGAGCATGAATATGTATCAGTCAGAATCTTCATTGAAACCATACATAACTTAGTTGTACAATGTTTTTACCAAATGTCACCTGACACCATAATCAATTGGGCCACTATGCATGAGCAATTTGAAAAAATATGCAAATCTACTGAAGACTCACACATATTTTTCACCTGGTTAACTCAACTTGAAAAATAGCCACATGAACACTTGTGGGATTTCATTGCTAAGTTTAAAATATTTTTCTACAAAATACCTCAAGATGATCAATCCACTGGTGACAACCAGAAGTGATTTTTCATCAATGCTCAGTTGCCAAAGGTTAGCTACTAGCTATGTAGAGCACATCCTACTGATTTAGTAATAGTTTAAAACATTTCTAAACATGTTGAAGATGACCTTATCATAGCTACAAAGATTAAGAAGATAAAATCCAAGGTGGATAGTTCTACTTTGACTACATTGTAAACCAATATGTATCCTCTATCACAAAAATTGGCTAATGACTTGTTGCAAGTTAAAAGGCAAATTTATCAAGGTGCTCATGATGTTCCTACCAAGAATGCACTTATATGTACTTTTAACAATTAGAACTAGAATTATATTGTTGGACATCTACAAAGACTATCAATTGAATATTATTTGAAAAATCACATTGAAATTAATGAAGATGATTATATGGATGTTGATTTTGATCAAAGTTTTGTTGATGAAGATGATTTTTAAGATCCTATTGGTGACTCCAACATAGGATACCTTGAATATCAATCAAAAAGTAATTATGAAGAAATGCTTGAAAAAGATCACATTCATTCTTTTGTAGTATTCAAAATATCATAAACTTAGTAAGTTAGTGAAAATTATTCCAAAGAATAAGGGAATGAGAAAGAAGATTCTAGGTCACTAGATGTCAGCATTCTCAAAAGAGGTAATGCTTTACATGTTTATCTTGATTCAAAAATAAAAATACAACATCTTCTTATCAACCCCATATGTTAGTCACATATACTTGTGAAGCCAATCCTACTTTGTCTTCATCCATCCCTTCTTTTTGATATTATTGAATACATCAAGAAAACCAATATCCAAATATCAAAATTTGAATACTTGAGGTCCTATCTAGATTGCTAAATAGACTAGTCAAATATGTATAAAGTAAAGGATTAGATAATACAGCCAAAGCTTTTAAAGGTATCTTGCCTACTCCCAAACATGTTTCTTTATAAAATAATACTAGAAATACATCTAAAATAATATAGCCATTCTATGTATCTCTCTTGATCAACATGTTCAAGTTGAGAAATTATATCGTATATTCTAGAGATTATGATAATGTCATGCCATCTAAAGTAGTTTATGCCCTTGGCCTCACTCTAACTAAGTTAATAGGAAGATGTTACTTGATGGAAAGATAAGTTCTTTTTTTTTGACAAATCAAACATGTTGAAGCTATTCTAGTAGTTTTTCTAGATAAGAGGCTTAAAATGATAATTCTAGTATCAAATATTCATGTTTCTTATGGGATGTTATTGAGTTAAAACTTCTACAAATATCTAGGTGGAGAAGTCAAGATGTATTGGTTATGTGCTCATATCCCAATCAAAGGAGTAAATCAAAAACTTAATCTTGAGAAGAAATCTAAGTGTACAATTTCTAAGTCTGATGACCCAAGATCATAGATTATTTTTGAAGAATTAATATAATTAAATCAATTACCTTAAATTGGGTAAGGAAATACAAAAACTAGAGATATAAGAAGAATAGAAAATATGAATGCTAGAATTTGATGTAAAATGATGTTCTCTTGGTTTAGGTGCTCATGTTGTATTAATATCACTAGATGGTAAGGTATATCCTTACTCTTACAAGCTTATATTTGAAAATACTAACACAACAAAGTATAAACCATTATCGTTAAGATTGGAACAAGTAAAAGAAAAAGGAGTGAGACTTATAAAAGTAAAAAGAGATGCTAAGTTGATAGTGAGACAAATTCATGGACAATACCAAGTAAATAAGGATAAGTTGAGGCACTATCATGATTGAGTTCTGAGTACAACACTTGATTTTATAGCCTTTTCAATCAATTCTATTCCTCATGCATAAAACTCTAGAGCTAATTCTTTTGTGGTTACTGCAACTCTACATAGGCCAAACCAATAGCCTACACTTTTTTTATATGGTGACTATAAACTATAGATGGTTTTATGTCTAAAGGTTATAGACAATGTCAATCAGTGGAAAGTTTTTAATGATGACAAACAGATAGCTAATTTCTTTGGGTAGCAAGACAATTTTAAAGAATTGTATTTTGAAGGAAGTAGTTCACTTCCATATTAGACAACAAAATGAAATACTAAAACTAAACATGATGATAATGAAGAAATAATTCAACTTAAGGGAAATAAAATTCCAAAAGGGTTAGTTTCTTTACAATAAATTCTTGATAAGCATGATAAATTTCTAAAGAAAAAGAAATAGTATCGTGAGAGTTCTACTCTAGAAGTACAATAGGTTAATTTGGGTACTAAAAAAGAATCCAAGATGGTCAACATTGGAAAATGTTGTTCCCAAGAATAAAAATAATAATTCATTAAGCTTCTCACGAGATACATGGATGTATTTTATTGGTCCTACAAAGACTTGAAGACCTTTCAACCAAAATAGGTACAACATTACATTCCACTTCAGCCAAAACTAAAGCCTTTCAAGCAAAAGCTTCACCATCATAATCCAAAAATCTTAGGTACTATAATTTATAAAATATAGAATCTACTTGATTTTAAGATCATTTATCCCATTCATCATTCAAAATGGTTAGCTAACATTATCCCAGTAAGAAAGAAGAATGGAGAGATATGTCTATGTGTTGATTTCCATAATTTGAATCAAGCTTCTTTGAAAGATAACTATTCATTTCCAATCATAAATCATACCTTGCAAGTAGTAAAGACTCAAAAATGTTGTCAATTTTAAACAAATGTTTAGGATATAATCAGATAAAAGTGGCAGAAGAAGATCAATATAAGATGGCTTTCACAACACCATGGGGGACATTTTCCTATCACAAGATGCCCTTTAGGCCTTTTAATGTTGGAGAAAATTTTCAAATAATAATAGATCTAATATTTTCACACCTAAAAAACAATATTATAGTTGTATACCTTTATGACTTGATAATCTTCTCTATGAAGAGAGGTAATCACTTGGCTTATTTAGAAGTACTCATCTAGTGTAGGAAACATGGGATTTCTTTGAATCCTAAGAAATCAATATTTTTCATGAATTAAGGGAAGCTTCTTGGTTACATCATCTCAAAATAAGGAATGAATATTGATCCAAAAAGGGTGAAACCTATTCAAGGTCTACCTATGCCTACATCCAAGAAAGGAGTAAATTCATTCTTTGGTAAGGTTAACTTCCTCAAAAGATTCATTCTTAATTTTGCTAAGTTAACTCACCACATTTATGACAAGATGAAAAATAAGCAATACTTCAATTGGAATTTTGAAGGTAATATGGAATTTGAAAAGATTAAAATAGCCATAGCTTAAGGTCTAGTAATAGTTTCTCCAAATTTTAGTAAGGAATTTATTCTCTATTATTATTATTTTAAACATACCATGTCAGCCATACTTCTACAAAATAATGATGAAGATATTGAATATCCCATAGCTTTCATGAGCCAAAAATTGAAAATTTATGCAATGAAGTATACATAGATGGAAAAACATGCCTTTTTTATAGTAAAAGCATGCTAAGCCTTTAGGTACTACATCATGTATTCACATACTAAAGTATCTATACCTAACACTATGAAATCACTTGTTTATTTCTTAAATATTCCTTCAAGTACAAATTTATCTATAGTTTTCCCATTAACCAATGGAGGCTACCCCAAAAGAGCTAAAAATTTAATATTTATAGCCTTTGAGAGAGAAACAAGGCAAAGGAAGTCCAAAGGTCACTTGGACATGTGTTAATATCAAAAAATCGGTTACAAGTTTTTTGAGAAAGAGGATCAATTAAAACAATGAAATTTTAGGAGGTCCAATTTTCCATAAAACTCATGAAAACTATGAAAAGAGTCATAAAATTCCTTATCCTAGCTCAAAAAATTGCCTTCATCATTCAGATATTTTAAAACATCCCACCACTAACTAGGTATAGATCTAATGATGGGAATAAGATGGAAGGCCTTTAGGCATGAAATTACATGCATTTTTTTCATTCTTACTCCTTTGGAAACTCATGGAATTAATCAATAATTATCTATAGTCCTAAAACTCCTTGTTTCAGTCACCCCTCACACTTGGCCTCAAAAATCTCTTTAGTTTTAAATTAAAATATATGGGATGGAGTTAATAACACTTTTAAATACCATCCATGGCTTTATAATAATAAATTAAACCAAAAGGCCCATACTTACAGTTATCACCCTTGTGTTCACTATGCCAATTTTGAATGGCTAAGACAATTATTTGAACACATAAACTTTTCTCACGAATGAAATGACTTTGGGGGTTATATCAAGTCCTAATTTGTTCCCCAAACTTTATTTCATCTTCTCAAACCTCCTATAACCTATAAAACATAGACCAATGGTGAGAAAAACATTATTTTTCATGTTGTCTGTATAGTTATGTATATCTCCTTAGCATGGGTGAGATCTTAAGTGAGTATTCTCCATGATCCAATAGGTTTCATTTCTAAAATATGCCATTTTGGTGTCTCTCCAAGCTTATTTTCCTCGAGTTCTTCTAAGGGTTTTACTAGGGTTATAGATAGTTTTTATTCTTAACCATTATTCATGCA